>JABSTQ010010016.1:0-529056 GCA_013358835.2 Ixodes persulcatus | reverse complement strand
ATCGGCACTCGTCGACCCGGAGCAGACTACTCCTTTTGAGTGGAGGCTCTCTCGCCGCCTTCGCAAAGTCATGACGCCATCCCTGTCAGAAATACACCGGCCCATTGATGCATGTGTAATGTAGCCTAGGCTGTATGATGCAAATATCTGTTCCACGTCCAAAGAAGGTATTGCTAGAATTCCAGCATGTATAAAAGTACATAGTCAAGTTAATTATGCGACAGTGTTACGCTTATTTTTCAAAATTTTCGGATGGCAAAAATGGTTTCAGCCCAGGCTGAAACCAAAAATTATTAATAAAAAATCATTAACAATTATTAAAAATTATTATAAATGATAATTATTAATTATAATAATTAATATTTATTAGTAATTATTAATATTACTACTAATTATTAGTAATTATTAATAATAATTAGTAAATATGAATAATTTACTAATAATTACTAATAAATATTAGTAATTATTTGTAATTTACTAATAATTTATTAGTAAAAATAATTTACTAAAAATACTGTAAGCTGAGTGTAAATTAAAAGTAATCTCCCCAAAAAATAAAAAAAAAAAATTTTTCCCTACTGCATTGCACCCGAAACTAATAGCGCGTCGGCGCTAATTGTGATTTGCACATTTATTTCCTGTGCTTATTAATAACTGTATTCACCCTCTTTTACTCCTAAGTTTCTAAAGACATATTTACGGCGCCCCTCTATCGCGATTTGGTCAGTTTCGGTTTCAGTATTGTAACTTTTACTGCTTTCGGTTTCGTATTGTCAGAACGCGTCTTCGACGCCCCATCGGTAGCGACACCAGTTCTTTGTTTTTTTCTTTTTCTGGCATGGTTGCGCGACCGTTGAGACCGTTGCCGTTGCGTTGGGTACATGTGTTTTGCGGGATGGAAATGCCTTTTCATGGAAATGTGCTAATCTAATCAAGTTTATCTATCTGTGAAGTTTCGTCTTGTGATGATTATGTTCAAGAAGAGCGCGGAAGACCGGCGACGCGACAGAACGAGCAACTCGACGCAGTTGGTAAGCTTGCTTCTTTGTTGCATTGTAAGTAGACGCCTTGAACGAGAAGTGAACACTAGGGAGTTTTAGAATAACGTCCGCAACCCCAAAGAAATGACGTCTTCGCTGCTGTGCATGCGCAGACCCAAAACAAGCATTCGACTCGAGCTTTGGGCCCGTTATTTCTCGAAAATAGCGTGGGTACCGCAAAAGCGGCGCCCACGACATCTCTGTTGATCGCGTCTTCGACGCCGTCGCCCGCGCGGAAACTGCGTGAGTCGCACTCGGCGCGGTCGGTATGGTCGAAGCGTATTGAAAACGCCACGGATCGCTGGAGTCACTGCTCAAAGCTATTGAAGCGCGTCTACTTACGATCGCGGAAGACATGTAAACATGCCTGGGTAGTGGATCGTCTGGGCTTCGTAAGTACAACAGAGCAGCTTGGCAGTGACAAGAACAAAACATACAGCATTGCCATTGAGTATAAAACAACTATAAAACTGTTACTCTAGACGAAAAACTTGTTTAATTTTCAAGATTACGTTCTAACTTCCAAATAAAAGCTGTCGCGACATCTTGGTGGCGTTTTAAGCGCGAGATGCTTGCGTTTTGGGGGTCCCCGGCAGAGAAACGCTATTCTAAAACTCTTCGCCGCAATCCTCGCTATTTTCCCCTCCGTAACGCGCGAAAAAGTAGCGCCCGGTAGTCTAAAACTCCCTATTTTCTCGGCACAAGTTTGCTCGTTAAGCTAGATTTTTTTTTTGTAGCTATTTGGGTTTGCTTTATCCGTCCTTATGTTTGTATCTGTGCGTAGCATAATGAAAAGTTGCCACTCATTTTGTGTATGGCCCGAGAAAGTGTAGCTTATGTCAACAGAGCACTTATTGAATTCCTAATGCTACTTTCAGTTCGTTGCTTTAGAAAATGTCTTATTGGTCTAGCAGTGTACTGATGTCATTCAACTATAAATGATTACATTGATCATACTTCATTACATTTCAGAAGTTAGACTTCCTTGGAATTCGGTTCATGCAGAGCCAATATTCCTTTGCAGTCAAAATTGTTCAAGAGGATAGCAATTTTTTGTTTTGAAGTTATGGAAGTGGACTGGATGGTACTGTTAGGACAAAGTTTGGTCCCCTGACTTTCTGGAATTGAACTGGGTTTACATTTCTCTGTTAACATTTTTGATAAAGCAGTTGTTCCTTTCTGCGTCTTTTTTTTCTCTTTCATTTTGCAACTGTGATGTGATCATGCCGAGGGCCGCAGTTATTCCTAAATGAAGCAGCAGCAGTGTGTTCCCAGCTTTTGTCACTTTGATTCATTTCAAGGCATGTCACGAAATGAATGCCCCTGTTCATACACCGTTGGAAGTGGGACTGACTTAAAAATGCAGTTCGACACAGTGTTTGAGTGGTATGGGACCTGTGTTGAATGACCTATGCGGTTGTCATAGGTTCGTGGTTGGTCAACCCGAAACGCTCCAAGTCCCACTTCCTTCTTCTCGTCTTCCTCTTCCCATTGGTTTGAAGCTTGGCCGGCATTAGTCTCATCCGAGCTCATGCCTTTGGCGCTCAGGTAAACGTGCGTGAGAATTGCAATTAAACCCCCCCCCCCCCCCCCCCCCCCCCCCCGAACCACCCTTAAACAGGACAAAAGAGAAAATTTGTGACAGCAATGTTTGAGAAAACTGCCGACTTTTAATTACCCTGCCTGAAACTTTGCAAACATTTCAGTGTGGCTGCAGCTGTGATGGTGAGGTGGATCCAATATGAAAACTGAACCCTGAAGCGACGCCTTCGGGATGCAGAAAATAATTATGGTAAGTTAGAAATAACCCACTAGTATACTTGGGCAGTGATGTGATTGCTGCGCCAATTGCGCCAAACTGCGCCAAGGGCTAACCCTGCTACATCCTGCTACATTTTGCCAAAATATGGGTAATCTGCGCCAAACCTGCGCCAAAGGACAAATTTCGCTCCCGTCTTCTCAAGTTTCGTCTCGCGTATTTTTTTTTAGTTTTTTCACCGATAGACGCGGGCCGTGTGCGGACGCTCCGACGCTAGTGTGCCGGGTGCCAGCCATGTCGTCATGCTGTGAAACAAAACACGTTTTTGTGCGGCAAGAGTTGTGAGCTGAAGTACTCGCGCGACCAGTCACCGTGGTCGCGCGATGTCGGGTGCTGCCGTCCCCACGTTGCCGCAAATATGACGCTTTCTAAACTGAAACATAAGTACTGCCGCATGTTTCATCAACATTCCTGTTCTTGTTCATTTATAGGCTACTACAAAAATTCCTCTTGAACTCAAAGACTGCGTGTCGAAATATTGATTACCTAGGATTCTCTAGGTGGGCTTTCTTTCAAGAGGGTCCCTGGTACGTGAAAATCTGCCGCGAAAGAAAGTTGGTGAAGAGAAATAACCATCCCCTTGATGCCGTCACTTCTTACAAATACCTTGGTATTCACATTACAGCCGATCTCACCTGGACCGCTCACATCTCGTATGTTACTAACAACGCTAACAGAATGCTTGGGTACATCCGACGTAACTTCTCAAAAGCCCCTTCGTCCTTAAAACTTTTGTTATATAAAACACTAATCCGTTCAAAACTTGAATATGCTTCATCTGTGTGGGATCCTTACCAAGAAAACTTAATAGGTTCACTTGAAATGGTTCAAATAATTCAGTTCGTTTTATCCTATCTAACTATAGCAGAACTGCCAGCATAAGCTAATGAAATCTAGCCTCAACCTACCAACTCTAGCATCTCGCCGTAAATTATTTCGACTATGTCTATTTCACAAGCTCTTTCATCACCCATATCTGCGCCACAATTTTATTTTACCTCCCCCGTATATCTCATCCAGGTTGGATCATGCTTTTAAGGTTGGAATTCCACTCTGCAAAACGAACGCTTTTTTTTTTCAGTCCTTTTTCCCACGCACATCAGATGAGGCAGCCATCGAAGACCACAATCTTTTCAAGAATGCCTTTGCTATCATTGTATGATTAGGAGTCTCTCATTTGTCTATACTAATAACTGCACAATGTTTGTTCTATCTTATGAAATGTAACCACTCCCCTCTATAATGCCTCAGGCTTGATGGTAAATAAATAAATAAATAAAGCAAAGAAGACATGTGTGCACGCTGAACCCGCACAGCGCGCTTGTTTGTTTCGAGTTCAGTCGTTGCGCAAAGCGCTCCAATAACTTTTTGACCCTGGCTCGCAGTGTCTTGCATTGATGCGCTCAGTTTTTTTTTTTTTTTTTTTTTTTGTGCTTAAAGGGACAATGAAGGCAATTTCGGGTATTTTTTTGACGATTGAACTGGGTTCCAGGCCCGTCTCAGGCCACGTTGCCCAAATTTCAGCCGAAACCGGCGCTTGTGTGCCGCGCAAATCAATGAAACAGTCGCGGTAATAATCGTATCGGGATCGACTGGGGCGACGCCCCGAGAGTGGCGGGAGAAGCCAGAGAAGCGGAGCTCACGTGACCGATGCGGGGCCAAGAAGCGCGACGTCACAAGACGCGTGAGCGATTGTTCGGAACTAGTGACGTGCCCTCGGTCACGTTTTGGTTCACAGTTTTTAGGAATACTGTTCTAATTTCCGCTTGAATAACCATGAAAGTATAAATCGGACCGGAGATGATGTACTAACCGTAAATAAACAGCATACTTATTTTTTTCATTCCTACGCTGGACCGAAACGGGCACGAGCAACTATGGGCAAACAAAAAAGAATAAAGAACGCAGCGCGGAGCACGCTGGAGACGTCGATGTCGTGTTTACTTTGGGGAACACGGACTCGAAGGATTCTGCAAAGTGGTAGTCATTCCAAATTTGTGCGCCGTAGATGGCTGTTCAAACGGTCAACTAAAGACCAGTAATCGTTCTTTGCTCTTTGACGACGAAATGAGTGGACTGCCGACTCTGGGGAAGCAAAAATGGTGCTGTTTATTTTCTCCTTCTTGGGGAGCGTCCCCCGCGGAGGAACCGGTTCCAGGTCGCTGCCGCTTCCCCTCGCATTTCCTTCGCGTCCCTGTCGGACAGGGACAGGGCCTGTCCTTCGGCAACGCGCCGCTCTCGTCTCGCCCGTGCGAATGTTGCTCACAGCTTTGCTGCTCGGAGCCAGCGGGCCGCTCGTTGCCGGCTGGGCGGTCACCGTCGGCCTCGGTGATAGCGAAGAACGCCACAACATACTCCCGTTCCGTTGGTGTTAGGTCACTGAACGGAAGCCCGAACAGAACTCGCTCGCGAGAGTGGCATTGTCGTCCATGTTGACAGATCCGACGAAACAGTCGCGCTACCGCGGTGCTATAACCCACCGCGGTAACCAGTCTTCGATCTCCTAAATGCTACCGATACCGACTATTCACTTATGACGTCACTTTCTACGTCACCTCCGTTTTCGGAGGCCCAGAAATGAGAATGGAGATAGTTCAGTTTCGGTTTCTTCAGTTCTTTTGTAGGCACAGAAATATGCGTCCAAATGTCTACGAAAAATTGGGCAGTATGCCAGTTCCCAAGAAGCCTAAAAACACCATTTAAAAAAATTAAATGAAATCGCCTTCATTGTCCCTTTAACTTGTATCTTGTTTGCCAGCCTGGCAAACATGCGCAGCTGGACTGTTTTTGTCGTATCCTGGACAGTTACATTTTGCATACAGTTTTGGGAACCAGTTGGCGACGGAGTGGAGTGGTATGGTTTCGGTTTCGATTGAACAGCTGTTGTCTCCGCTCGCGCGACGAAGCACGTGCAACTGCAAGCCTGCCAAAGTTGCCTTCACGTGCATGTGAACAAGATTGCACGACAGAGGCACCAGCTGGGACACTTGCAATCCTTTGTTTTACATTTGCTTACTTTTGACGAAATCTGGCACGTCGGGAACCAATAAAACGGTGGCAAGCATTTTTTTCGCAATTGCTCGACAAGACCTACAACACTGTACACTTTTGAGATATCTCAGTAGTTAAAACACAAGCAGCGAGTTCCGTCACCACATGTTACATCAGAACACAACACAAAGTGCCCTTCGTTTGTCCTGCACTTAAAACAACATATTTTTATTTTTCTAAGAATATCTGCTCCAAAAGCCACTTTTTCTGCTCCGAAACACTGTTCTGGCTGCTCCAAAAGCCAATTTTGCTACTCCAAAACACTGTTTTGGCTGTTCCAAAGGCCAGTTTTGCTGCTCCAAAACACGGTTTTGGCTGCTCCAAAAGGTGCTCCAAAATGGCTTAGGCCAATCACATCACTGCTTGGGCCAGATGTCGATTAAAAAATTTTAATCCAGTTAATTTGTCACATTAATTTTCAGGCATAATATCTTCAAAAGAATGAAACTGCCGAAGTTCCAAACTGGCTGAGGTAAAGCAGCCTTGCAGTGCACCACGGTTTAGACTGAACATACTTTTTTGTACCGTCCACAAGGTGTAGCTCTTACATTGAAGTTTTATGAGCTAGTTTCTTCAATGTTTGAACTTTCAGCGTGCCAGCTGGGTAGTGTGTAATTGTTTTTACAGCGCAAGCAATATCTTAATCCTGGCGGCAGGAAGTTTCAGCTAGCAGTTGACATGGTTGGACAACGGTGTGCATGCTTGCTTTCTCTGCAGCGGCCAATGAAGCAAAATAACAGTGTGTGCGGATTGTCCATGCATTTAATGTTTTGTTTGTGGTTTGTTTCAGACTACATGTGCTCCCAGTACAAGGGGGTGGCCCTCCAGGCGCTGACGACCAGCATGTCGTCTCTGCTGTGCTGTCGAGGAAAATTTAAAGGGTAAATATTGCAGCTGCAGTTTTTTCTTTTCTGTCGCTGCTACACTTCCTGTGAATTTCTCTGCATGCTTGGTCTTTTTTTTTTTTTCATGGTACTGTATACTTTTGTTATAGTCCGTTGCAACTATAGAATAGCAGAAGCCCCTCCCACAATTCCCTTTGCTTGCCATGATTGGCGGTGTCCTCTCGGCTCTCCTCCTCTCTAGTGTTTTCTTACTAAAAAGAGTGAAGGGCTTTGTGGGAGGGGCTTCTGCTATTCTAGAGTTGCAACAGAGTATAGCGCGACCTCGGTTAATTTAATCATTTCGAAGAGTCCTAGTGGGCACCCATGCATTTTTATGGGAATGACTGCATCATATTTTGAACCGAGAAAATGACCCCACGAACAGGAAAGCACGGGCCTTCTGCTACAAAATTAACCGGACCAAACTTTGATTTCAAGATAGACCAGAAAAAGTCGACTCCTGTCTTATAAACAGTAGTAACAGAAATCCTGTGCTATACTCACGGTTAACTTTCTGTGGCAGTCCGAAGAGAGGAGGAAAGCGCGTGTACAGCGGTTGGTGCACCCTCTCCCCTAGCATTGACTGCATTGCCACAGAAAGCTGACCGCGAGTATAGTCTCGCCACAGTGGGAAGCCAATGCTATGACCCCCATCTTGATTTCTTTAATGCTTGTTATGGCTGTTTTCACATCTGGTATTTTCACTGTTCTTTGGCCAAAAGTGAGTGGCAGGTCGCCATAGGTTTCCAGAAGAAAGCGGTCACATATGCAGAAATTTCTAACAAGTTCGTAGCGCAATGGCGCTTCGCCGCAACCGAGGAAAAACTCTACGGTATTGTTGGTGCAAAACATTAAGCCTCACGACTAGCAGCAACTTAATCGTAGATGTACTGCACCATACGGCGTTTATTTGAGCTCTACTTCACACAAAAAAATTACAGGGGCACTTAGGTATCCCTTTGTGGATTGAATGCGAAAGCATTGCCATTCCTAATGACACTTCCTTTTTTTTTCCTGTATTGTTAGGAATGGCGATGCTTTCGCATTCAATCCACGTAGGGATACCTAAGTGCCCCTGTAATATATTTTTTTTTGCGTTACATTATGTGGCGTCACACATTATGGTACGTCATATTGTCACGTGAAGTGTGATGTCATCGAACCAAGGACATATTTTATGACCATCTTTCGGGCACATCAATGCCGATGCCGTCTTTTGCCGTAATGGGACAAGCTTCTTTTTGAGGGGAGAGTAATGCCGCATTCCGAAGCGGCTGAGATAGCACAGCAGCTAGCATGCCCTGCTCTCACACAGCAGCACTGTGTTCGAATTTCAGCCGTGGAAGCAGATTTTATTCTTTCTTTTATTCCTCTGTTGGCATTTGGTACCACTCGGTTAAAGCCGCCGGATTTTCCGCTCCATGAACATACAATGCTTTCGCATTAAAAAGGCACATCCAGTCAGGAATGTGCCTTTTTGTGTGGTAGAGTCGCACAGCTGCCCACCACTCCGAAAATCACAGCTGAAGTATGAGGGGGCACTAGTGATCAACAAATGAGGTTCACGTCATTCATAGGTGAAGGATCCATTTGCCGTGGATCGCAATCCTGCACCTCGTTAGCTCTAACCGGCAGGATAGTCAGCTCGGCAGACTCGTCGGCTGAATCATCCGGGTGTAGTTTAGCGTTGTCCTTATGCTGCTTCAAGCAGGGATGCATGCAAACAGTGCGCAAAACACATGCCTCTTGCCAACACTTCTAACTACATTGCTGGTCGTGACGTGCGGTCATGTTTGCCCTAAGAAGTTTGTAAGACACTTTGGATGATGTCGTAATATTCCGTGTAAGTCACACAAAAGTTGCGACAATTCTGTTTCGTTAATACGGATTTCTTCTCGGATTTTGTCATACGCAATTTTTTATCGTAAGTTTGCTTTTTGAATTTGGCCTCTGATGTCTCGATCCTCCCAATGATTCAAACTGTGTATTGCATCGATTATGAAAGCTGCAATTGATACACACCCATTTGGAGCATTGCTTTATGATCTGCATAGAACCCTATTACCGTTTTCTTCCTGTCTATTGTGATTAAAAATACTTTTTCAAGATGGTAAACAAACACACAAAAAAAAATACAGAGACAAGAAGTGGGCGTAAAACACTGGCTTGTCTACGATCATAAACCAATTGGCCCAAATTGCTATATTAATTCTTCGAGATGCTTATAAGTCATAGCTTCTCTATGTTCAAATTTGGTAAACTTCATAAGCGACAACATCTGCTTGCTTATCTTTGGTAGACCTTGTCAAAAGCCAAAATAAAAGACTGCAATGCGGCGGCAAAAACAGTGAGAGATTGATTCTCGCAGACTCGGGGGCAAAATATACTTTTGCACCATGGTGCCCCTGACAATGTTATTAGTGCCACTCATTAAACTATCAAGGTAGTGTGAAAATTAAGTGCCTGGGTGAGCAAAAATGTTGGTATTTTAAATGTTACTTTCCGCATTTAAGGCTGGTTCACACATACAGTGCAGCGCTAACTCAGCCCTGTTAAGGCAACGAGTCTACTTCCATGGCTTGTATCATGTGTTCTGAGTTGCCTCCTTTCATACAAAAGACCGATGTCCCGGTTTGTAATACTGATTCAGCACTGAGGTACTGCTGCGCTGTGAACAGGATACCTTGCTCGGACATTGAAGTTTAGACGAGCAGATCAATGTGTAACTGTGCATCTTTTTTCTTTATAGGTTACCAGTACTCCCGTGGACGCGAAGGCAGTACAAGGTCTCCCGTGGACACGAAGGCAGTACAAGGTCCGCCATGGACACGAAGGCAGTGTACCATAGACTCGAATTTCACATTTTTAATAAACCAGTTATTGCTCCTTCCAACGGTTTTATGCAGGCATTTCCTGAACCCTGCATGAGTATATAGGCAAACATATAAGTGACACTTGCACTCACTTTCCCCTCCTCGAAACAGCGGTTACATCAAGACAACATATAATACAACCTATTGTCGTCTTCCCTCTGAGAGCTCTATCTAGAAACCCATGCTAGGAGTATAATTTCTAATACATTTCATTTGAACGTCTAGTTACACTGCTTTCAGTCTCTGTTGAAAATCAAATGTTTTTTTCTGCTGCGTTGCAATTGAGGTTTTGATGGGCCCTCTCATTAGGTATATTCCGACTCGTCGGAATATACCTAATGAGATGGCACGTCAAAACCTCGGTTACAACGCGGTAGGAAAAAACATTTGATTTTCAACAGAGACTCAAAGCAGTGTATCTAGACTTTCAAATGAAATGTATTAGAAATTCTTATGAGGTGGAACGGCAAAACCTTAATTGAAACGCGGTGGCCAATAGTTTGCGTAAACTCCTTAGGGACTCGTTACAAAAAATCAATTGTTTTTCAACACAGACTCGAAACGGTGTCAATAGACTTTCAAATTATATTCATATGAAATATATTAGAAACTTTATGCGGTAGCTTTGTCGAAACTTCAATTGGAGCGCGGTGGCCAATAGTTTTCGTAAACTCCTTACGGATTCGTTACAAAACTCATTTGCATTTCTACTGAGACTCGAAAAGATACTCCATAAACGTACAAATGAAATTCATTAAAAATTTTTGTAAGGGCTTATGCTAAGTTTCCAGAAACTCCACTTAATTTGTATATCTTTGGCACAAAGTGGCAAATAGTGGATGGTGTTTCAAAGCAACAGAGGCCTTCGCGCACCGACTGCGATTACAGACTGCGATTACAAGAAATAAAGTCGTCAACATAAGCAACGTCGGAACCCAGTGTACGTATGCCACCGGTCACGACATCTTTATACAGCCACACGCTTGTCTCGTTCTTATTCACGAAGTTCCTATTAGATTAATTCGTTCTTACATGCATGGAGTCAGCCGCAATTGGCACTCTATGTTTAGTTGAGACGTGCACCGACACGAGCGAACTCGCCACGATCTTGCTTTGCCCGAGTGTCACAACACAGCGAACAGCTCACATATTTTTCAGTGTCCGCAGTGCTCTGTTCACCACATACACGACAAAGATCGGTGATAATCGCAGTCTCCGTGCAAAGCCGATTAGAAACAGTGCCAACACCACCCAACCAGCCCCAACGGCTTCGCCATAGCGTAGAAAACCCGGAGAGGGACGGAACGGACAGAACGCCCGAAGTAACGTTGCGACATCGCTCCGTCCCCCTCCGGGTTTTCTTGGTGATGCTTCCCTCCAAAAAACCAAAGCCCAGATCCCCCCCCCCCAAAAAAAAAGAAAATAAATAAAAATTAGTTGCTGTTTGATTTTTGTTTGCCATTTCTTCATAAAATTTGGCCGCTTTTTGCTAACTTGTTTGAGTCATGAGTCATCGGCGCCGTCGCTACACAGCAGTGCACCAACGAATGGTGAAAAATGAACTCGACGGAACTCAACAAAAAAAGACCGAGGGCTTTGAGGCGTATTGCAAAGCACCTGAATACTGGCAGTGTTAGACACGCATGTCGAATCGATGAATTTAAAGTTTCCTAAATTCGCACAAGTCTGCCGTAACAATAAGAGAGTGCACGGAGGCTAAATATCGGTTCGGCACGTACAAAAAAAAAAGCCTTTGGCACAAGTATTTTACACTTTGGCGCAGATTTAATCTCATTGCACTGTGTCACTTTGCATGTAATTTCACGGTTTTCGAAACAAATTGCACCTGAGTAGCACGTGGTGTCGAATGAGCAGAATGGAGCAAGAAAAACGTTGAACACCGAAACACTACGTCTCATAAAAATGCTAGAGTTGCTCCGGGCACAGGAAACACTCAAAATCAGAAGAAAAGCCCATGTTACCCTGAAACGCACCTCAAGCGCGAGGCGCACACCGTCTGCACATGCTTGTGGTAAGCAATGCATAAGAGTTAGTCCAGACCACTGATATTTATTGTAGTAGGCTCGATCGCGGACCGCGGCCTCGGCAGCTGGGGCCGAGTGTCGCCACCGGCGCCCATTGATTGACACCTGCCAATGCATGGGACTCAACGTTACTAGAACCCCTCAGTTGAGAAACTGCCATGCAGCCTGCTTTCAAAAAGTGGCTCCGGTCCGTACTCGAGAACAGAGCTAATGGCGATCGCAATGCCGCCATTTCTCTCTCAGCGTCCGCTCCCGGAACTGCACGGCTGCACGTCGAGTCGGGCCATGGCCGGTGGCGTCATCTGGCAGGGCCATCTTGCAGTAGCTATGTAGAGCAGCTTTCATGTTTGAACTCGTCGCTAAAGGGTGGTGCTGTTATCGTATTTAGCTCGGTCTCGGTGGACGCCAGCGGCCCAGGTTTCAAGGGTGAGTTTGCCAACTGAGGGTTTTAGTAACATTGATGGAACTCTACGGGGAGAACGAGAAAAAGTGCCGTTTCCCCCGTTTCTAAGCTGTCGTCGACTCGTCGGCACTGAAAAGTTTTGGCTGATTTTCGATAAGCCCGACAATAGCTTGCGTACAAACATTAAAACTGACAGCCCTCGCGTTCCTAATAATAAATTTTGTGCTAGAGAGTTACTCCGCTGGGCGACAAATGCAGTGCAGTTCAATGAGACGAGTGTTACCTTGAGTTATCGCGGAGTCGGTTGCTGTTTCGTTGAGTTGGGTTTAGCAAACGACAAACTCGAGGGCTTTGCTACGCGGAATTCGCTCACTCCCAAAAAGCCGCTGTCGGGATGGAACTTCTTTGTCAATCATCAACTTCTGGGCTTCCCCGAGGGCGATCTCATTGACGGCAAGTTCCTTTGTTTACTCCACTACGAGAGCAAGCTTGCTAGTTCAGCCGTAGGTTCTCCGGTACGTTCGATTGTTTTTAATCGGCGACCGAAAATTTGACAAATATCGATTCGATCTCCAAACACCCGGCATACGGATCGCAGCACACAATAAAATACTCGCCTCCGAGCACAGCGTACACGCTTCAATAACCTTACTTTTGTGCGTTTCTCCCATAGACTTGCATGTATTGCCTGGTATGAAGCAATGGTCACCGGTGGCGACACCGACGGGCTCGCATTTTCACCTATTCAGAAAAAAAAAGCAACAAAAAACAAAAAGAGTCTCCTATGCTTACGTTGTATTAACACAAATTATGTTTATACGTTTGTTTACATGAAAATATCTAACTCTCGACATTGCAAGCTGCAGTGCTCTAAGTTACTTGAAGCGTCATGCAGTGCTGCCAACCTTTCCCCTAGACCAAGGGATTTCCGTTATCGTTTAGGGGCAAAGGGAAATTTGTTCAAATCTAGGGATTGTTTTTTAGTGGCTTTCAGAGGGCTTTAGAGACACGTTCCTTTCCCTTTTTTCTTCTTGTGCCCGCCGAGCGCAGCGGGGAGAGGGCTTCTTTGTATATTGTCGGGGCCAGAGATAATCTCCCAGTGGTAACAACAGCAATTTTGGGGGGCCGGATAAGGACTAAGTAACAAAACTTAATTATGTAAAAAGGTTTTCACAAACCACCCAACTACAGGAATCTATTCTTAAGCTACTCCTTAACGATAATCTATATTGACGCAAATTACCACATTTTCTGAAGTTTTAGGGAAATCTACGGAACTTTCAGATATAAATCGGGGAAGAAACGACCGCTGAGGTTGGCAACACTGGCGTCATGGCCCATTGCGGCCATTTATAAAACACGAAGACGAGGGCGTTCCCGACGGGGAATGCACCTGTCTTCTTGTGGACCGAGGGATTCACAGCCAAATACTATTCCGACAGCGCTAAGCAGAGCAGTTTTTTTTTTAATTGGAGATAAACGAAGCAGGTCAGTAGGGAAAGCTGGTTAACATTTGCTTTATTAAGTCAATTTTTATACTAGCTTGAACATGGTGACAAACGCCATGGAACACGCAATGTATTGAGCTAGCATGATGCGTACCTGAGCTTGTCCACCACGCATGAGCCCCTTCCCCATCAAGTAAGCCAGAATGAGCAACAAACCAACAGCACCGAGAATAATCAAAGCCTCCGCATCGTCTCCTCTCCCTTCATGAAACGTCATCACAGTCGGATTGCGCTAACTCGGCTATTGGTCCCGAGTCTGACCTTCGACGTGCTGATTGAACACGAGCCCCGGCCGAACACCGACGCAGCACTCGTGCCCAATTTTAGGCCTCGATCGATCGGACTGTGATGACGGTGCTGAGGCCTTCTGCTTATTTAGGTGGTGTTGAACAAACACACTTCATCCGTATGGTAGCTTATCACATTCCTGTGATTAGCTACAATACGGAAGGTAGCTCATCCGTATGGTAAGCTATCGTGTGATAAGCCACATGATAGCCCGGACTATCAGCATGACCAAACTGGTATAAATGTTTAAATTTAACCATATCAGAATGTTTGCGATGTTTCTGGATGTGTTTCTTAAATCGCTTCCTAGCATTCCGAGGAATGTCAATTCAAGCTATCAAGCTGACACTTTTCAGTTGGCGGACCCTGTCGCCATTAGTCCTGCAGGTTTTTTAAACATTATTAAAGCCAGGAATCAGCTCTCTTCTTAAATACTTGCGCCTATCTTTCAACACTCATTGGACAATGCATTTCCCCCTAGCGAGTGGAAAATCAGTGAAGTAATTCCCTTGCTCAAATCGGGTGGTAATCAGTCCCCTTCCATCAATTATACGCCCATTTTACTAACCAGAGTTCCCTAAAAATGTTTGGAACACATAATCTATGCGCAACGAATTAACAACCTCATGAAAACACATTCATTCTTTTTATCAGTTTAACATGATTTTAGGAGAAACTCTTCCTGTGAAACTTAACACCTTTTTATCAATAACGTTTGCATACAGCTCTTTATGAAGGATTTCATCTGGATTACTCTATTTTAGATTTTTCAAATGCATTTGACCAGGTCTTAAATAGACTTGTATTGCTTGAATTAATTAAACTGAATATCGCCCCTAACATGCTGAGTTGGCTTGCATCATTTTATACCAATCGTTTGCCATTTGTAACGTGTAATGGCCGCTAACTCCCCTCTCGTGTCAGTCCCTCTGGCGTACCTGAAAGGTCCGCTTTAGTTCCGTTACTTAGTTTTATTTTTTAAGCTTAGCAGATTTATTTAAAAAAAAAAGCTGTGAAAGCAGCACTTCTATGGTTTGTGGAGGTGAGTTATACGGCCAGACGGACATAGCATAAGTTTCTAATCGTAACGATCAGTCGGCTAACTAAGTAAATGTTGTTCATTAACTTTTCAATTAATGAAAATGGACATATGGTTCCAATCAGAAACTTGGTGAGCATCATCGAAAATTCCTAAATCAAATAGCTAGGGCGCAAACAAGCAGGTGAAGGTTTAACATAATTTTAGACAAACACCCGAGACTGGGGAAAAGACGAAGGACAACACACAGCCTCTGTGCGTTGTGTTGTGCATCGTTTTTTCCCCAGTCTCGGTGGCTTGTCAAAAATTACAATAAATGAGTAACTATGAGAAACACTTTGAGCACGTGAGAATCGCAGTAGTGTGCTAAAGTTACGACTCGTGCCGCAGGAGCAAGGCTATCTGTGCGATAACGCACCCGCGCGATTATTCCGTCTCTTATCATAGCCCCAGCCTTAGTTGTAGCTGGTGCACGAGTGGTACCTTTAGCTCACTACACGCTTCCTACGCGCTCAAAATATTTCTTAAATAATATTGATTTAGATTTCGATGACGCTCAGAAAATTTTTAATTCAAACCATATGTCTATTTTCAGTAATTAAAAAGTCAAGTGACAAACGTTACTTAATTAGCCTACTGATAGTGATGATGAGCTCCCTATACTATGTCCCCCTGGCCGTGCAGCTCACCTACACAAACCTCACAAGTGTAGCTTTAAAGGCTTTTTTAAACAAATCTGTTAAGCTTAAAAAAAGAAGAAAAAACCCTGTAGATTAACTACCTGCAGAATATCGTTTCATCTTCAAGCAAACTCTTTGCTGTTGACTGCGCTATTTACAGTGTTATATAAGCGACTCCAACACATACCAACTGCCACGTGATTGAGAGGCTATTTTTGTCAGTTGGATGAACTTTGGCAACAGGAGCTTAATATTACCAAATGCAAAACAATGGGCATAACATGTAAAGGTAAATTTACAGCTATTTGTATTCTTAATGAAGCGCCCTTACTGCTTGTATATTTCTACAAGTATCTGGGCGTGATCGTGAGCTGCAATCCTTCCTGGTGGGTGCCTGTTGATTACGTGAAAACAATACTGACCGTATGCTTCGCTGCTTCAAACGTAACTTTTATTGACTTTAATCACCTTGAAAATTATATCTCTATAAAACGCTGGCGCGGTCGAAACACGAATATGCTGCCTTCATGTTGCATTTCTTCGCTAGTTGTCTCATCTACTCACTTAAGTTGTTCAAAACGGATCAGCAAGTTTTACATATAGCCAAGTATAACAGCACTGGAAGCGACACTTCGATAAAAGATACTCTACTAGTTCCAAGGTATGCACACGGTCGCAATGTGTCGTGTTTGTTTTGTTTTATTTATTTTTTTCTAAAATTAACCTTAATTCCTCAACTCGGTGCACATCTCATAATCCCCCCAGGTAGCACGCCAGACAAACGTCTCACTTAGCCCAAGTTTGCCAACCCTGGAGTCCTAACTTTGGCGGCTTTTATTCCAAGGCGTGGGTTAGTGCCACATACTTTTCTTGAACTTTTTATGACGTGTCTCTTGTTTATCCCCAAATTGTTCAAGTTTCAGATATATAGCCGAAGATTCCAAGTATCAATCGTACAAAGCAGCAAATAAGCTTAATTCTGACTTTTGTTTTTGTAATTTAGGCCTAAAGTCACCAGGTGAAAACCGAACAATAAGTGTAGCCTGGTTCTGACATTTCCTAGGGAAATGAGGCCCAGAGATGCCCGGTCAGAACCAAACTGGCAGTGAAGACTAACTCAGGCACTTATTTGGCAATTTAGGGCTAAAATTCCCAGACTCTGGACAAAGAATGTCAAGTTTGGGTATGGCTCGACGTTCTTACTCTTTTCAAAGCCCTAAATTGCCAAACCGCGTTCAGAATTCAGCTTAAAGAGCAGTGCTACTTGAACCTCAATCGGTTATTTCAGCACGCATTGATCATCTTCGCGAAGTCGGCGTTTTATATTTAGGCTCTAATATATATTTTGCATAATTCATATTTAAAATTTTTAATAACGGGAATGGCTTACCTGCATCGCTAACATCAATTGTTCACTACGCTTTTTTGTATAATTCTATTGCCAATTACTTACCCGTTACCTCTCGTGTGAGTATTTTTAATAGTGCTCCAATAATCTTTTTTTTTCTTTCTCATTTCTTTTTGGCAAACCTCCGTTCTATGAAATAAAAAAAAAAGAGCATGGCAGCACGCCATGTCGTGTTTGGTTCCCTGAAAGGGTATTCTCTCCGTGAAACTAATTTGCCCGGCGAGATGCTACATTTCTGGTTTCCATTGGGATCTCCCAAAATGATTATATCCCCAAAGTGTGTGACATTTTTATCCCTGCAATCCCTCAGGATATAATCTGCCAAGAGAGCGCAACAGCTGACTACGCGTCGTTTTTTGTCCCTTGATATGACAGTGTCGGATAATTGGGCCCGTAGTAGGTCGACGGTGTCGCTATGCTTCGCTACGAACGTCAATATTGACTTCTCGTTTCTCATCATCCTGAAATAATTCAGAGTTCACAAAGGGAATCAACGCGAACGAATGTTTGGAGAGCTTTCTTGTCAAGCAGTACTTTGTTCCCCGAAAGGGTATTTTCGCCGTGAAACCAATTGGCGCGGCGAAATGCTAACATTCGGGTTTCAAGTGGGATCTTCGAAAACATGAATATCCCGAAAGAGTTCGATAGTTATATCTTTTCAATCCCTCATAGTTTAAATCTGCCAAGAAAGCGCTACAGCTTGCTTCGGGTCGTCGTTTGTCACCTGATATAACAGTGTCGGATGATTGTGCCCGTATAGGTAGACGGGCTCGCTAAGCTTACCTATGAACGTCAATATTGGCTTCTCGTTTCTCATCAACCTAAAATAATTCAGAGTTCACAATGGGAATCAACGCGACGGAATGTTTGGAGAGCTTTTTCGTCAAGTAGTGTCAATTGCGCAGTAAGGTGGTTAGTTGGGCGAGTTCCTTTCTATTTCTGAGCAATTTTAATTTTTTAACCATGTTCAATTGCACAGTGTCATCGTAATCTTTGTTTTTTAGGTTGTGTGCGCTCGACAAAATATCCAATTAAAGAGCGGAGATTGCCCCATGCCCCCGCTTTTACTTTCCGGAAATTCGAATTATTTTGGTACTATAATTTTAAATTATACAAGGGAGCAAAACATTTTTGCTTTGAGAGACAATCGACAAGATTGAATGCTCGGAGGGTCGGAGTTTAGCGGCTGGACAATTGGCTGGTGGTTATGCTCCTGGCTGCCGCGCCGAGAGATGACCGAGGACGTGCACGCTTCCTTGCCTCGGTGGCCTCGTCGCTAAAGCCCCTTACATTGTGGAAGGTTCAGGCTCCGAACGAGATCGCCGTTACCAATGGACCTGCGCAGTTTTTATACTTCGGCGTCGGGGAACCCAACGCGCTCCCGCGTGGAACGATGTTCGTCGTTCACTTTGCCGCACGCGGCCAGCACGGTGATGCGATCAAAGCGGCGATTGGGAGTTGCACCGCGATGGGTTCAAAAAAAAAAAGAAAAGCAAATGCTGGGAATAACAAATGCAAATATGAGTTTATCTTATACCGGATGGCACACAAAAAAGTCTGCGAAGAAGAGAAGAGATCAGAACGTTGGCGTCCGTTAAAGCATCTGCCGGGCGGATCCGACGGATTTAATGCACTCTTGTTTCGGAGCCGCCTTCCCTGCTGATTTACATATAACATCGAAGGGAGCAGATGCTTCGTAAATTAAGCCCGTTTACGCCTTCCAAAGTGCAGCGTGTTACGAGTAAACATTCTTGGCTTCAACTTTGTTTTCATCAAACACCGCTTCTACATTTGACGCTTGTTGATTCGAGCAGGAATGACTGCCTGCGAGATGCGACTAGCACACGATCTTACGCAGCTCGCACACGAGGTTTTCCAAAATTCTAATGAACTCGACCTTTAGTTCGTCATCGAGCTTCAATCTTTGGCTGGCACCCCCTGAAAGCGCGTCCGATCCGTGAGGCATACGAAGCATCTCGGGGTATAGAGCTGTCAACGTAAATAGCCCCTATAAAAAGATGTTTGACTTTTTATTGAAAACGCGTTGACTTCTCGTTAACCTCTGATTGCTTTCTTTGATTTTGGCTTTCTATTGGCACGGTCAACAGAAAGTTTGTTGACTTGTGTTGAAACTTTTTTGATGATTTTCTTCAGCTTGATCAAAAGAAAAGCTGTGGACTTTCTATTAACTTGATGTTGATTTTTTTTCTGCTGACTTCCTGTTGCAGTGTCATTAAAATGACTGCAGACGTTCTGTTACTTCGTGTAGAAAATGTTAGTTTGGCTCTCTGTACCGAGTGTCAATAGAAAAGCTACAGACTTTCTGTTGACTTTTTATTGAACATTGTACACCTCGACTTGATGTCAAAAGTCACTATGTTTCTCAGTAGTCTCTGACAAGGTGAGAACGGTAGGGAACAGCCTCAGTCGTCTCGCCTTCAGCGTGAGCCTACTACTGCGCCCTTACGTTCTGCTCATTACTACTACCCTTGACAGCGCTTGGGCGTTAATGCACCTCGAGCGCGCGCGTTTAGTCAAAGCACGACGGAAGGCATGGGACGCGTGCTGGATGCTAGACATTCGGAAGACACGCCCTGCCGTTCTCACTTTGTGACTGTAGTGTCCTTAATGACCATATTAAATAGTCAACTAGTAAAGAAAAGGAAAGTAACAATTTTAAAGTGGAGAAACTGCCATGACTCGCTTTGTCCTGACTGGTGCTATGCAGAGAAGCGATAACATTGCTTATAGGAGCAGTTTTTGTGGATGTTGTTTTATCGACTCCGCCGAATTAATATTAGCTGTACCAATGCTTTTTAGTAAGAGATATCGTCCACGAACCTCGACACACTGTTTTTCCTTTGACAGACTCCCGAGGAGAAGGTTGAATACTTGGAACCTTATAAAGTGCTGAGATGGTCACCGGCCCTTCAATATATAGGCTATATAAGGCTCTGAAGCCGTCAACAGAAATGTTATTCAGGTGTTCAGTGCTTCCTGGTGTTTGTGTTTGTGTTCGGTTCTAATGTGTAAGTGTGGGATGTATGTAGTAGTGCCTTCAAATACAAAAAGCACACCAATTACTAACAAAATAACAAAACATCTGCGTGTTTTTTAACGTTGTTTTGCTGCAGCTAATTTGGAGCAGAGTGGAAAGCCATAGTAAGTTTCCAAAGCTTTGTTGAATAAATAGCTAAGGTGTAAATAATTTTTTTTTAATTTTTTGACGGCTGTTGTTTTTTAATTGAAAAGCTGTAGCTTTTCAGTTGAATAGCTGCAGAAAAACCACCTTGGAGGCGACGGAAAGTCTGCTGACCTTTTTATTACAAAGTTGGCTAATATTCAAAAGAAAGTTAACAGAAAAGCGAGAGGGTCAGATGAAAAGCTATTGACATTTTATTTCCTCTCATGACTTTTTTCAGCAGCCCTTCAAGAGAAAAGCATCACAGTTTTTTTAACGGATATTCGCCCATCGAGTTTTCGGACGTTGTGCACACCAACACAAAAACACGGGTACACCAAACTGAACGGCGAGAATAGCACACGCCACACGGAAGATTCAAATCGCAGAAAGAAGTGTAGCGCACATGCTTGCGCGACACGCCGATGTCCGATGGCGACGTGCGCGATCGAGAGCGGTGCTGTGGTTGGCCTTCCGCGATTGGTCGAATGCTGACTATGACGTCAGCAAAGGATTTCTCATAGACAGAAATCAGAGGAATGTAAGAACTTCAATCTTGACGGTGTTGACACTGTCGGTTTTAGAGCGCAATGATTTCAAGCTTCCACCATGCTAATTACTAACACAATCGAATTTGTTGCTCCCAAGTTAATGTCGTCACGAGAGGGAACCATAGGTGGGCGCCACCACAGCATCTTGCCGCTAAGGCCGTTCTTGACGCGCACTTACTATGTCGCCCGGCCCCCGTATGCAAAATAGGAATGCACAACGAAATGGCTCTTTCGTTTACCGCGCATGAAGCGTACGTCCCTCATGCACACGCTAAGGGACCCTGGTCTGCTTGCACCAAGAAGAATAAGGATTTCGGAAATTTATTTATTTTTATTTATTTATTTCAGTTTACGTGCCCAAAAACAACCATGCAGGTCTCCTCTTTGGTGCACAAATATATAAATATGAACAGAAAAAAAACCACACAATTACAGGTTTTAAACACATAGCAATAACACATCATATTTAAAGTTGGGCAACAAGCACTTTCACTTGGTTCCTGAACACCTTAAAGTCACTGCATATATCAAGTTCGGCATTTTTAATATTGATAAACAGAGATTGTATCCGTGACAGAGGAGATGGTTTACAGATGGTGTAAATGTTGAATGTACTGCGCGTCCTAGGGGAACGAGGTGGGACATGAATGTTTACATCACGTAAAAACGAAGCACTGTCGAATACGCTATTTACGATTTTGCGCTGAAAAACTAAGCCGCGCTGTGCTCTTCTGTTGGTCAAAGGTGTCAACGAAATCTTAATAAGCAGAAAAGTGTAGTCAAAATAAAAACGGCGCAGGAAGTAGCGATCGCAAACAATAGGTATTAGTTTGTGTTGCACATTTCCGATGGTCATTTCTTGTGTTCTTGATAACAAATTTCAGGTCAAAGAACCGAACTCAAGCCTAGACCTAACTAGGGCACAAAATAAACGAATAATGGAGGCCGGGCTCTTGAATCGCTGAATAATACGGCATATAATACCCAAAATTCCTGTCGCCCTACCAAAAATAAACGACACGTGAGCAGTAAACGTTTTTTGCACCTCGCGGTGTGTATGAAAGGCTATATCATTCACCATGTTTCGTTATATATGACAGCCACGAGAAATGCGCGCGTCTTCAAAAATCACCGTGGTGGAAGCACCGATTACAGTGCATTTCCTTTTTTAGGGGGAGGAAGAAAAGAATTAAAAAAAGGGGGGGGGGGGGGTGCAGGCTTGTTTCACTGTAAGCTGCATGACGAGATATTTCGTTCCAACCGACCGATGTCCGCACACAATTCACTGCCAAAATGCCGTGCTTCTGTTTTTATATAAAAAAAAAACTCTGCTAGAGTTCGCTTATCAATAGACAGATTTTTGTTGTCTGTTAAGTCTTCTTCACGAGTAATTTCTGAACGAAAAATTTTGGTTCAATTACTATTTCGGCGGCGATGCAAATACTTTCATCGTAGGAAAAAAGATATTCCCCTTTGCGAGCAATCTGGACATTAAACTTGTGTGCTTACATGAGCGTAAAAGCGGCTTATATGTATACAGAGTGCCCCTTCAAAAAATATAGTGTTTTTTTTTTCACCGTGAAAATAAACTACGCATCGCCAAACGGTAATTCTCGGCCCGAAGGTAGCGTCAGGTCCGAATCAGATGCCAAAGTTTCAGCCCGAACCGATATATTGATCAAAAGTTATAAGTACGAACTTTAATGGGAAAATGGGGATCTTTCTTTGTCCGTATCGGTTTTTGGCGACATAGAGCTCCATGTATTAGAAAGCTCTGTTGGCTGTTATTTTCCCAATGATATTTTCAGAAAATCTCTTATAAATTTTGCATAAGATAACGGTTAGTACTGAACCTTTGGCATCTGGTTTGGACCACTACAGCCACATTTGGGTGGAGAATGATTGTTTGGCGATGCGTAGTTCATCTTTGCGGCGAAAGAAAAACCCTGTCAACTTTTTTTTTGGAGAGACACCCTGCATATAAAAAAATATAAAGAATAGAATGGCCAGTCTTTTGTTAAGCACATCTGTCCATCGAGTGTGTCACGAATGAAAAAATAATGCTCGCTCGAGCGAAAGCCCCCAACACTTTTAAGAGCTTTTTTTCTCTTCCGTTTCAGTATTTTTTTATATGCATGATTGAACTGTGGAATCCTACATTTGATTATCTGAAACAACTAAGTCGTAAGCCTTTCAATACATCGTTTTTTTCGTGTCCTCATTCCAGATATTTCGGATACCGCAGGACAGGAGCGGTTTAGGAAATTCCATCCTTCGTACTACCTGAATCCTGTATTCTGGTCAGTGTACTTTGTCCGTCCTCGCTTACTAGAGTGTGCCTGTTACTGAAAATCATCCCCATACCTTTATTGAAATTAAATTTAAGCTATATTTCGACGAGCGTATAGGAGGATGAGGCAAAATGCGACTAGAGTCGCCTGACTAGGCCCCATCCTCTGGTATAGCAGCAGAGCAGCACAAATAACAATCTAAGCGTCGCGGCATAAAACCATTAACATACATGAAAATGCTTATTAATAACGGCCAAAGTAATACACAATATTGCAAATGACAGTTCCAACACACCAGTGCTAATTGAGCGTTCTGTGCTAAAGGTAGTATATAATATTTTGTGTTGAAGGTGTTATTCATTTACATTCTTTCTGGGTTGTACTCAGTAGGGGTACCGTTTTTGATGATATATATTTTGTATATCTTATATATACAGGTTTTTTGTTTAAGCTTAACAAATGTGTTTAAACGAAGCCATGAAAGGTACACTTATGCGGCTTGTGCGAGTGAGTTATATGACCAGGGGGACGAAGTATATGGGGCTAATCGTAACGATCAGTCAGCTAATGAATTAAAAATTGTTAATTAACTTTTTAATTAGTGAAAATAGTCGTATGGTTCAAATTAGAAATTTGCTGAGGGTCGTCCAAAACCCCTATATCAGTAATTTTTAGAAAGACTTTGAGGGCGTGAGATGCGCAGGAGCTAAAGTTACCACTCGTGGAGCAGATTCAAGGCTAGCGGTTGCGGTAAGTAAGGCGCCCGGGCGATTTTGTCCGTTTCTTACCTAGCCCCAGCCTTGCACCTGAACTACGAGTGGTAACTTTAGCTCACTACTGCGCTTCTCACGGGCTCAAAGTCTTTCTAAAAATTACTTATTTCGGGGTTTCGGACGACGCTCAAGAAATTTCTAATTGTAACCATGAGAGTATTCTCACTAATTAAAAAGTTAATTAACAAATTTTAATGAATTACCCGACCGACCGTTATGATTGGCCTCTATAATGTCCCCCTGGCTGTATAACGCTCCTGAACAAACCGCATAAGTGTAGCTTTCACAGCATTTTTTTAAACAAATCTGTTAATCTTAAAAAAAAATACACACACACTCACACTTTGTATATATGTGCGTTTGCAGTACTACCCACATAATAGGCAGAAGCTGACGGCGTACGCCCGTGAACAAAACAGTGGAAGGGGAAGCGCGCCGCGTAGAGAGGAGGAGAGTAGTGAAGGACAAAGGCGAGAAGGCTGTGACGTCACGAGGCGGGAGCCAATGAGCGCGCGGATGCTGGGGCGACTCTGAACTTGCAGGTGTGCGGAGCGCGCATGCCTTTGTTTCTGCTACAAAACGGATTGTGAACCAAGTACCAGTGCTGGTCCAAGTAGGTGGCCAAAAAAGACGGATTGTAAACGAAGGAGACGCGCTGCCGAGACCAATGGACAGGGGAAGCATTCTCAGGCAGCTGATGCCGCTGGTGCTTCCCAAGGGTCATAGCAGCGCATTCCACAAGAAACACCCAGCAGATCCTCTTTTAATTTTTATGGACATAGCGCGTAGTCAGCGCCAACGCGCTGTCGGAATCGGCTTCCCCCCCCCCCCCCCCCCCCCCCCCCCCCCCGTTGCTTCGAAGTCAACTTGGTGGTGTTACGCTCTCTCCGAGTGCCATGCGGTGTTCTCGCAACGATGGCGAACAGGTAAAAGTAGAGGGTACGAAATTGAGGTAATGGGGAAGACTGTGTGCTACGTCACCCGCTCCACGAACCGCGGTTCTTGCAGTCGCGGTTCGTATAGGAAGCTATGTTCGCAGAACTTTCTGCGGCATTTCCGACGAAAAGAGGAGTGTGCGTGCAAAGCTCTAATCTTCGCTCAAGCACAGGCTCCCGTGTCCTAGCACACAAAAATGCTGTCAGCGAGTACAGCGGAAGGAAACCTTCGCTCGCGAGTCCGCGACTGAGTGGAAGCGGTGACACGGATAACGGCGGTGCAAAAATGGTAACCGGGGAAGCCGGGCGTGTCACCTCCTACAGCCTCTGCCCTCTCTTCCGCTTGCACTCACATTATTCCGTCGTCCTTCCCCTTTTAGGGAAGGCGGCGTATCATCACTCTACACTACGTTCATCCCCGAGCTGACAGCGGGGCTTCAGTTACGTGCTCGTTGGACCAGCCCTACGATCCCCCATTTCCCACGTGACCAAGCTCCCGCCCATCATGACTCCGCGCAGAGAGCAGGATCTGGTGACGAAAGTGAGGCTGGTGTGCGGTCCGGCGAGAGTGTGGCTTCTGCCGCGCTGCCGGTTCAGGGGCAAGTGGTGTGGGTTAATGTCTGGGATCCGTGACTTGTTGCGAGACAGGGGCTTTTAAGCGGATCGATGAGCTTGCGCTCGCTTCTCCTACCCATCTCACGGTGAAGGCGTCCGGGCAGCCTTGAGTGCCATTAGTGTGGACAACACAAGTGCTCTCCGACCTTTCTCCGTAACGAAGAAGCTTCTTCGGGGCCTTTGTTCTCGTTGTCACAAATTGCCGGGATCAGTCGAAATAATAAAACCCAGTTTTTCATCGCGGATAAAAAAAGTGGGCGGAAAAAAGTCACGATTTAGAAACAAATAAAATAAATCAGGTTCACTGTATTAAGTCAGATTTATTTGTTTAAATTAAGTTAACTTATATGTATATTACTGATGCTAAAAGTATACCCTTCTATCACTAGACGCGTCTTTAAACAGGACAGATTGGTCGATCAATTATTCGATCGCTGAAAAGAATGAAAACAAAAATGATGTCAACATTTCAAGCACAGTTATTTTTGTTAACCCCACCATTCTAAAATAAAACCAGCTTGAATTTTGCTTTAGTTAGTGAAAAAGCTTCGTTCGCTTTTTCTTTCTCGTTCTGATCTTGCACTACGCCATTACGTAACCGACGAAGGAGGGAAAGTAAAGTAAAAACTCACTGCTCCGATTTGTTTCAAGAAGTACCGCTTTTTGCTAGTGTGCAGTCTGCTGTGTAACGTTCTTGCTTTATGATTATTTTATTTAAATACAAAACAAATGCACATAGAATGCATCAAATGATAGACAAACGGTAAAAAGGTTTGGCGATTATTTGTTTAGTAAAGTTTGATTTAAATTATCGTAGTAAAACCGTCTCACAATTTAAAATCAGATTGATATTGATTCACCCCCGTGCAAATAAACAACGGATTGCAGAAAGCTTAAAATCCGTCAGAATGTAACTCTAGCAGTGGGGAAAATATTTGAAATTTTGAGGACATGACGCTATCCGGGTCACAAGATAAAAGGAAAAGA
Organism: Ixodes persulcatus; assembly: GCA_013358835.2. Taxonomy (NCBI): domain Eukaryota; kingdom Metazoa; phylum Arthropoda; class Arachnida; order Ixodida; family Ixodidae; genus Ixodes; species Ixodes persulcatus. The sequence goes on along the minus strand of JABSTQ010010016.1, from coordinate 502,685 downwards.
AGAAATTTCTCTTCGAGCCGACGTCCACCTAAGTTGATAATGTGGAGGTTTGGGCTAGTTGGTAATTCATGCTTGGATTAGCAACTTGCCGAAGTATATCCGCGCTGTTCTGTCTACCTAGACCTAATATTGTCGTGCAAAAAATGAAACTGTGGGCCCCTGTTGCGGTTGCTCAATTAAGGAAAGCTGCTCAGCAAGAGAGACGATATTATTTTCTTTCCGGCTAACAAGTTTAATTTACTAAAATATATACCGCAGGCACCCAACGTCTCGCATTGACCAAGTTAGGCTTAGTTGGACCACGAGCCATTGAGAAATTTTCTCTTTCTCGTTTTATCTTTTGATCCAGGTAACGACGTTATCTCAATATTTCGCAATCCTCTCCCTAAACCTGAAGTTACATCTTGACGAATTTTCAGCCTCCTGCATTGCGTAGTTCACTTACTCGGGCCGAGAAACCAGCTTTCGTTATCTCGATCGAACCCGGTAGAGCCTCAAGGAACTTTTAGTTGATCGTTTCGATAGCTCCGATAACGATACCCGATGCTCCGCAGACACCTTTGTTCATGCATCTTATCGTTATCGGGGTCGTTATCGGAGGTGCCGGGACAATCTGCTAGAATTCAATAAGGTGCGTTTCAGAGTGACGACGCTCCAGCAATCTTGCCGCTTAACGTCATGGTTGCCGTTGTCTGGAACGAAGCAAGCGAAGCGAATCGTGCGTGAATTGAACTGGGGAGCAGGCGAGGAAATTCAGCGATGGCCTTGGACTTCGCCGGCAGTGGTCGGATGCCCCGCTTGTCCACCGCATGTCCGAAAACGTCCGAGGAAGAAAGTCCGAACTTGCACTTCGCAAACATCGCGTCCGGGTCACCATTTTGTAGGCGAGATCAATCTTTGTGTGGCGATGGTTAGAAAGATTGTTCCCACCGTCGGTGGCGGCAGACTCCGAGCCCCATGATGTCAGTCATACCGCGCGCAACGGAACTTGTTGGATGGCAGAGTGTTTTTCGTTGCTGGGGTACGCCGCTCGCACAACTCTATCTGAATCAGATGAATTGCTCTTCTGCCTTTAAGAAGTGAACGACATCGCCTGATCTTTCTTTCGCCCTACCTAGAGCTCAAGAAGTCGCATTTTAAGGTGGTAACGAGCGCCAATTGCTCCCTCTCTGGACAAATCATCAAAATGGCGGCTCTCGCCGGGTGATCGAGGAATAGCTGCCGATACACCATACATAGTTTATTTAGGGTCTCCAACATAAACCAGGCAACAGAGAAAGGAAGAAAAATAACAAAGAAGAAAAAGTGTTAGGTGGAAACGCAATAATTTTGCAGGAATTCTCTAGGATCTTGTCTTAAGGGAGAAAATAAGTTCAATAAATCAATCAATCGAGTTTATTGTCATGAGTTGCAGCATATAAATTATTGAGAACCATCTGGGACCATAGCATTTTGGCTAGTTTGGGCCCATTTTAATAATAACATATTAGGAAGGCAGCACTCCTAAGAAATATTACTGGAAATACAATAAAAGGAAAAGAAAAGAAGAAAAAAAAGAAAGAAAGACAATAGAAAATAAACGTAGAAAGTGACTTGTTCAACTCCAGCAGGTAATTTATACATTGTATAATAACGACACGCATAAGAAACACGAGTGTATTCAAAGTGAAATAAATTATTATGAATTCAATAACAGAATATGCGATTGAGTTTCAGAATGGTGGGAGACATGTTCTATTAAGCAAAATATAGTATTTTAAAGCGCTGTTAAAGTTGCATGAATGGGTGACTGAAGATGTTAAAGTGTTCCAGATTTAAGTTCCGCACGATTGCATCAGTCACTCGCTGTATACGTTACGAGACCGTGGTATGTTAAAGTGACCAGATGTGTTCGCCCTTGTTAATCGAGTACCCTTAATTAAGATGTTCGCTGGCAGTGGATTGTTTGATCTTAAAATATTTATTAAGCAAGCAATCTTAAATTGTTTAATTTCCAGAAATTAGAAAATGTGAAGTCGATGAAATATGATACGTGACGGTTGGGAATAGTGGGAGTATGTCAAGATTCTGAGGGCTCTCTTCTGTAATTTGATCAATGGCAAAAGGTAAGTGTCATAAGCTACGCCCCAGGCCTCAATACATTATGTTAAATGACAATGAAATATAGCAAAATATATAAGTTTCATCGTAGGAGTGTCAGAGCATTGTCTCGCCTTCGGTAAGGCATAACGAGCGTACGTTAACTTTTTACATGTGTTTATAATGTGCTGTTGCCAATGAAGATGAGAATCTAATGTTACTCCTAGATATTTAAATGAACTAACTTCTTCCAGGATTGAATTTCCGGTGCAAATTTGGAAGCTGTCGGTATTAACATCTTTTTTTTTTTTTATTTGAACGAAAAACAATATACTCAGTTTTATTTATATTTAAAGTCAATTTATTAGAATTAAACCACTCCTGAAAAACTGTTAGTTCTTGATTGATAGTGTTTTGTAAGTTACGTAATGAATGGTCCGTGTAAATTAAGACGGTATCATCAGCGCACATTATTATGTCAGAGTTTAAGGCCATGTTAGGTAAGTGGTTAACGTACAATGAAAAAAGTATCGGTCCCAGTACAGATCCCTGGGGAATTCCGGTGTTTATTTGTCTTATCGAGGATTTATGATCTAAAAAAGAAACAAATTGCAAATGAGATGACAAATAACTTGTAAGGAAATTTAAAGAGTGACCTCTGAAACCATATCGTTGTAATTTATTAAGCATAAGTTCTTTAATTTAGTTTAATTTAGAGAAAACCGCCACACGGGCATCTCAAGCCCTTTGAAATGCAACGCTGCCTGCACTAAATATGGTTATACCTAAACTTTCGAAATCTGAAAATGGCATTGACGCGAAATTACATTTCACACTCTATGGAGTTTGCGAGAGTGCTTGAACTGATCAGGTACCTCTCTTTTTAATGCTTGTGTGTACTAAACGAAGCATTGGCTAATAAAGTACGTGGCTGTTGAAACAATGTTTTTTTTGTCTATTTTTTACCCCCATATACACTCTTAAGACATACGAGTGTTGCTCAAAATGTAATGCCCCACATTTTGTTTCTCGCATTAAATATAAAATGCTAAGATAAATAGTTGCAGGTTGCAATATCGCTGTTTCTGCATTAATGTGTATAACTTACTTTCACGGCAATCACACAAGGAACGCGGTTGTAATGGACCGTGAAGATGGCGTCCTTGTCTGACTTCCGTCACAAGCAACAAACTGCAATTGAGTTCCCAGTGGCGGGAAAAAAAACAATGAAACAAATCTATAACCATGCGTGCCCTGTATATTTAAGTTGTGCAATCGACAAATGCACGGTTGATCGCTGGGTGGAAACAATGAAGGCCAGAGAAAGTGAACCACGTAGCTGCATGATTGGCCCGCAGTCGGAGAGTCCTGCCACCGCCACTAACCCAGACACGTTGCAGTGAGCCAAATAATTTATTCGTTCGAATCGGCACCTCACAAGCTGACAAGTGGCCTAGAGATTTCAGTCAGCAAAGGAGGTGCAATGTCACTTATACGCATTACCGGCGTATGCGGCGTAAGAGGAATCCAACGACATTATTTCGATTGCGCGACAATGCCCGCCCTCACAAAAAGTATCTAAAGCCAGGAGGCAATCGATAACGTTTGTCGGATTGTACTTCTCCGTCTGCTCTATAATTCGGCCCTTCCAGTGTTAGATTTTCATCTCTTTAGGCCACTCAAAGATGCGTTGTGCTGAAGAAGTTTTAAAACATCAACAGCGTAATTTATATATTGAGAGCTTGGCTACTTGAGCAGAAAACGAGCAGGAATAGTGAAGATACGCATAATCTTGTTCCATGCAAGCGTGCAGTCTCAAAACTGAGCGGATATTACGAAACTAAATAGAGTATGCAGAAAAAATGCAGTCATAGAAGACCTATGCCTATCTCAAATACTCTACTCAATATACTGTATTTCAAATACCTTTAGTAGTAATTTGGCATCCTGAATATATACTTTTGATTGAAAGAATTTGTTACTCTCTCTTAATTATATTTCTCACTATCTTATTGTACTCATTCTCAGAAATACATTTTTCAACATTTCAAAGAAATGGTCGCAGGAATGTTTTATGAAAATCGAGCATTTCAAAAATAACTGTCAGGAAATGGGGTTTGAGAGAGAGAAGAGAGATAAGAAAAATGAATGGTTGTTTTGGAGAGATAGGGGGCCCTTAAAACGGCACCGGCTACTCCAGAACGTGATTCAAGGATTGTAAAGATTAAACAATGCACGGATCAGAAAGGAAAAGAAAGAAGCGTCTTAGAACGAACTTGGGGGCAAAACGTTAAGTCACAATTGGAACAAAAAAGTTTTCGTAAAGCCAAAGTTATGGGTCACTGCAGCTCAATAGAGCCAGCCGCATCTTTCTTGATCAAGGGAGTGCCCCCGCTCGCTTTAACAGGTGTTCCCCTATTTTCATATCAGAACCTTGTGGACCGTCAATTTTCAAAAACAGTCCGTAGGAATCAGAATACACCTGCGCAAAGTTGGGCGATCGAACCCTTGGGGCTGGAGCGACACAACACTGCACGGTAAACGAGCAAGGACCAGACATGCAGGCTCAAAGCACCAACAAAAGAACAATATAAATAAATAAAAAGTTCACCCCCCAAAAATGCTTCTGTTATGTTTGACTTTGTTACGGCAGGAAAGTCAGTTTCTTCCGCCAGTCTGGCACATTCGGGAACTCGGGGATAGCCCCGTCCTTATATGAAGACAGAGATTGTAACAGCCAGGCAGGCAATAAGCTAGGAGCGGGATGACCTCTCAGAATGAAAAAAAAAAAGAGTTCTCCCTAAGTTGTAGGTCTTGTTTTGCGCGCAGTATAGGGAAAAAATAAAGAAAGCGAGAACCACGAGAAAGACAGAAGTGCCACTTCGTGTAACTTTGTACGTTTCTGTTTGAAGTTCAGTCATATCCGAATACAGGGTTTGCGTACCTAATTGCGTGTTTGTTTAACGTAAACTCCTTAAAAATATCGATATCGGTGCTTAGTAATACCATACATCCAAGGTGCGCATAATCCAACCACCACGCGATGGTATCTTCTGAGATGTGAATGTATGTAAAGCTAGCTCTTCTTGCTTTTTGTAACATTCACGGGCACAGCAATCTTGTTTTGTTTTCTTCTGTTCATTGCAAATACACAGCATTCTGTTGTCACTGAAGTCGATTTTACGCAATGCAGAAGTATCTTAATAAGTAATTAAATTACGTCACCAGGTATTGATACTCTACTTACCCTATTGAAAATTCCATCAAGATACGTAGTTTGGGACACTGACTGCCAGTTAGCAGCCCTGGTGGAACGTGTCCTGATGGTCCATCAGATGACGTCTGACTGCCACTGATGAAATGTTCCAAATTACGTATGTGGTTGTCTTTGATGGAACATACTGTGGTGGTGTTTAATAGAAGATCCCTGATGGAAGCTGTGATTGTGATCACTCCTGAGCTGATAGAATAGGCTAACCAGATTGCAGCGTCGCCAGAGAAGCTATTACATATTTTCGACTGCCATGGGATCACTGCAAGTTAACTTCGAGGGGAAGAGCCAATAAAAGGACAAGTACAACGCAAAATCAAAACTTTTTTATTTTTATTAGGTCACATAAAACACCTGCCTTGAGTGATGCTCGATCTGAAAAGGTCCAACAAACAGCACTGTTAGAATAAATTAAGTTAAAGCAAGTGGGAACCGGGTCTTCCTTCTGAACCAGGGTTCAGATGACAAAGAATTGCGCGTTTCACCATCGTACACTGCGTCTGGACTGCCTGTTGTCATGTCAAAGGAAAGTAAATCGCCTAAAAGTTTTACATAATTTTATACATAACAAAACTTGTTTAATGCTTGGTGCCTATTTTCAGTTTAAAGGGAGCCGAGATACAAGACAGAAGCATGAGAAACTGATTCGTGAGTTTCGCTGCAGGAAACATGTTTTAAAATTACGTCAAGTTCCCAAACATTAATTGACGTATGTATTACTAGTTACCCAATTCAAAATGTGATTGCTGGTATTTTAACGTGTGACCTTAGTGACCACCTACCAATATTTTGTTTTTTTGCCATGTATGAAAAAGAAGACAAATAATTCCGCTCAAGGAATGCCAGTTTTACAGAGATATATTAACACCGATAGCATAAACTATTTTTATACTATGGTATCAAATTTAAATTGGACTGATGTTCACAACGAAAGTAATCCTAATATATCGTACGATTTATTTTTATTTAAAATAAAACGCTGCTATGACTTGGCATTTCCATTGAAACCTGTCCGTAAGCACAAAAAGTCTAGGAAACCATGGATAACGCCGGATTTTTGTAGAAGGATGAATAAAAGAAACCAACTTTACCATAAATTTATCAAACTAAGGGATGAAGCTTTATTGGTACACTACAAAAAAATAAGAAATAGATTAGCAGCAGACGTTAAAAGAGCAAAACTACGTTATCACGAACAGAAATTTGCGGCTATTTCTAATGATCCCAAGAAAATATGGAAAGAAGTGGGCAGCCTCATTTGTCAGTCAGCCAGTAGATTACCGATAGATATCACTGTTGGCGGTGTTACATATGCAGGTGCAGCACTGTCAAACGAATTTAACTCCCATTTTTTAAGCTCGGGTGGGCGGCTTTCTTCTCATCTAAACGCGAACACTAATATTACTTCTTATCTTTTGGTTGCAGAAACAAATTCCATTTTTCTTTCACCGATTGCTGAAGGGGAAATTATCACGTTGTTACAAGCCTTAAACAATAATATCTTGGCAGGCCATGATGACCTAAAACCGGCACCGACTAAAGCTGTGTCTCGACTAATTAGTGCGCCTCTGACTCATATTTGCAATATTTATTTATCTCAATGAATTTTTCCTGAAAATGAAGGTCGCTAGAGTGTGTTTTGCATAAAGGTGGGTCATTGCAAGATATGAATAACTATAGGCCCATATCGGTATTACCATTGTTTTCAAAAATCCTAGAACAAGTCATCAATGGTAATTGGTCTGTTATCTAGCTAAGAAGAACTTAATTGCGCAACAGCAATATGAGGTTTCAGAAAAAAACGTCTACAGAAATGGCGTTATTAAACATAAAAAATAAATAAATCAATAATTTTGAAAACCAGTTATATACAATCAGTGTTTTTCTTGATTTTCGAAAAGCTTTCGACTCCATCAGACATGATGTGCTTCTTCAAAAACTACCATTCTACGGAATAAGAGGTATCCCATTAGACTTAATTCGAAACTACTTATCGCATCGCGTACAATACACTGTCATCAACGGCTTTCAATCTGAGCTGAAGCAGATTAAATATGGTGTTCCCCAGGGGTCAATTTTAGGTTCGTTGCTTTTTCTTTTTATACATAAATGACCTAGTTAACATAGCACAAACTCCAGATATTATATTATATGCCGACGACACTAATGTTTTTTTACAGATAAAAATCCTAATAAGCTTGAGAACATGGTAAACACTTGACTCGAACGATTATCACTGTGGCTACAGCTAAATCAACTAGAATTAAACATCCGTAAAACAAAATACATTATCTTCAAGTTGAGAAATAAAACATATGATCATAATATTTCAATAAAATTACAAACCGAGATAATTGAGCGAGTGCCCTCTTACAAATTTTTAGGTGTGTGGTTTGAGGAAACGCTAAACTGGTCATGTCACATAAACCATGTTTGTGGTAAAATATCTAGATCAGTTGGTATTCTGAATAAAATTAAGTATCTCCTCCCCAGCTGGCTCAAGCGTCAACTGTATTACAGTCTTGTTCACTCACATCTTCATTATTGTCTGTTAGTTTGGGGGTCCACTACAAAAATCAATCTTAATAAACTCGTTATTCTTGAAAAGAAACCAGTTCACTGTATCGAAAACTTACCTTCTAGAGAGCATACCGCCCCTTAGTTTTTCAAAGTATTCCTTATTGCGTGTTGAACAACTTTTTAATGTTAAATTTGCAATAGAAATATATAAAAATATAAAAAAATGGCCAAGCCGCATTTCATGAGCAGTATCCTCGTAAAAAAAACCAAATACAATTTCAGAGAAGAAAAATATGTCAAACCAAAGACGAGAACCAATTATGGAACACAAAGCTTGGAATATCAGGTGCCTGAATTTTTAAACAGATATCGGGAGATTGAAGAAATGATTATCAGTGCCTTGTCGTTTTATAGCTTTAAAAAGAGTGCAAAAAATTACTTCTTGTCAGACTCTCCTTAGTGCTAATTTGTGCCTGTCATTCTGTCATTTTAACTTTGTTATGTATTTAGTATTGTATAAGGTGATCATTTCTGTATAGGCAGTTATAAGTGTTTCTGCATGGTCAATACGTGACCGCTTTTGATATGTCCGCCGTTGATTAGTTATTTCATGCATTTTCTTATTTTTTTGTTTTCTTCTGCTGAGTGATGTGTAGGTCTGGGGGAGCCTCGTCAGGCGGCGTTAGATCGCCTTTTGCTTCCTCAGCCTAGACGCAAAATCTGAATAAAGATATTATTATTATTATTAAATACTGTAAACGACTTAATTTTCGCGGGCTCAAATTTTCGCGAATCGGGCCAAAGCTGAAGATTTGAAATTATTTGCGGGTTCTAATTTTTGCGAATCGAGTGTAGCTTCCGTAGCGTTCTCATATTGATCGAATTGTTCGCGGGACGTATTTTTCGCGAATTGTAGGCGATTCGCGAAATTCGCGAAAATTAGGTCCTCGCGAAAATTTAGTTTTTACAGTATTCTCTTTTTTTTTTCCCGTGTACTGTTTGTGAGTGGAACGAGTTGCCCCGCAGCCTGATGGACATTGTCTCTTTTGCTTCATTCTTTAGTGCCATTCATGAACCTTCCTTCGTTTGAACAAACTCCGGAGACCAAGGTGCTTGCTCGTTTTACTCTATGTTTAAAAGTATTTACTTGCTTAGCTGACTTTTTTAGTTGTTTCGTCCACTCCATGCCTTAGACCTCAAAAGGTGGCCGGCAGACGTTTTAAAATATATAAAAAAATAAAATCAATAATTAAAATGTGACCGAGTTGGAGACCTTTGTGTATTTCCGCCCGTTTTCGTCCTTAGTCTTTTGTAAAGTTTGTAACTGAATGTTGATGAGAGGTTCCTGGCTGCACCAGCATGCAAGAGGGCTGCTCAAGATAATGATGCTTTAATTCACTGTGTATGAAAAAAGTTGCACCATTCATTGCTGAGAGAAGCCCAGCTCAGGAACCGTCTTGCTTCGGACCACGTTGTTTATCGTGTCCCGAAGGATAGGGAAAACATCTTCATTATAAAATGTCGGGATTCCGCCGCATAATCGCAAAGCAAATGTCGAGCTCTTTCCCCCACTTGCAGCCGCGAGTGACGGCCGAAGGAACTACGGCGAGAAGCGTACGTGACCTCGCTCAACTCTAAGCTGCAGCATAACGCCCGCTAATGTCAGCTTAGAGAGGGAGTGGAAGCGTCCTCCGAGAGAGCCCACGGGAATCTACACGGCACCCCGAACTACGTCACTAGGAGTGCGACGAGGTGTGATTCTAAAGACTGGGAGTGAGCTGAGGGCGCCAGAAATGCCAATATTTTTCTTTTTTTTACGCAACAACTAGGACACGCAGGCAAAATCAGTTTTCTGTTCTTTACTTCAGAAGTGTCAGAAGGCAATTTCCACAAATTTTTGACTGATGTCCGGAAATCGTTGCACCCCCCCCCCCCCCCCCCCCTTCCCCCCTCCCCCTTAAAAGGGGGGGAGGGTGTGCAACGATTTTTGGACATCAGTCAAATATTTGCGGAGATTGCCCTCTGACACTTCTGAAGTAAAGAACAGAAGACCGATTTCGCCTGCGTGTCCTAGTTGTTGTGTAAAAAAAATGATAAATATTGGCATTTCTGGCACCCCTCAACTCACTCCCAGTCTTCAGGGTCGCACCTGGTCGCACTCCTAGTGACGTTATTAGGGGTGCCGTGTAGGTTCCCGTGTGCTCTCTCGGTGGATGCTTACTTTCCCTCTCTCTGCTAACATTAGCGGGCGGTTGCAGCTTATAGCCAGGCGAGGTCACCTAATCCTCCCGCCGTAGTTCCTTCGGCTGCCACTCGCGGCTGCAGGTGGGGGAAATAGCTCCACTTTTGCTTTGCGATTATGCAGCGGAATCGCAACATTTCTTTAATGAAGGAGATATTTTCTCTATCCTCCGGGACACGATGAATAACGTAAAAATGACGAGATGCTAATTTTTTTAACCTTAAAATCGTTGCAGCCCCCTTTAAGCGTCAGCAGTAGAGTTTATCCAGGCAATATCCAAACGGATGACTGGTGCTTCGTTTCGAGAACACGCTGGATGGTCCATGTTTTCTCGGTGTTTACAATGTCAGATATTTACTCTTAGGGTTGCCCCTTCACTTTGGAGCGGTACCACAAATTTCTGGGGTGGTATGGGACAGGGTGTCGAACTCGACCTTGTGGGATGCTAGTGGTGTGCGTGTGTATAAGCAGGATTTGATATTTGAATCATATTTTCAAGTGCAGGCAGTCGTACAATGGTGATGGTCAGAACAGAACAACTTTTTTTTTCATCTTTGCACTGCTAATCAGTTTGTTGTACGAATTGCCTAGTCTCCACTTTTGTTCTACAAAAAAGCGTGAGGTCGAAATGACAAACATAATTTGCAATGATTAGTGAAGATTCGGGGTGCTCTGTCCAGCAAAACTTCATATGGCTGCACCGCTACATTTATTAAGCGAATAGCACTACAGTGCTATTACTCGCGGAATAGCAGTAGCCACCAGTTGTTCTCGATAGCGTCAATGGCGCCGCCATCGTAGCCTGTTTTTGTTGTCCAAGTCGTGTCTCAGTTCTCCTCCCTGCAGTTTTAGTAGCCGGCCTGGTCCGTCCTATGTAAGAACAAATCCCGCCAACTGCGACTAGAGGAGCGGGAGGTAATTTGGTCGTTCGGTTCAGCTGTGTGTGAGAGAGCACAACCTAATCTACGAAGGATGCTGGGCTGTATTCCTCGGTGATGTTGGGAAGAGAAACTCCACGCTGAGCACTGTAGGTGGGACAATCGTAGACAAAGTGTCATCTCCTTGTCGCAATGCCGCTCGTTTTTGTGAATTTCTGCAGCAGAGTTGCCAACATTAGGGGAGCAAGACGACCGGAGAGGCTCAACTCCCCGGCTCGCCTTTCACAAAGAGTTCGAAGGGTCAGACATCCGCCTTGATTAGCGATTATGTTGTGTGTGGCACTAAACCTTGTGCACCCCTAAGTTGACAGGCCAGTAGAACAAACGTGCTTGTTGGACCAGCCAAACGTCGGCCTTGCATCACGTGATCACAATCTCTCTGCGAACTGCGCGAAGTGGGGTCAGGCGATAAAAGACCAGAAATTGGTTGGTCGGCAAGGATGCATCCTCTAACGGCGAAGATGCAGCCTCCTACGCCCTGTCAGCTTAGGGGTGAACAGAGTACAGGGGTGCAAAAATGTTCCAAAAGCCGGGATTCATGATTAAAAAGCTAATTCCTCCGACTTATATAACAAGATCAACAATTTATAAGTAGACGTTTCGTCTCCTATGCGGGAGAGATCATCAGTGCAGCTAAGGAACAACCCCACTATAAGTAGACGTTCCGTCTCCTAGGCGGGAGGCATCATCAGTGCAGCCCAGGAACCCGACTGCTTGCTGGTAGCTAGTCGGGTCGTTCCTAGGCTGCACTAATGATGCCTCCCGCATAGGAGACGAAACGTCTACTTATAAATTGTTGATATTGTTATACAAGTCGGGGGTATTTGGTTTGTTACAGTATAGGCATGGGGGGAATGGATGGTCTTGGCTGTGGCGTCGTTGCAGACTGCCTGCGCTTTGGTACGGTTGTAACAATAGCAACGAGAAGGAAGCGTTCAAGTCGGGTGTTTATCTAAAATTATCACTTTCTTGGAAGGATGATGGGTCATAAATTTTTAGGGAACTGGAAATTTGTGATATCCCCCCAAATATACTCACTTTTTCGGAGGGGTGGTAGAGCCTTGCTTGAACTCGATGTAGGAAATTCTTGAGGGCCCTTCTCGAAACGTCGTGCAAATAAAAACCTCTGCTGGTGTTCACACGTTTAGACCTTATCGGAGGAGAGGGCTAGAAGTCGGGGGGGAGGGGGGCATCAATTTTTTTTTATTTAGGTGACGTTCTGACGACCAGAACGTCACATCAATTTAGTAAGTTCTTACGCTATTCCCTCTGTCTTTACAAAATAAATACATTTCCGATTATACTCGCGGACAACTTTTTGTGGCTATGCAGCCAAAGGTAGAGCGCGTGCGCCGCGCACCTTGAGCGCCGACTGAAGCCGCACGCACGGCTTCAGTCGGCATTCAGGTTGCGCGAGTGCACGCGCTCTACCTTTACTGCACAGCCAAAGAAAGTTGTCGGCGAGTATTAGCCCCGTGCGCGACCGAAAGCGTCGCTGTGGTCGGCCTTCCACGATTGGCCGAACGCTGACTATGACGTCGGAAAGGGGATTTATCATCGACGGAAATAAGAGGAATGAAAGAACTTTAATTTTGACGGTGTTGGCAGTGTTCCTTTGAGAGCGCAATGATTTCAAGCTTCCACCTTGCTAATAACAAACACCATCGAACTTGTTGTTTGCAAGGTAATGACGTCACAAGGGGGAACCACAGGAGGGCGCCACCAAAACATCTCGCCGCTAATAGAGGTCACAAGGCTTAGTTTCGTTCACGTGAGGGTCGATACAAGGCTTCATGAGCAGCACTAGCTCGTCAGGTGCGCCACTGATGTGAAAGTCGGTGACCTCATTTTTAATTAACATCGTATGAGGAAGCAATCTCAGGCGAGCTTCAAAAGGTTCGTCACCGGGAATGTAGGCGAGAGGGCGCACACTGTTTAAAGGGGCGGTGCAACGATATTCAATTGGAATGTTTTTCACTTTACACGAGCTGACTGGCACTAGTGGGACTAAAGGATACTCGCACGCAACGCCACTGACCAAGAAACGCCTTTGTTGCGCCGTAAGTTCGAGGTCAAAACCGTGTGTTTTCATTCAATCTCTCCTTCGCAAAACCTGATGACGTAGCTGGGCGGTAGCAGTACCGCCCAGTGACGATATTTGAATGCGGCCCATAAATTGGACTTGAGCATGGCGTGGACACTCGATTTGGGATCGTGATAATCGATTGCTCGAGAAGCATTCGGGTAGTGTCCTGTGTCCAATCGCTGCAATGACGACAACAGCCGAACCATAACAATGTCTGGAACTCAGCGCGTGTCCTGTGCCTTGCCAACCACAGCACGTGACTATGAGTAATATTGGCGACATATATTCGGCTCCAGATCACGTGGCCGCTTATTCTGGCTGCGAGTTGAGGGGGTAAACTCTGCTCGTTTTTCTTTATTTTTTTCAGCGACTTCGATTGCGTGTGGTGCAAAACAAACAGGTATTTCACAGGTCATTAACGTCAGGGGTCTGTTCTATGCGGTATATGCGCAAAATACAAAATCGTTGCATCGCCCCTTTAAACGCTTGCAGTATCCACGAGTGGTTCCAGGAAAACGACGTCAACAGAGTCGGAGCTCGCGATTCAGCATAATGCAGTGCCACGGGCCCGTGAATCTTCAAAGTTCGGTGTAATAACAATACAAAAAAAAGAAGAAAAAACGCACCAGTGATCACGAATAACGCCGGTATCACAAACTCCCAAGCCCCACCGCTCCATGTGACTCCGACACGACATACGACATTAAACGCTCCAAAAGTGAAGGCGTTTGCTCCCTCTGCTCCTGTACTGCAACTAGCGGAAGTGAAGTTTTATACGGATGTCCCTCACAAGAATAATACAAGAACTGCTTTGCGCAAGGATCGTTTTCATTTATTATTGAATACATAATGATAAAATCCCAATAATTTGTTTTTATATCTGATTCAAGCTAGTAGAACTGCTCATAACACTGGTCAAGCTAGAAAATAACAAAAATTTGAACTTTTTCATGACCGGTTTAAGATTTATTGTTAATACATTGTTATTTGTCGCAGCGGACTAACATTGTAGATTTTGCCTCCATACGTTTTAAATGAAAACAGTTCTTACGCAAGGCTGTCTGTAGCGCCGTGTTTTGTGTCCTTTTCTATAAATTTTGTTAACGGTCAGCGACCAAAGAGCTCACCCGCACATGTAAAGCGTATATGCCCCGCGGGGAGAAAAGCATTACGAGTAGGAAGTGTCGGGCGCTGTGTCGTTGTAGTGTTTGTGTATAAGTCTATGTCGCTGCTATGTAATATGTGATGCTCGTGGTGTCTGCGATGTATGTGAGGTTGCTATCTGCTTGCGATTGTTCGTAGCATATGATCTCTGTGTTCGCAACGTACTAACAGATTCGTTTTTTTTTTCTTTTATAGGACCGAAGCGCTCAAGTTTCGCCGCTGACTACAGCGCCATTCCAGCCCCTGGCGGGACGCCCCAATCCGAGTGGCTCGTTGTTTTTCGCCTCGCTTCTCCGCCGTAGGCGGTCGGGTAGGCTAGTCAATAGTATTAATTGCGATAAAGAAGATATAAAAGCCCGGCTAGCACAAATATGTCGTTGTTGATCGCAGTAACAGCCTCCGATATTGTTGTAATTAGTCCTTAAAATTCTACAGCTTCCCTGAAAAGTCGTACGAGACTCGAACGGCGCCAAGCCTGAACCACGGCAGTGCTCCAACAAAGGTAAGTTTCTCGTTCGTTGGAAGGTCCGTTTTGCTAAATACGCCTGAAAAACGAAATCGAATTGGTGTCAGAACAATAACAGCATGACTACCGAACGCGTGAAAGTCCGTTGGCAGTGCCTGCGTGACGGAATACTTGATTTTTGTGCGCGTCTGTCCCTTCCGTCGAGGTGTTTGACGGGGCCTCGGTCGTGATGTTGGATCCCTTTGGCATGAGTATTTCAACTATAATCACCGACAGCATGAGAACGGCCGGGACGAGCTTCAGTTCCCCCGCCTTCAGCACTAGCCTCCAACCTTCGATAGGGCTTCGATCTCGCGAGCCTCGAGCGTGCACGTACAGCCAAATCGAAGCGAAGGGTAACGAAGACGTGCTGGACGTCGGCCCTTCAGAAAAGATGCCCTGCCGTTCTTACTAAAGAATGCACTTCTAAACGCCTCAACCAGCCCCCCCCCCCTACTTAAAAGAAAAAGCCTGATTACGTATTTATTTGTAAGGGACAATAATAGTTTTTATTATTTCGTGTCGATTTTCCGCTAATCACACCAGAGATCTTATAATATTGATTTAATTTTCAGTGTGGGCGGTTCAGTTTTCATTCCGCCAACGTCAGCGAGGATCTGTAGCGTGCACTTCGTGAACACCTGCAAGGACGACGCTGAAGCTCATCCTGCAACAAGTTACTAGACGAGATGCCAGCTGAGGTGTTGAATAAAGACTAATTGCAGGGAACCTACCAACCCTGTAATTGCTCGTGAAAGATTCTTTGTTAATTAAATTCATTTTCACTCCCTCACTCGAAGATACAGGTGACCTTTCCTCGTCTATTTTGCATTCTCTATATGTGCCCGGTTCTTAGCCAGTTAAAAGTATCGTTAGTTGATTGGCAACTTCTGTAGTCTCTTCTGTCTTCGAGTTACATATTTTGGTTTAGTCTGTACTCCAAGATACAGTATAGCTTGGCTAGAGATAGATAAACTTGGATGATGACTGCTTTCTCACGAACTGGGAGACATCTTTCGTGAGATTTGGAATATCATGAACAGCTGATCTGCCACGCAAGATCCCTGAAATAGTCGGGGTTCTCGGCCCTACAATTTCTTTGACAGTCCTTGCTTCTCGAGATGTGTACATCATCTGCAAGTGTCCTGCCGGCCATACTTCGCGTCTGCGCCAATGTCACCGTGTTAAGAGCATGGAAAAAATATTTATATTGTCGCAAGGTTGTGTGTTTACCTATACTCGTGGTTGTGACAAAAATTAATAAAAATCGTTTTCACTGTCAACAAAAAATTTCTGAAAGCGTTGCATTATGCTGCTGTACCATAATTTCCAGACTATAGTCTGCAGGGGCAAATTTGGGGTAAAAAATAAAAGAATTTGCTTAGATTGTCCACACACGGTGCATAGTCCGCACCTGGTGCTTAGTCGTCACAAATATCTTCTCATAGACGGCACACCTTGAGAAATGTCTGCTTTCTTAGCTCACAAAAAAGCCTATAATATACATAAATCATCATTAACATACTCTTTTATTCACAAAATCCGTCTCGTCTCGTCATAATTAACGATATTGAAAAACAAAAATCCCGCATAGTCCGCACAGCCAAAAATTTCAACTTTTAAAAGTATAGCCCGGAAAATACGGTACATTCCTGGAAACGCTTGAAAACATGCAAGGAAACAAACTTTATTTGGTGAAGCAGCAATTAAACACTGACAGGCATGGAATATTTTTCCAGAAAATAAAACTTGTACTAATAATGGCAACCTATCATGTGTCACTGGTGTTTTCTTTGCTACACAACATTTTCCTCCTAACATGTCCCACACAGGAGAGTATGAATCAAGCCCCCACCAAATACTTGAAAATCTTGCATGTGTATTGGACACCTTGAACCTGAAAGAGAAATGAAATTTTTATAAATCCATGCAACTGAACATTGTCATGAAAATTCGACTAAAATTATGTGCAGTCATCTGCATAGAATACATTTATGCAGGAGATTTAGTCTAGGCTAGCCTCTTTTCGTTTTCAACTGTTTTGCCCCTCTTTCTGACAGACTTTCGCGGCACATAATTTTTCAAGCTCGCAGAAAAAATACCATTAATCAGCAGGAGCAGGTCCCAGTAACTGCAACCTACTGCTTCAGTGAAGTGGGACAAAAATACCTGGTAATGAATCTACGAGGTCTTTGTTCAGGTCGTGCACTGACGTTTTAGTTCACTACTGCTGATGCAGGCTGTTCACCAATACGAATAAAATTGAGATTGTCGGCACAATGCTCCCACCGGTCCGCGACTCCAGCCCAGCGAGGACCGGTAGTCGCAATTGTACGCGGGGGACTTGTCTCTTCCCGGAATTATCCCCCTATGCCCGCACGATCCCCGACACGTTAATATTTCTTCGACGTGGATGAGCCCGAAAAGCTATCCCACTCGTAGCCTCTAGTGCGAGAACGTAGTCTGCCGGTGGTTCAGCGACCGAAAAATAGTATCCCGACGTTGTCTGACAGGACTCACGAGAACAGTGGTTCATTGTGATTAGTAATCTTTCTTTTAAGAGGAGAACGCAGAATGTAATTACAGCTCGAAATTTAAACAAGTGACGCTCACCTGTAAAGTTATCTCGTAGACGCCGCACGGCCATACTTGCGAGGCGGACCCGACTCGTTGGCGGGGAAATCAACCGCTTTCTCGGCGGAAGATGCGTGTTATTGAAGCTTCTCTATCGTTTCTTGACTCACCATGAGAAATAATTCTCGCACGCTTTCTATCCTTCTCTAAATCTTCACCGTACGCTCAAAACACCTGCGACGCCGATGCAACGTTACGAACGCGACCGACGCGACAGGACCATGTGTTGTACTGCGGTGGCGCTACCATCGCAATTTCGAAGCGCCCCCTGGTTGGGCGAATCGACTCTATAGGCTGGTAGAAATCTTACTGGGTGCGCAAAAGTTGCCCCCCGATTCCAAATATTTTTCTCGAGTTATTTATCCATCTATGTTCGGCATTTGTTCATCTGTCTGCAGTCCCGTCGTAGCTACCGAAGTCGCCGACGCACTTCCGTATGTACCTTTGAACGGAACTACGTTGGCTGGTCTAACGCAGCGACGCAGTTTGTGCAAGTTTCGTCTGCTTAAAAGCCGACGGAAGAGTAAGCGAAGTTGTACAGGATATCAGAGCGTAAAGGTGAGCGAGTCCAAGGCCTAGGCTACGGTGGGGTACCATCGGGGCGGCGGCGCTGTCCTTCGTTAGTCACCTCGTCCTTGCTCTACTAGGAACGATGCTAGAGCTCGGAAACTCTACTTACTGCGCATAAAGACATCGAACGAGAACAAGCGCGTCCTGTGTGCTCTCACCACTCTCACTTCGGCGGAATGGCTCACTGGGCTCGTCTCTCGCCTGTTCTCGGCTGCTGGCCGCCATGTTTTATGAGGAACACGCTAAGCCGTGTTTCGAGGAAGGCAGCCATGGTGTATCGTGTTAAAGTTTATACGGCATCTCATGTGTAGACAAATAACACACATGGCTGCGTGTAAAACGAACACCTTTTGGCGTGTCCGGTATGGGAGAACGGTTTACAGGCCTGGGCGTGTTATTTTTACTAACAGTGTAGTTTAAATCTTGCTTCTAACGCGACGCTGGCATTTTTTTTATCGATGTACAACTTCCAGTAAATTGTATATGTGCCATTTTTATGTCAACGTTGTTAGTTCGGGATTTGCTGTCGAAAGCGGAGTGATGGAAAAATAATACTGCCAGATGTTGTGTTGGGCAAGCGTTTGCGCAAGCCAGCGGACGGAACTTTGTCTTCAGAGTCGTTCAATAAAGGCATCGCTAATGAGGAATAGCTCTCCGTCAGTAATTGCAGCTCTTATTCCTCGAAGTATCTCACGGGTCGTAATTTGTTGCGTGAAATTTTAGACTTCTGGAAGTTATTCTGCACCAAGAGCGGTGTGATGTTTCCGCTGTAAACGAAAAGATTAGCCGATAAAGTTTGCCGGATAGGTAAAACACTTACGTTTTATGACTGCCACTCCCCTAAGGCCTGCTGCTTCACCAGGAGATGTCTAGAAACACTGATCTGGCTAAGCCTTTTTAGATTGATGCTGGAGACGTGGCCCAGTGGAAAAAAAATGCCCCATCATAATCTTTACGCCTCGCGTTTCACCTAAGTATCACGAGCATATTGATGTGCGATAGCTGGAAACACGGGCCTCGAGTAAGTGCTGCGCCATCCGCCATTCGCTCACATGGCCTGCATGAGCACATGCCTCGAGCTTTTGCGCATTTGGGACTACTTGAAAACAAGCACAAACAGATCATGAAGTTTTATACTCCGTTTCATGCTTAGTATAGAGGCTTTGCACACGTGCCAGTTTCAGTTGCCATTGCTGACCTCTTGTGTTACCGAGATGCCGAGCCGTTGAAGCGAGCGTTGACGACCCCCCACGAAGGCCATTGCTGGGGAGAAGGAAAAAGTAGAATCTAGAATGGCAACAACCTCTCCTGTTGTGGTAATGATAAGGTGAAGTAAACGTTGTAAAATAAAACAAAAACTGAAGGTCGGTTAGGGTGGCGACCATGCGCAGCTGCTGCAAAGCGTCCATAATAAGATGCCAAAGCTACTGAGTGCGTGGCTTCATCTGCGGCAGGTTTTGTTTGCACGAAAATGCGTGCAAATGATCTGCGAGATCAAGCACCATACTGGCGCCAGCAGCTTTGACAGAGTTGTACAGCAAGGATGAAACAGAGTATAAACACGAGCAATCCTTTTCAGTCGCTCGGGCCGCGCACCGCTCCCGCACATTTGCCGCCAGCGTGCAACCCCACCCATGGTTAGTGTGGTTCTGAACCAACAGATGGCGGTGAGATCGCCTTCCAGGCCTGTACATCAATGCGAGAAATCGTGTGTGGTGGCGCTTCGATACAGTGGGTTATTTTTCTCTTTCCTGAATTTGACATCCCTGGTCCCTTGCTTAATTTTTTCTGCACGAGCTTTCTTTCGAACGCGCACGGCTGCACCAGTTCTCGTGCAAGGGGGCCAGTTTCCTGCGCTCCGAGCTCACGTCTCCAGCAAATGGGGGCAGAACAAAACGCGAAAATCGTCCTGAGCCAAATGGCGAGACACATGCACAACAAAGCCACTGATGCGTTGAAAAATGTAAAATTGCCTGTGCGCCGTCATCGGAGATTTCAGAGGCCAATTACATCTATTTTAATGTGATCAGACTTATATTGTCACGAATAAAGGTGACGAGAGGACGAACAGTGAACTGAAAAATAGAGGTTTATTCGGTGAACTTGTGCCAAACAAAAAAAGTAAAGAAACAGCGTCGAGGAAGCAGAAAAGCAGGCGGCGATTCGGCAGCAAAACAGAGAGCGAGAGCGAGACTGATTCGACAAGGTCGCGGGCAGCTGCTTATCTACTATACTTCGTTTCAGCTTCGGTCCGAGCGCGGCCGATGTAATGAGCCGAAGGGCCAATCAAACAGCGAAGAGGCACAACGTCATGGCGTGCTCTCTGCAGTTGATAGGACCAGCGGTTATTCGCCGTCTCTCTGTGCGTGCTCCAACGCCGGCTAGTCCTATCAAGCGCAGAGAGTACGCCATGACGTTGCGCTTTTTGGGATGTTTGATTGGTCCTTCGGCTCATAGCATCGTTCGCGCTCGGACCGAAGGTGAAACGAAGTATATCTACAGTGCGTCACAATCTCGGAAGTTCGGCAAAGAAGGTTCGAGCGTCGCGCGCTCGAAGCGAGGGCGAGGATGAACTGGCATTTTGGAGAAGAAAGCAGGGCGAAAGTTACGTCTGGTGCAAGGATGAACGCGAATTTCTTGAAGTCCATGACCGAGTGCTGCTTTCTCTGCTCTGTAGGCGGCAATATGACGGGTCGGCCCTTTTTTCGTGCATATGCTTGGCTCTTTGTGGATTTCCAGGAAAACGTGATGACGTGATAGACTTAGGTTTCCAAAATTCTAGCTTGAGGAATTAACTACCTAAAAAATCAAAACAAAGGAACTACTTTTTGGGCGGTCAGGTGTCTCATTTAGGTAGCTGGGTGTTTATTTTGACCGAAACCACGAGGCTGGAAAACACAAAAAATGACACTCAGGTTTAGATGTTGAGTTTGGTAAACCCAAAGTAGGACTGGTGCGGGAGTCATAATAAAAAAATGCTGAGGTTAATAATTCACTCACAGCAATAAATTATAAGAATTAATTTTAGTATGAGTTCAGTTTAAATGCAGTGGCTGGCCAGGCAAAGATTCTGGGGCTGTGGGTAGCTTTTGCGCATAGTTTAAGCAATGCACAAAGTGTCACAAAAAAAAAAAAAAACATTTATTTTTATTGCAAGAACATACTCATTGCCGGACGCTCATTTTCCTTCCAAAGATAGCGCTAGAGGTCACAACTAGATGTCAAAGTTTCAGCCCGATCCTATACCTTATTCAAAAGTTATAAGTGATTTTCTGAAAACTTCAATCGGAAAATGGCGGCCGACGGAGTTTTCGAATACAAGGGGTTTATGGCACCAGAAACCGAAAACGGACAAAATGGGCTCCATTTTCCCATTGAAATTTTCAGAAAATCACTTATAACTTTTGAATAAGGTGTCCGTTCGGGATGAAACTTTGGCATCTGGTTGTGACCTAGCGCTACCTTTGGGCGGAGAATGAGCGTTAGGCGATGCGTAGTTTATTTTTGCGGTAAAAAAAAAAAAAAAAAAAAAACATGTAAATTTTTTTTGTGACATCCTGTACCAGTCTTAAGTTGGTGATTTAGGCGCGCAAGTAGTGGTGTGCATAACTGAAAAAGATGCAAACGGGTAGAGTTTGACGCTGTATAAAATATAGTGTAAGCACGCACATGGTACGCTGACTAAGAATGAAACAGCACTACATTTTACACTAGCGGTGAGCGTATCGAAAGCTAAGAGTGCATCAAAAGCTAAAGCTTGTACACATATACTGCCCAGGCCGTTACCCTCAGATTTGGTGTAAGTTGTCTCTTGATTGAATGCAACAGAAAGAAGGAAACATTTTAACTCTGGGTTGACGAAAAAACTCCACCTGCTGACCGCTACCAATCATCTCGGCGCCGATTATGAGTATTCACTGCATGCCAACGGTCGGGTGCTTAGAATGAGTTTTTCCCACGGGGTTTCATACAATCGCAACTGTTCTTGAAAAACAACAATGTTTACTCAGGCAAGCGGTCACATGTGAAACTTAGAATATTTTGTATTGATTGTGGCACAGGTGGCAAGTTGCATAGGTTTGTTTTACAATCCACGAAATAGAATTCTCCAGGGTTACCTTGGTCTCTAATGCATGTAGCACACAAAAGAGCACAAAATGAATCGCAGTGGGAAGCGAAAACAATAATGATAAACAAGCGTGTATACAAGCGAAAACCGAGGACATTGCATATATACAGAAGGTAAGCTTTGTTTCACTAAATACATTACCAGTAAAGTATTTGGTTTTATACTGCGATGAAGCGGAACATACAAGTGCGAGCATACTGCCCTGAACTACTCTTCCAGTGAACAAGCGCACCATCCAAAGCATCGGGCTCGCTTTTATAGCTTTTGGTGCGCTCAAACCTTTGAAAACAAAATTATAATCAATTCAATTATTTCAGTTATTTTTATTAAGTGCGCCTATGTGTTTTTTTTTTTTTCTTGTCTTTTGGGTTCACGTGCCATTTTCTTGTTATAAAATATTTTTCCAGAAGTCCGACAACTATAGTCTTTTTCATCATAAATAAGAGCCGCACAATAAAAAATGTAGACAAAAAAAAAAAAACTCGAACACGCGAACATACATTAAAAATGAAATGTAACGGCGCATTCAATATTAGTCGTTAGTTTTTTAGAGAGCAGCAGTTTCGTAGGGCGACATTGTTACCGGTTGAAGGTTATAAAAAGTGCAGTACAACTGTTAGCTCGGGGTCTTTAACGTGCATTACGCAGTATATGTGGTACACGATCGCACGACGGTAGGATGAAGATGGACAACTGAACCCAGGGTCCATTTAAAGCCCCTTGATAAAGGCGTTTTTTACAAGTACCGCCAACCTTTGTTGTGGAAACGCGCAATACACGTGCCACGAGCGGGTGCTCCGCCGCCATTCGCTTTCAAGGGCCAATCTTTTTAGTGCTGCGCCGCCATTTGCCTCCAAGGGCCGCTCGAGAGACGGGCCTCATGCACTGGCACGTTTGACGTTACTTGTAAGACCAACGTAAACACATCGAGGGCTTTAGTCCCTACAGGTTAGGTTCTGCAGCGTGAGCTCCGTGCTTTGCATGGAGCTCGCGCTCGAGCTTCTCCACGTGCTTTGACCTGCGGTGCCACAACACACTCGGCCAACGATCCCCCACCGCACTTGGTTTAGCCTGCGAGGTAAACCAAATGAGCTACGCTTAGAGTATCGGCACTTTTTCCCCCGATATTGTTGTAGACGCCGCCATCTTGGTTAGTAACGAATCAAACGTGACTGCCGATCGTCATAATTCAAAAGTGCGACTTTCTCAGCATTAGTTTCGGTGTCAAGAAGCTCACGTAATATTGATTTGCTTTGTCGCGAACTGTTTAAACAGTTCTGGAGGACGGAAAAGCGTTTCCTGCGATTTCAGATAAAACTTCAAATAACTGGAAATCATCATTTTAAGCAACAAGATGTGTATGAAGCGTAGCTTATTTAGTGGCTCTAGTTTAGCCCGACCGCATAGGCACAGAGAGAGAACGAACAGCTTAACCTCGCGCTCTTGGCGCTGCTTCAGAGGCTTCATCAGCCCGTAACGTTGGCTGCGCTCCGAACTAAGGTAAAGCAAAGCAAATATTCAGATCTTAGGGTTCCACAAACCAAACCAACAAAATCACTTAACAAGCCCCAATAAAAAAATATTGCGGGTTCATTTTGACTAATTGGATATCTTTTGACGTGCAACCGAAATTTCAGATTGGCCTCCGTCGGATTGCGGGCACCTCGGCCAATATTTAAACCCGACGAATATGGATTCATGGGCCAGCGCGTTGGCTCAGAGACACTAAGACGTTTAATGTTTTATGTTTTGTTTTAATTTCATTGCCACTTAAGAGACTCCGAGGTGGTTTTTGAAACAAAATATAGTCAAGCCATTCCGACAAGCATAGTTTGATTGCGAAAGTGATTTATTGCAAGTGATAAAACATTAAAATGTTTTCGCATACGTGGCGGAATCTGAAATGGCAGGATTCATTTCATGGCGCCCATTTCATTTGGATCGCGTCGGGCATGTGTACCGACGCTAGAACGCGCGCAAAAGCAGCTGTGGTGCACCCGCAGCCTCGCGCTTGTTGTTCTGCCATCTCTGGCTCGCTCACTGCGGGCATCCAGGCATCTGACATCCTGACATCTGGCGTTTTTTCTGTCGTGGCGTTCCAAGCGGCACACGACGGAAAATGCACATCAAGCTGTTCTTGAACACGTGTCGCCATCTGTATTTTATATTAAGAAACTGCCGTTTGCCGTAACTGAATGGGAAACGTTTGAGGTCTTATAACATTCTTAAAGTGTAATACATCAATATGGAAGTTCTCGAAAATGTAATATTGAAGGATGCTTCATAATTTAATGTCTCCTTATTTTGATAAGTTGACATGATTCCGTTTTTATAGCGCCATAAAATATGACCAATTTAAACTTTATTTTTTAGTTTAAAATATACATTATCTGTACAATTTGTTGCTTACTTTTTTAATTTATTACATCCAACCGAACGCTCACGTAAAATATCGTGGTTGATGGGGCGTTATAACTCGAGAAATAATTTTTTCAATATTAGAGACTGTGGTCTATTAAAAGCTAAATAATTAACTAACATCTAAAAATAATTGTAATATCGAGACATTAAAGTATCGTTGAAAAACAGCTCTTTAATTCGACATTAACTTTATAATTGTAAGATACACAGAAAGGAAGTTTAGAGCCGTCAAAAAAGCACCAAAACGTCATGCAGGGTGGGGTTGCACCTTAAGGCCAATGCATTGCAGTCAATGCTGCCGCGCCAGAGATGTTAGAAAATAAACACCTTAAAACGAGTCGTACTGCAGAAATTTCTTCGTGTTACATCACAATAATATTCTCGTTTCGGTAACAAAAAAAAATATACCTTTTTTTAATTTTGAGGACGTTGATTTTCTATAGACACTATCCAGTTATGCATATAACTAATCTCTGCTTCCGCGTTAAGAAAATCTGGGTAGTTGTATTCGAAACAATTTTACGTTTCGTGCATTTGCAAAGATAGAAAAAAAAAACAAATAACGGTGGGTGTATCGTGTGTAGACACAGCTGGTCTCAGTTGGTTGGAAGAAGCGACATCCGGAATTTCGCATTTGTTTCATGTTCCCAGGAGCCTTCTTGATTCGTTGTTCAACGTTATTGTGGGCTGTAACTATAAGGTTTCATGTTCTCGAATAAATCCGAAAAAAATCCGAAATATTTTTTGTCGTATAATTTTTATAAGAAAGAGTTCGCGGAAACGGCCGTGAATGAAATCTTTTTAATAAATATTGTGCACCAAGCTGCGTGCAAAAATTAATTAATTTACGAAAATAGTATATTAAAAGTTTTGTATCAAACCGATAATACCGCCATTGCAGTGGTGTAAGATCATCGATACACTAATTGCAACTGTACGGCACGTGTTCAACAAACGATAAACATAATATCATTAAATGTATGTCACACAGGTTGCTTCTACGTCTCTTTCTCTTCCACCATGGGCAATTTCTAACGATGTGCAATTTTATAAAAACACATTACGGCTATAGGCACTTGTTTGTTATTAGAGACGCGAAATGAGATGCTTCAGCGGCGGTTACCTCGCCGTTTTCATCTCTTACTGAAGATTGTAATGTGAAAGACAATGTAATTTCAATGACACTGTAACGTGAAAAAGGTTGTTATTGAAATATAAAACACAAACAAAAGGTAAAGTGTTAACTAAGCCAAATGTTGGAGGAGAACCAGTCTGCGATTGTGGAAAAAGATTCTTTCAACGTAGAATTGCATTATTACTGAAGATAACTTTAATCTAGCCTTAAAAAAATTGGTGCCACGGTCGAAAAAAGGTTAGGAACAATTGGCCGGCTACCAAACACTTGCGCGACGTGCTCCGCCAAACACACCAGGCAACTACGATGAAAAAGAAACACACAAAGAACATATATATATATATATATAAGAATATACAAAAGAAGGTGCTGGAGTTAAGATTCCGAGTCGCAACCAGAGGAATAGACCATTTTTAAAAGGGCGCGCCATTGTAGGCACGAACTTTGAGCATGTATTGAACATGATTTTATTTTCGTCAGCGTACGACGTGAACTTAGCTCATATCAAAGACGAGTGCAGCGTCAGCGTTCGGCGAGCACTCGGACCCAATTCCACTCTTCTTGTCCAAGCAACCATGACACACCAATGTTGCTCGATAAAGCTTTGAAAAAAAAAAAATCGACAGAGCCACTCAAGACTGCATACGTATAGGAATGCGAAAGCATTCCTACACGCAGTCCATTCCTACAAGCAGCGCGCCACGTGTTCCTTTTTCACTCGGCGCACCGGCGGTTACATCACGTTCCCCCACAGCGCAAGCACGGCGCACCCACCGGCTCCACAGCTTCCGTGACGATCCATCTGCGTTGCTGGTCTTTTCTTCGTGTTTTATTTCCGAGGCGCGCCCGCTTTGACCTTGAGCGGCCCCGCCGGCTTCCGTGACGAAGCATCTGATACGGCGCGTCGCAGCCAATGGGAATTTAGGTGCCGTTTTCGCTGGACAGACAACGCCGGCTTCGCTCCACCGGGACAGTTAAAGGGACACTGACACCCCCCCCAAATTTTTTTTTTTCCTTTTTCGTCAGGCGATTCATTAGGGTGTGGGAAGACTACTCAATTAATATTTTCCTACAGAGTCACGTATTTTTTTAATAAAGCCAAAAAACGCAACTGCGTGAAACCGAAACCGAAACGGAGAAGTGGAGAGGATAGCGGGAGTGGCGGAAGTCACGTGGCTACACCCGACCGTGCGTTTTTTTTTTCTCTTTCCGCACGTAGCAGACGAAATGCGTCCGTTCGCCGTGGTATTCCTTTGCAGTTATGTTTGTTCCGCTCGCTGTTTTGTACTTCAAGATTAGTTGTTTTGTACATTTAAGTGTTGGCAATTAGTAGTGAGTGCCCGAGTGCCGTGGTGAATTCCCGTGATCAGCTCCGAAAAGAATACTCCGAACTCCAAGGTGTTGCGTGAAGAGTTGCCTCACCACATGTCCTGCATCTGAAAGTGGCCAGAGTGCACAAGTTTCCGAAAGATCAACGGGTCGGGATCAATGGCTGGCTGCAATTCCTGTAGAACCATTACGCGAAGCTCGGAAAGCGGACGCTACCCGATTCATATGCTCCTTGCGTTTTGTGGAAAGTGATATACACTGAGTTTGCAGGTGTAAAAAATGGAATCCATACCATTTAGTTCAGCGACGTATCGTCCACAACATTTTTTTTTCCTGTGGTAATTGTAAAAAAAGAAATGTAAACATCGCAGAATGCTTGACAAAAAATAAAATAAAAAATGAAAAGTACACCCACACCAGGAATCGAACCCGTGCCCTCAGCGTGTGAACCGGACGTCTTTCCACTGAGCTATTGAATTGCTTTTTTCTTTGTTTTCCACTGAGCTATTGAAGGAACACTCTCATGCGTAATTATGCAGCTGGTAGACTGTATGTCGGAAGTTTGCTGCCGATTTCCCTTCAATACATACACTACCGGCTTGAAGTCGGGCAGCACCACGCATAGGGCACATTCGCACCTCGTAAAGTAACCGTACGCGTGCGTATTCAACTCGAAGTATGCACTTCGTGCTTGACGTTTGAGCGAGCGATGTCTTCAGCCAAGGAGAAGGGACGACGGCTCGGCGACGTCTTCGTGCAATCGGCTTGCTGGTCGGGCATGTCGTACGGGATGAGTATCAGTTCTTTTGATTGGTCCGAAATTTCTCTTTCGAAGAAAGAATTCGCCAGTACCGTGAACGACAGTTCTGAAGTAGAGGTCCAGCGCCCGTCGTCCGCTGCCATCCGCTAGTGCTAGTCCCACGATACGCAAAACGACGCCATATTGAGTGAACGCACAGAAAGCTTCCGGTTGTTTGTGCTACTTTTTTTTTCAATCAATGTATTTGCAGCTTTTTTGAAGCCACAAAAAATGGGTTTCATATTTTTTTCTATTTTTAATATTGACTGTGTGCCTGCAATGACCTACGACTTTTATTAAATATGGTGGTCGCATCGATACCTTAGAAAACGGCCCGTGACCACGGAAAAGAGAGTGAGCGAGACTCGAACCGGCCAGTTCTTGATCGGCGGTTTTCGGGCGGAAAGAAACCGAATTTCGAGCCGCAAATTCTGTTCTGGGTAGTTGGGCTCTCATATGTCACGTACAACTAAAAACCTCGGCGAGCATAAATACCCTGTCAGTGTCCCTTTAATGCTGTCGCATTAAAAACTCTATTGGCCAGTGGTGAAAATATTAAAGACAACAGCAAGAAAAAAATAAACGGTACAAAAGAAGGACGCGGTGACGCGAGACAAGGCGTCATGCGCCTGGCAGGCTCAGATTGGAGTCAACGGCCGATGCGTTCCCTATAAAACGCAATTCTGCGTATAATCATTTGGTCGATTGATTAAAATACAATAGCACATTGATCACAACGTTAGTGGATCGGCTAAGTTAACAAGCTTGGAGAAAAAAGTGACGCGTCGTGAAACACGGATGCGCCGTGTTCGGATGCGCCGTGAAACACGCCACAGAGTCGCGCTCGTCGCGGCTTCGCCTCTTATTACCTCCAGATTTCCTCACCGTGGAACAAACACGCCGAAAGCCGTCAACGTTTTGTTTTTACTTCGATGTTTACGTTCACTTTCTCCTTCGTTAAGACAGATTCCTTAGCAGGAAGAAAAGCAAAAAGAAATACAGACAAAAACACACACGCACAAAGAATAGCTCTTTAGCTTCTCGGCATAGTCAGTAATTCTTAGTTTCACTGTAGGACGTGCCGCGATGGATGCTACAAGCCACACGGGCCAATCCGTAGTTCGTAGCATGTCTTGTGACTTCGCGTTCCTCGCGTTGTTCTGCCCAACCGGAAGGACACGTGACGCCCTCCGAGCTATGAATTGGCTCCTGTGGCTCGAAGCCTCCTTTGCGGTCCATCGTAAGGTGAAACCAAGTGTAGAAGTGTCCGCCTCCACGCCGACTCGCCGACGCCTATTCGTGCTGTACATACGCGTGAAATATATATAAATTTTGCATTATTATTGTGCTGCCTCCATGACGTCGCTGCCGTTTGTTTAGACAAAACTGAGCCGCTGACGTTACCGTCGCGAATATTTATTTTACTTCGTGCCACCACCGGCAAGAAGGTGCGGCTCACATTTTATTACGCCGAACCGTTTCGAATGAACTGGTAAACGCCACATGAGATTACGGTTTTGTTTCGACTTGGGCTTAATATTGAATGTTTGATTTCGGTTACAGTTTTGTTACGGTTCAATTAAAGATAAAGGTTTTGCTCCGGTGTTCGGTTCAAGTTCGGTTCGACACCCTGGTTAACAGCTGCATGCTAATCGTGCATGATTACACCAGCCGCATTATCGCGCCTCGCGCCGCCAGGAACGACACCTTGTCTGTCTACATCCTATAAAAAGCCCGTGCGTCTACTTTCCCGCACAAAACTAGGAGAGCCCATCACCTCAACTTACGGAGGCAGCTCAGGAAATGCCGATGCCGAAACATATGTTCAGACCAAAAAACGCAGTCTGAGTTGCGACATTAAGCAATGCAAAATGTCACGCTTGCATTCCTTAATGTTGCATCTCACAATGCGTTTTTTGGTCTAAAGATATGTTCCGGCCTCGTCATTCGCTCAGCTGCCTCCTTAAGGGCTGTTTATACTCCGACGTCGAGCGCAGTGAACGCAGCGTAGTGCAGAACGCGCGCCTTTCATTGGCCGGCAACCAGAAACTCGATATCTGCGACCAATCAGTATCTGTCCTCGCTGCGCTACCCCACGCCCGTCGACTTTACGTTGGAGTATAAACGTACCTTTAAGTTGCGGTGATCGACTCTAAAGGCCGGTTCAGACACTTGCGTTTGAGTGCGGTTGACTGCGTTGCGGCGAGAACCGAAAGCGAGTCACCGGCACATCTGTGCTTCGTATGAAGCGTGGAATCCAATTCAAGGAATCTTCTTGGCACGCGATATAGCAGCAGGGATGTCCTGGTGTCTCGCTGCCGCAACGCAGTCAAACGCAGTCAAACGCAACTGTGTGAACCGGGCTTAAAGGCCGGTTCAGACACTTGCGGTTGAGTGCGTTTGACTGCGTTGCGGCGAGAACCGAAAGCCAGTCACCGGCACATCTGTGCTTCGTATGAAGCGTGGAACCCAATTTAAGGAATCTCTTGGCACGCGCTATGAGCAGGAGGAATGTCCTGGTTTCTCGCTGCCGCAACGCAGTCAAACGCAGTCAAACGCAACTGTTTGAACCAGGCTTTAGACAGCGTTCGCCGCTGCTTAGCGTGAAAGGCCGTCTATGGCCGTCTTTCCAAGAAGCTATTCTGCGCAGAACAAACTGTTAAAACAACATACAACGAACAAGTACTCTGCCGCAGACTGTGGCAGTGGCCATAGCCTCCACCGCCAAATTGCTTGCCGACGGGTTCGTATACCATGCGGCTAACTCGGCGAGTCCACATCCCAGAGCTCGCTCCTGGGTCGCCAGGAGCAGGAGACTTCCTGTGTCCTACCGCAACCTCATGTTATACGTCTTCCCCATCGCGACGACGGTGTATCCTTTCAAGTCAGCGATGTGAACCGGGCAAGCCTCCTCGTTTGTATCTCGCCGAGTAAGCCTAGAAGTAAGACACGACGCTCGCGTCTTATACCCCGGGTGCTCTTCTCATCTCGGAGCAAGCAACGCAAACACACTTCTATGCGAGAGACACCAATCAAAATTTCCAGATTGCGGAGGAGGTGGCAGTAGCAAACAAGGAAGCCCGGCTCCTGTGATCGCACACTGCATGTATTTTCATCCCTGGTATTTTGCATTCTTCTCGTGACTTTTTCGTGGAAAGGGAAATTAACGTTGCGCGGTAATCATCTACAATTTTAGCCTTGCAAAAGATTTGTTGTTGCAACAAATAAAGGAAGAAAAATTATTTTGTTGGTTTTCCTGTGACAAATGAGGCGCGGGGGTGGGGGGCGTTTATCGAGAACTGGATACGGCGCTGAGAGCGCATGCGAGCTCCTGATTGTGGATGTTGCTCATAGACGAATGTTAGAGACATCTGTGAGGAGGTTCGTTATTTGAGGACAAGCTCTTTTTCAATGCATTAAATTATCGACGACGCAAGTACTGTTTTTGTGTAAGCTTTAGTAGTTCCGTTAAAAAAAAAAAAAGTCAAAGAAAACATGAATTACGCTACGGGACACACAATCACCTTAGGGTAGTCGGAAAGCAACTAGTTGATGAGTCACTGAATAACAAATATGAGTCTCAAGTCAAATAAGCCTGTGGAGGTCGGAGTGAAACACTTCACGTCACTTCACCTGACAGCGACGGTGGTGGCGATGTGGCAACGATGTGGTGACGTGACGTTGCGGCAACGGTGCGGTGATGGCTTCCCTGGTCGGTGCAGCCGCCGCTGGGAGTCGTCCGGGACAACGGAACATCGTCTTCGCGATTCGGCCCGCGGTTGTCCCTCGCAGTTACGCCCAGTCGTTCCTGTTTGCCTCGACGGCTCCCAGGAAGACCATCCCCTGTCCGCTCTCGTTCTCGTTCGTTTTGTTGTCCCCTCTTCTTTTTCTGCCTGTCGTCTCGTGCTCCCTTTCTTTTTCTGCCTGTCGTCTCGTGCTCCTTTTCTTTTCGTATCCCGTCTTCTTCTTTCTTGCACCTCGTTGAAATGCGCGTGCATGGTTTACCACAACATCATTATGCCGTCTAGAATTCGAAAAAAAAAATTGTGAGCGTGCATATTTACAATTATGTGGCTGCAACAGAATCGACTCGCAAAGTATTTCTTAAAAAGAAGCGCAAGGGCCGCCGACGTGCCATCGACCGCCTGATTTCGCAGTGAAAAGCCAGCGTCCCGAGCTTTCCCAGAGCTTGGCCGGCCTCGGGGACCGGGCGGGCTGCGACGACAGCGCCCCCACGCTCGCCCGAACGGAGCGGGCCGGCTTTCCGAAGCGCGGCTAATGCGGTGCTTGTCAACTGAGCCGATCTAGTAGCGTTGCATTCTTTGTCCATCTTTTTTCGTGGCTATCATCCGCAGGTGTTCGACGTGACGCGGAAAGTGACATACAAAAACCTTTGCAACTGGTACAAGGAGCTCCGGGACTACAGGCCGCACATCCCCTACTTCAGCGTAGTGAAGAAAATTGACGGTAAGGACATGAATCGTTTGTAATTATATTGTTTGCATGTATTAGACAGCGGGAAGTTGCAATAGCTGACTACGACTGTTGTCCTGGGGAATTTGCCGGGCATCACCCAGGGGCCCTAAACTCGTGAAACTCAAAGTTTGAGCCGAAAGTTCGCGGAGCGCGCTGATTGGTCGTCGGCGAGAAAAGCGCGACGTCATCGTCGTGATAGGGCAATCGGTGCGCTCCATCAACTTCGGCCGAAACTTTGTGTTTGACGAGTTTAGAGGCCCTGTAGTGATTAGACGACGGCACGTCAAAAGGAAGGTTATTCGGGCAGAAACGGGACGGGGTGAGGATTGTGCCTCGGATCTCTAAGCTTCGTAACGAGAGCTTTCGGTCCACGTGCTCCGAGCGGCGGTGTGTTAACACACTCGTCGAGGCGATCCCCACCCTGAATCGGTTGGTTTTGTTTTGCGAAACAAATGCTCTTTCTCTCTCAATTATCGTCACTGTGCGGGCCCCCCCTGCACGTGGTCTCACGTCTTTCTCTCACTTGTCGGTGTGATGATAGAGAAAGGGAATAACCATGGTGGCGTTATCGATGCCACAATAATTTTAATTAGTGCAAATAGACATATAGTTCCAATTAGAAATTTGCTGAGCATCATGGAAAACCACTAAATCAACTATTTTTAGAAGGATATAACGCCGGGGCAGCATTTTACGGCGTTCTGTAAAAACGCTCCATTTGGACGCGTTCCAAGAATTCGGTTTCTTATCGGAGCGCATCTTTGCGCCCGCGGTCCTGCTCCCCGGTGGTCGCGGCGCGAAGCCACCCCCTCGCCTCCCTCGTAGAATGGAGGGAAGTAGGGCGCACGTGTGTTGCGCGTCTCAGCCACTTGGGAGCAGGACCGCAGGCGGGTAGATGCGCTCCGGCAAGAAACCGAAATGTGGAAATGCGTCCAAATGGATCGTTTTTACAGAACGCCGTAAAACGCTGCCCGGCGTTCTATCCTTCTAGAAATAGTTGATTTAGCGATTTTCGATGACGCTGACCAAGTTTCTAATTGGAATCATATGTCTAGTTGTAATAATTAAAAAGTTAATTAACAAATTTTACTTAATTACCCGACTGATAGTTGCGACTATCTCTTTATACTATGTCCCCCTGGCCGTATGACTCACCTGCACAAACCGCATAAGTATAGCTTTCACGGATTTTTTAAAACAAATCTGAAAGAATAAAAAAAAAAACACCCTGGATATATATATATATATATATATATATATATATATATACAAATATATTGTGGTGAAGAAGACGACAAGCCTGGAGACCAAAAAAGAAGGACGACGATCGCGCGCGTCATATTTATAAAATCTGACCCGTATCAGTGCCATCAGTTACACCACCTTTCTTGTCTCGCTATTCTTCTTCGCTTCAATATATATATATATGATGATTGAAGCTTGTGGGCCGGCGGTTATTGAAATACACAAAAAAAGATCCATGGACTGAACAAAAACAAGGAAAAGTTTATTGACGTTTCGAGAGGAGGCCTCTCTTCTTCAGAATGGGCGCGTTAAGTCCGTGCTCCGGAGCGCGAGAGTTTGGCGCTCCTTTCACTAAACGGACAGGAGTGCCACCGGAGACTGACACTCGAGCGCGCCCTTCGTGCAGCCAGAATTTCTCGGAGCGCGAGTGACTTCTTGTGACGTCACGTAAACAAACAAGATGGCTGAGCTGCTGTGGAGACCGTCGAGACGAAAGGCGTGGTCGGACCGCTGCCCCTTTTCAGTGGATTAGTGCTTAATCCAGCAGGTAAAAACGATTTGATTTGAAAGCCAAGAAAGCAATTAGCGTTCCGAAAAAGGTTTGTTCGTGCATCTCGCCTGAAAAGGAAATTCATCTATCAAACGGTTGCGTCCCGATAGCACAGCGACAGAAAAGTTGTCGAGATGAGGAGACATTCGGACCGCTCTGTCCCTTTTATAGGGCTTAGCCCAGCGAATAAAGATACTTCGCTTTGAAAGCCAAAACATCAGTGAGCGTCGAGGAAAAGGTTTGTTCGTGCGACTTGCCTGACAACGAATTGATCTATCGAACGAGCGTGCCGATAGCTCGGCGACAGAAAAGTTGTGATGAAAAGACAGTCAGACCGCTGCCCTGCTTAGAATGCTTAGCCCAGCCGCGGCGAATAAAGATACTCACACTGGAAAGCCGAAACATCAGTTAGCGTTGCGGGAAAGGCTTGTTCATGCAAACCGCCTAAAAACGAATTGATGTGCTATCGAACGACATTGTGCCGGTATCGGCGTAGCTTCCGTCTCGCTGCGAGACGGAACCGATGAAATCAGGGAATCTCTGACAAATTTGAAGGT
Source organism: Ixodes persulcatus (assembly GCA_013358835.2). NCBI lineage: Eukaryota > Metazoa > Arthropoda > Arachnida > Ixodida > Ixodidae > Ixodes > Ixodes persulcatus. Next base: position 468,035 of record JABSTQ010010016.1, on the reverse strand, counting down.
TTCCTGCGTCGACGAGCGGGTTCAAGAATGTTGTCTTTAATTTTAAATCGCAACAGCATGCATGGTCAATAAATAGATCGGCTAAGGTAACCTTCCAGATATGCCCACGAAGAGAGTCTTCAAAGCTTTCAGGAATATTAAAACGTTCGTAGAATTTTCATAATGTCGCCATCTTTTTAGACTCTGCCGCTTCACACGGGCCTAATTATTTATCTTCGAAATATTTTCGGCTTCTGCCACCCGTATCCACGGTCGGAAGAAGCTCGTGTGGCCCGTCGATAGTTTCTGGCCGTGTTCCAAAACTTACCCCATCTAACTCTAGGGTGAGGGTGGTTATCGAAAACCTAGCCGCGTCCAGCGTTTCTCTATTTTTGTTGTCACGTGACATAATCCGCCAGGGTAACTCGGATCCATTCGAGTAGGTTTGGAACTCAGCCTCGGTGTGTCGCGCTCCTGTACGCTATGCGTCGTTTAGTTGCTGCGCTCGGAGTAGGAAACTCGGAACGTCGGAGTAGGGGGAAAGGTGCGCCGACTTAACGCGCCCATTGACGATCGAGGGAACTTGGCACGATTTTTTTGTCCTCCCGCAAAGTAAACAATAAAAACAAAAACTTACTTAAAGAAAGAAAAGCGGTTAGGCGAGGAGGAGGGTTGGCTCACTTATCCAATTAGCCAAGAGGCAAAACCAGCGTCGCCTCCGACAAAGACGGCCTTTCCCCTAACCCCCGGGGCGCTCCGCGGTCGGGGCGGCGGAAGAGACACGGGAAGGACACATTCCCCACACCAAAAACGGGAACCCCGGGACACTTCGAAAAAAGAATGGTTTTGAAGGCGGTATAAACAGCAACCAACCAACCAGCGATGGAACAACCAAGGGTATATATAAATACCCTTGGTTGTTCCATTGCTGGTTGGTTGGTTGCTGTTTATAACGCCTTCAAAACCATTCTTTTTTCGTAAGTGTCGCGGGGTTCCCGTTTTTGGTGTGGGAAATGTGTCCTTCCCGTGTCTCTTCCGCCGCCCCAACTGCGGAGCGCCCCGGGGGTTAGGGGTCAGGCCGTCTTTGTCGGAGGCGACGCTGGTTTTGCCTCTTGGCTAATTGAATAAGTGAGCCAACCTTCCTCCTCGCCTAACCGCTTTTTTTTTTTTTAAAGTAAGTTTTTGTTTTTATTGTTTACTTTGCGGGACTACAAAAAATCGTGCCAAGTTCTCTCGATCGTCATTCTGAAGAAGAGAGGCCTCCTCTCGAAACGTCAATAAACCTTTCCTTGTTTTTGCTCAGTCCATGGATCTTTCTTGTGTATATAAATAATCTCCGGCCCACAAGCTTCAATATATATATATATATATATATATATATATATATATATATATATATATATATATATATATATATATATATATATATATATTTGTTACACTTTATTAAGATAAGGATGGCGAGACGGCCTGGAGGGATATATACACACACACACACACACACACATATATATATATATATATATATATATATATATATATATATATATATATATATATATATATATATATATATATATATATATATATATATATATATGATTGAAGCTTGTGGGCCGGTGATTATTCAAATACACAGGAAAGATCCATGGACTGAACAAACACAAGGGAAGGTTCATTGACGTTTTGAGAAGAGGCCTCTCTTCTTCAGAACTACGATTATATTAAGGAACTTGGCAGGATTTTAGTGTAGTCCCGCAAAGTAAAAAGTGACAACAAAAACTTACTTTACACAAACACAAAAGAATAGTAATAAAGGGGAGCAGGATCGTTGGCTCACGTACAATTAGCCAAGAGGCAAAACCAGGGTGACCTCCGACGCAGACGGCATATCATCTAACCCCCGAGGCGCTTCGTGGTCGGGACGGCAGAAGAGACATGGGGTCTAACCCCTTCGAACGTGGGGCCCCAGTGTTATGATGCACTTATACTGACTAAATTTCTGAAACAATAGTGATGTGAAGTGATGATATACTATCTAATACTGCGAGTAACAAACCGTCACCGTTCCTTTCTTGCCTGCCATGACAATATAAACTAAAACGTTTTTGACAATCTACGATTTCACCGTTGATCTTTCCTCACTACCAGGTTTCAGTTTGGACAACAACGTCGGCGTTAGAAGTGTCTATAACCGAAGATAAATCGTCACGCTTGTTTCTTACGCGTCTAATATTAATAAAAATAACAGAAATATTGTTCAGAATCCTGTTGGCGTCGGAGCATCCACCCCTCTCGTGACGCCATTGAGAAGTTGTAGCCAGATTAAAATTGCTAACATTAGGTCCAGGTAAACTCGGATCTGGCTGAACAGCCGATACATGATTGGGGACTCCGATGTTATGCTGAGGTGAACGGTGATCTGGCTGATAGAAGTTTATTTCGGGCACGCGGCGTATCTGTGAAGCACATAATCATAGCATTTGTTCAATATTAAACGTTTCTCAATGCGCAGTTTAAAAGACTCGTCTTGCGCTTTTGTAAATTGAAGTAGTGTTCCACCGAGCAAGTTGCACCGATGGAATAAAATCTTCACTCGCAGAAAGGCTGTTTATTTGAATTTGTAAACATTGGAATGCACCGACTTTTTATCTTTATTATTAGGTGACAATTTTACAATATTTGGGCGACGCTTTTGCTGACTGTACCGACCGATGTTCTCTTTCGATAGATGACGTGGGAAGTTCGAACCCTTATCTCTTGAAACACACATCGAGAACATTTTTTTTTGCGCATCTTTATCAGCACCGAGACAGCTGAAAAAAAGCAGGTTTGACCGTCATACCCTGCCCACCGCGTCATCACAGCGTGCTCTGAGCTCGGCTATTTTCGCAACACCAGCTGGAATCAAGCGTGTAGAACCAAATACCATAAAAGCCAATTCTGGCAACTCCCGCGGAGCCCAGGCGAAAAGTGATCGCAGTGCCCATGGCGCGCTCGGAGTCTCCGCTAGCAGACGAATTTTCTACAACGCATTGGTTTTGCCTATCTCGGTGCGAGGTGGCCAATGAAAAAAAAAAACAAAAAAAACAACATTGTCAAGGGTATTCGCTGCTCTGAATGTTAAAAAAACAGGTTCCACCTCATTAGAGAAGGACATGTTCTTTTCGTGGGGAAAGCTGTTGCAGCTTTCAGGGTGCAATTTTGGGGCTCTTCTAAGAAAATATACTCTGTCACAACTTATGTAAGCCAGGCAAAACAGGAACGTACCTTCGCGTTGTTTTTTTATTTTTTAAAAAGGGCAATGTAGAAAACACTTAGAAGTTACGTTTCAACTTTACTGTTCTTATCAATCAGTTCGTTTTTTTTTTTTGTTGCAATTCCTATTTCTCATGAATGACTTGCTTATAACCGTTTTGTGGAATAGGTGAGCTGGCTAATCCCATTAAGATCGTCTCCGGATGGAGAAGTAAAAAGCAATTTCGAACCCCGTATACGTCACTGCGATGTCAGTATGCTCTGGAAGAAGTCGATTGTGCACAAGCAAATCTGACGCTATTACTGAAATTAATAAAAGTGGAGTTATAAAATATGCAGACTTCTCGCGGGTGCACAATAAAAAAAAAAAGATGAGAACGTCGCAGCGCAATTAAAGGTGATTTCGGTTACGTTATATTTGGTGCGCTAATTCCGGTTGTTATTGCCGGGACGACTAACGTTATTCTGCGTCTTTAACAATAAAGGCCGGCACCCGGTGGACCGTCTTGCAACCTGTTATATTTTTCGAAGTCTAGTTTCTTTTATGTTTGAAGCGACGCTACGCCGCCGCATTCTTTCTTCCTCCTGCTTGTATGCTAATGTTTTTTTTTTTGTTTACTTGCCGATCGAACCACCGCGTATTTTGCTTTGTCTTGTTTGGCTTGTTTGGCTCTCCATCCTTCACTTCCGCGCTTATTACCGTTGGTGTGTTGTTGTTTTCTTCCACTGTCGTCTGCGATAACCTCCTATTTTTGGCTTCGATTGAGTTTCTAATCTGAAATCTGCATGTGTGCTTTTTGATATTTAATAAATATATTAACCAGCAGCTGGAAAAGAGAAGCTTTTTTGTTCTTTTTCGATCAGTTTCGTTGTGCTGCTTCCGCTTTGTTTGTTGTGGACTCAACAACGACGGCGACCACCACTCATTTTCAATACTCCTACCGACGCCCCGCGCGTTAGATAACCGAGCTGCTGCTGCTTTCCACTTTTTTTTTCATAAGCGCCGCAACAATTGTCGTGTTCGAAGGATGTCTTTGCTGTGTTATTTGTATATTAGTATCGTCTGCTAACTTCTTCATTTGCCGTTGTTCGCGACTGTTCCCTATTTCGTTTTTTTTTTCTTCTGGGATAGGGACCACATCTTTCCTGCAAAGTTCGGAATGTGTTTGCACGGTCACTTTTCACGTTACTTTTTGTTTTGTTTTGCTGCAGCAGATGGTAAAGTTGCTCTGGTAATCTGAACATGTTGTTTGCGCACGTTTCAATGATTACCTCTTCAGGTAAGAAATTGTGACAAGGCAGTTTATATCGAATCAACAGCAACCTCTCACGACGTAATTCGAGTTGCGAAACGCCTTTTTTCCGCTCCCCAGATGCGCTTTAAACGCGTGTGATCCCCTGAGAGACGCTTGAGACCGCTAAATAAACTGCTCTATCTTTGTTCCTCCGCGCGTTGTTACTTGATTGTCGTTGTAGTTTGCGTTCAGTGGATTCCGCTTTGCAAGCGGACTGACCGTAATGAATTGTTTCAGCTGTTTGGGGTGACGAAACGGGGATCCCAAACTCAAGGACGTTGCGGAGTCTATGGCCCTTTCAAGCGGCAGTCTTGAACGAAGCGGTTTACAGCGCGCGTCCCTGGTTTTGAGAGTTCACGTCAGTCTAGCCAGACTCCGCTGGGCCGTGGGTTTTCTCGTCAGTGGGCTGTGACAGCTATAGGTGCGATTCCGGACGCTGGTAACGTCTAAATTGCCGCGTTTTATTTTTTGTTTAGTGTCCTATAGCGAATATAATTTCTTGAGGTTTTTAAAAAAGCATTGTACTATTTTTAGAAACAAAAACAAACAAATTGGAGCTAATTTGGATGAGTCTGTGCGCGAAAGAACAAATGCAACTGGAATGTTTGTTTCATTTTATGGTGATCTTTTCTTCTACGGCACCGTACACTCAGCCGTGTCATTCTACGACTGTTGAAGATATTTAACCACTCAAGATAGCCGAACTGCATGGGTACCCCCCCCCCCCCCCCACACACACACACAGACACAACATAAAATTCAACGAGTCTCATCAATCGAACAATATATATCGTACGTACCCAACGGTGCCGCGTTATCCGAACAGAATTTGAGGAAGGTCTCAAATAACACAGCATATCTATTACACAATGTCGACGATAGTCATTTCACGAGGATCGGAATGAATCCTACTTGTTTTGGGGCACGTTTTGAAGAGAGCTGATTTTTTTTTTTTTTTTGCACAGCACCAAAGCAAATCAACAAACCTACGAACATGTCTATTTCATCCCGATACCCAGTAGCCGACCCTATCATCGATTCCCCGTGAAGACCTGGAACGGAACATAGCCGGGAAGGCTTTTAGAGGATTATCCCAACGAAAATATTTCCACGAAAAATGTTAAACGGCCCGCTTCGCGGTGTTCTTGACGTCCGCTTTCTTCGCTCGTTTCTTCCCCAAGCCGAGCAGGCTACGAGTCCCGTTATTCACTGGTTCTCACAGTGGAAGATAGCACAGAAAGGGTAAGCATTCTGAACGGGCAAATAAAGTGAAAACTTTCAAGAAAATCTGGCGAACTCCGAATGCGCAATGCAGGTGGGGAGTCGCGCTGACCGAGTTTCCACAGCTCAGGCGGGTGGCGGAAAGTTCTGGTTGATAGGGGTCGCTCGAGTCGCGAAATGCCGGTGGCCAGAAAGCTTTTTTGCGAAGGTGTTTAGACCCTTGCAAAAAGGGCGCGGTGGCCGCCGCCATTTTGCGAATCGAGCGACCCCTGTCAGCCAGAAATTGCTGGCACCCGCCTGAGGAATGGAAACCCGGTCAGCGTTACTCCCCACCTGTATTGTGCATTCGGAGTTCGCCGGCTTTTCTTGGAAGTTTTTACTTTATTTGTCTGGTTAGGATGCTTACCATTTGTGTGTTATCTTCCACTCTGAGAACCAGGGAATACCAGGGCTCGTAGCCTGCTCGGCCTTCGCAGGAAACAAACCAAGAGAGCGAACGTCAAGCAGCCCGCGACGCAGGCAGTTCGACGTTCTTGGTGGATTATTTTCGTTGAGATAATCTCCAAAAAGCCTTCCCGGCTAGGTTCCGGGTCCTCGCAAAAAATAGCTGATAGGGTCGGGTTCGGGGTGGGAGTACGAAATAGACACGTTCGTTCATTTGCTTTGAAGCTGTGCAAAAAACCAGCTCTCTTCTACATGTGCCCCAAAACACGCCGGGTTCCGTCCGATTGTTTGAAGTGACTACAGTCGACACTGCATATTAGATATGCTGTGTTATTTCAGACCTTTCTCAAATCCTGTTCGGATAACGCGGCACCGTGGGGTACGTACAATATATGTTGTTCGATTGATGAGACTCGGTGAATTTCATGTTGTGAGCCGGGAGTATCCATGCAGTTCGGATATCCTGTGTGAACAAATATTTGCGACGGTTAATTAAGACCTTTGTAGATTGACACGGCTGAGTGTATGGTGCCGTAAAAAGATCAACCTAATATAAGACAAACATTCCAGTTTCATTTGTTCTGTCGCGCACGGACTACCCAAAACAGCTTTCATTTCTTTGTTTTTGTTCCCCAAAATAGTACAATGCATTCTTAAAACCCCCGAGAAATTCTATTCGCCATAGAACACAAAATACAAAATAGAACGCGGCAATTTAGCCTCCATCAGCGTCCGGAAGTGCGCCTACGCAGGCTGCCACAGCCCACTGACTAGAGAACCCACAGCCCAGCGCTGTCGGACAACACTGAGAGAGAGAGAGAGAAAACTTTATTGACTGAGGAAATGGGTCAAGGAGAGTAGAGGTCATGGTGGTGGTGGTGGGCGAGGGGCCGATGGCCCATCCCCTCCTGGACGTCTTCTCCTTTATTTAGGTTGGTGGTCCCGTGGTGGCGGTTGGCCGAGGCTTCCCGGCGACCTCTTCCGCCCTTTTGACCAGGCGGGCCTGTAGGTCCGGGTCGGGGCTGCGAAGCGAGGCCTCCCACCTCTCCTCAGAAGGGATTTCGGGGAAGGGATCCCGAGGGCATGCCCAGATGATGTGGGCTAGGTTGGCATGGGCGCCACATAAGGGGCACGCCGAAGTTGGATATAGGCTGGGGTGGATATGGGTCATGGTGGCCGGGTTGGGGAAAACTCCCGTCTGGAGTTGGCGCCAGACGTGTGGTTGTTCTAAGCTAAGGGATTTGTCCGCCTGCGGATAGATTCTGCGGGAAAGGAGGTAGTAGGCGGTAATGTCATGATATCCGACCAGACGGTCCCGCGCGGACCGGGCTCCGTGGTAGGGATACAGGCTCGGCCCAGCCCGGATAGTAAGTCCTCGGGCTAGGTCGTGGGCCGCCTCGTTTCCCTCGAGCCCAGAATGCGCAGGGGTCCAGATCAGTTGGACTTGAGATTGCGGGGGGTTTCTGCGCAAAATTTTGTGTGCCGTTGCGGGTATGCGTCCGGCGGCAAAATTTTGGAAAGCGGTTTTAGAATCGGTAATGATTGTTGCGGGGGTAGAGTTAAGCGTTAGGGCCAGCGCTATCGCCGCTTCCTCCGCCGTTTCCGGGATGGGCGTCCGGACTGTGATCGAATCTAGCGGGTTGCTGTTCGACGCACCCTCTCAAAACCAGGGACGCGTGCTGTAAATCGCTTTGTTCGAGACTGCCGCTGGAAAGGTCTATACGTTTCCATTGCGTCGTCTGCTTCCGTAGACTCCGAGTCAGCTAGAGGCGCCACTGTTGCGTTCGCCGCAGCTCCCATGGGTTTTCGGAGCAGTTTTCAGTATTGGCGAAGCTATATCGTATTTAGTAGAACTGATGCTGCTGTTCACGCAGGCTGTTTTTGTCGTGGAAAATTCAATTTCTAACAGGTTTTCGCGTAATATGAGGGTATTTAGTGATTTCTATTTGCCGCTTTGCTCTATTTTCAGACCTCTGACTTTCTGAAGGATATATTCCTGGCCAGTCTGAAGTGTCCTTGCGACATCAAGACATTGTTAAGTAGTTCTTGCACTTTGTTCATGGGCCCTGTGTTATAGTTTCAATATCCACACCGAGGAGTAAAAGAACCCCGAATCTTGCACAGCCGACGTATATGAAAGGAGGACAGGCAATCTTATACACAAACTCATGTTTACAAACAAACCGGAGCGCCCCTAGCCGACGCCACCGGGGCCGCGCATGCGCGATGGGGGTGCGGGCAAGAAGCTCGCCGTCGCCCATAAACAAACCATTGAAATGCGGTGTTGTCGGCGTCGGTGTGAGTCCCCCTGCCCTTTTTCGCGTTCGAATTGTTGATTCTACGTCTTCCTGGCGATGTATGACTATCTTGAGCGGCGTCAGGGAAATGACCGAGGCTCGTTACACCGCCAAACTTCGCGCGAATAATGTGACATGTGGCGATTCATTCCGCGTGGACGCCGCAGTATGTGCACTAAAGCATGATGAGATTTCGCTCGCGATTTTCAGTCGCGACGCCGCTCGGGCTGCAAAAGCGTGAACCGTAGCTGAGATGGTCGACGTCGATACTGAAAATCGCAAGCAGAACGGACCAAGTGAATTAGGCATAACAAGTCGGTGATGGTCACTGGTAACAATGATCAACTGTATCCACTGTTTACATGGAGCCTGCTTACCAACCTTCAAATTTAAGTCTTTTGAGGCCTGCACTTACGTCTTATCACAAGTACCGGGCCAACATTTGGTCTACGGGCCGGCGTTGTCTAAGAGAGCAGACGACAAGCAGAAACGTTTGAAAGAGCAGACGACAGTTCGAACGATCAGGCGGCCGTTTGAACTTGAAGACGCACTGAACGTTGTCCGCAGGTGGTCCGCACAACTTGAGGGTTTTCTGGCGTTCATGTTGGAGCAAAACAAATAAATCTGGTGACCACAAGTATCCGTGAATTCAACCCAAAGTGCTTCCCGCCCAAGCAATCGTTGTCCGACGGCGTCTGCTTTTCCCTTTTCACGGCACATATCCAGATTCTCGGACGAACCGAGCACGTGAAAAGTGACCTTCAAACCTTTCTCGACACTTTTGGTACGGCCCCAGTCGCGACACTTTGACGAGAAGGCAGGTTTTTGTCTGGTTCCTTTGAAAACAACGCAGGAATACACGTCTGGCATGGGGACTTCTGCCCACAGCTCCAGACCGGAAGTGCGACCGACGCGCCACCACTTCGCCGTGAGGTCACAGAGTTGAGTTCGTGTATACAGTTCTTAACATTCAACATAGATTGCATAGTATGCCTTAGGGGTTGGCAGCACAGAAAAACACAAATCGTTGATTCTGATTTTATTATATTTGAATTTTCTAAACTGTAATAAAACGACGAAAAACTCAGACATTTTGGTCCGGCAGTTGGTGGATCTACTCGAAATATTTAAGGAAGAAGCCGCTTTTCTATGTGGTGGCACTGAACTAGGGGATGATGGTGATAGACTAAATCCTTACAGCACCCTAGAAAACGGCGCCGTAGGACACACCTGTTTTAGCACAACCCGCGAAGAGCAGACTTGCGATGAGAGAAACATTCTTACAGTGTGATCCATGGACTTTCGCGTAGTAACATTGCCTCCGACGATTATGTTGCCGTCTCCTGTTGGCAAAGGCCATGACGGTTCCAGGACCGCGAGTAGCAGCTGCAGCGAAACGTCGATAAACTTGGACATCTTGGTCCAGCGGATGCTGCCAGGCCCACTGGCGAAGTTGAAGGAAACAGCTGCTTTTCTATCTAGTGGCTCTGAATAAGCAGATGATGGGGAGTGTCTGAATCCTAACAGCACCGTAGGAAATGGCGCCGTATGTAGGACACACGTATTTTGGCACAGTTTTCAATCCTAAATATATTATCAGCCCCCTGAATCGCGTGGCTGCCTCCTTAAAGAGGCCCTGCAACGACGTTTTGACTGGTTTTTAACTTGCACCGAACCTGAGCGCACTGAACATAGTAACTTGATGAAACTTTTCTTTTCTCGAGTTTCACTTTATTTTAAAAGTGATAGGAAAATTAATATTACAAAACAAGCAAAAAATAACCTCCTTCATGACGTCCTTCGTCCTGGCTTGACTGGCCGTGAACTAAAGGAGGGGTAGTGAGCTCAGCGAGCGCTCACGGCTGCCGCACTCTGTGTCGACGGCTCGAGAGGGCGCCACTAAAGCATGTGCTGGATAGGCTGGATGAAGGGGGCGGCCAGGGCGGCTCGCACTGCATTTGCAGCTCGACTAAGCACTAATTCGGCAGGACACTTCATTGGCTACAAACGACAGCAAACACGGGGCAAAATTCAGTTCAGAACGGGCGGCACTTCGCTCTGCCAAACCGCCAAACGGCCAAACCGCAAGCCAAACCTGCTTGCCGAAGGCCTTCGGAGCGCTTGGAGCAGGTCAGATCCTCGAGCCCATACGACCGCAGCGCCGCCGCGTACATCCGGGACCTGTCTACGCTCGCCGCTTGTCGGCGCCTGATCTCACTACCCCTTTCTATAACAGGGTGTTGAACTGGGCGACTTGGTAAAAGTTTGGCATGGTGGGCGTAACAGCTTCAAAAAACGAGGTCGATGAAAGGAACAGACACGATAGGACAACAGCTGGATTCTGATTTGGGCTATCAGCCCAAGCGGAGGTGCGCATGAATCGCTCCCCGCAAGCGGCGGCGGCCGTTATCGGCCGCGGTGAAACGAGTGTTGCTTTTTTGCCTAAATATTACCGTCTGCAACTGCCTGCCCTACCCACCGGAGATGCTGCAAAGCTCAGCGTGATACTTCACGCTGACCTGCAAAGGTCGACCGTATCAGATCGAGGATTGCCGAGGGCCGTTGAACAAGGTGGGCGTTTTGCCGGGCGTGGCTGGTCTGGGTGCTTTCCAGATGAGCCACGTCTGGCCTCTCAAGTTGCGCACGCCGGAAGACAAGGCCAAGCTTTGGGAAGCCGGTCACTTGAAAGTTAAAGGCCGGTTTTGTCTCGTCGTTGACCCGAGTCAAAGAGAGCTTCGCATCAAGCTCCACTGGGTCACTTTCGACGTCCCGGTGGACACGGTGCGGCGCGCCTTTGAACCCTTTGGCGTGGTCAAGGAAATTATGCGCGAAAGGTGGAAAATTGATGGCTTCGTTGACTACGTCCTCAACATCTTGTAAACCCTGAGATGGGGAACGATAAAAAAAAAAAAAAACGGACGAACACAACGACATCTCAAACGCAGCTGAATTTTAATTGATATGAGCAACAACAATAACTAACTTCAGACAATTGAAAAGAGAAAAGGGCAAAAAGAACTCAAACGCATTAAACAAGACGACCACCGGAGTTCGCCCAAGACAGCCTGAGCCACTCCCCGGCTCCAAATCTTTCGGAACGGGAGCCAACCCACCCGAACAACCAAACAACCCCCAAGGTCAACCTACAAGGCGACCTCCAAAACGCTAAAGCCTAATCCTCCATTTTCCTACTTTCCAAGCAAACGCTTCCCGATTTTCTTCCCCCTCCCCCCCTTCAAGTTTACAAAGCCCCCCTCAAACAAGACAAAAACTCTTTCATCCGATCACTGATAACCAAGGACGGCTGGCTCACACAATTCCCCCGCTCGCGAATTCACAAAGTCTCTTTAATTAGCCTTCTAAACAATTCTTTTTCGTTACACAGAACGGAAGTTTCATCCCAAAGAGGGGAACAAAAATTACAACTAGGGTCACTAGACACAACCAATGCCAGTCATGGTATGGCGCAAAAAGGACAGCTCCTTATCACATAAGGCAACCGACGGCTCACTCACGCATCTTTCTCCGAGGCACGAAATATAAAAAAAGCCTCCCCTGCAGGGGGCACCTGTGAAAGCAGGTATTAGGAGAGTGGCGTCTCCACGGACCCCTAGCCATGCGGGTTCGCCCGCCCACGTCTGGTTGTGCGTGGCTTTCCCGTGTCCGGGGAAAAGGACATCCTGGTGGTTGAGTCGAGCCCGGGGTAGGTTGGACCCTTTGGGGCCCATGGGTGAGGCAATACACCACTTCGGCCCCGCTTCCCGTAGATGGGTGTCCTGGCCTGGCCCAACCAGAATGATTCAGTCAGTCGCCACTTCTTCTACTATCCCCTCCCTTCTTTCACCCCTGTCTTCTCCTTGTTTTCACTCTTCTCATTTATCTTCTTTCCTTTTTCAACTCCTTTGGCGACAAGGATTAATCTTGGGTGGCGTACAGACCCCTTGTTCAGAACCACACTTGAATATAGTACCTGGGCAGTGCTAATAGAGTAACGGCTCCAGCAAAGCCCTTTTTGTTATGGTCCGTTGCCTATTCCACTGTTGGGCTCCGTGGTGGGTGGCACACCACAGGTTCTGAACACTTTCCGCCTCTTATGGCTCCCTCTCTCTCTAAGCCCGGTTCCAGGCAGCCATCCAAACGGCACTGTCTGGACCAAGTCATTGCCAAAGCACCAGAAACAGATCACTTCGTTAAGTCTTTTGTAGTTCACTCTGAAGATGATGAACGCCCAGTCGCCAAGCTGTCTCCGTTTATTGTTGCCAAAGTTCTTGAGCACTTGATCGGACACTCCTACCAAGCAAAAAACCTGCATTCTGGGTACCTTCTTGTAGAGGTTACCACACAAGTGCAAAGTGTGGCCATTCAGAAGACGAAAAGCATCGTCCAGACCTCCGTCATGGCAACGCCGCACAGGACGTTGAACACTGTGCGTGGTGTCATCTCTGAAGAAGACATCCTAGGTGTAAGCGAGGATGAGATCCTTGAAGGCCTACAAAACTTGGGTGTCACTGCAGTAAAGCGGATTATACTTCGCCGCGAGGGCCAGGAGATCTCTTCAAATATCTTATTCTTTCTTTCGAACGGCATTGTCTCCCGAGCGACAGTGAAGGCAGGCTACCTGAACTGCCATGTCCGTCCTTATGTACCAAACCACCAAACATGTTTCAGGTGCCAACGGTTCGGGCATGGGTCCAGGAGCTGCCATGGAAGAGAGATCTGCACAAAATGTGGCGGCAATGAACATGTCGCAGACATCTGTGAAAACACTGTGTGTTGCTCCAGCTGCAAGGGCACCCATGCAGCGTACTCCCGTGTTTGTCCCCTGTGGAAGCAGAAGAATGAGATCTTGAGTTTGAAGGCTAAATAGGACATTACATACCTTGACGCCAAGAAACTCTGGTCATTCTTTGCACAAGGCTTGTATGCCGACGTGGCGCGCTGGGGTCCCTGCGCCACGCATGAAGTCAAGGGCAACCCAGGTCTTGATCGAAGACCTGGCTGTTGGCCTCGGGACCCCAAAGCCTACCCAGGGGCAACAGGCTCACTCTCTTCGCGGAGAGGGTTCGCCAGCTGTTCCCACGCCCCAAGACAGGCCAGCGCCTGCTGCGCCTGTACCGTTTGCACGGTCTACTACCAGGGAGAAAAAGCGAGGCTTTCGGCCTCAATTCCTGGAGAGACCATTGCAACCAAGGAGCTGCATGGGCCTCATGCAGCTTCTGTAACGCAGAAGGAGGCGGAGCAGATGGATGGGGTTGAATCCCTCCCAAGTACATTTGCCACCCTCCCGTCAGGTTCTTGTAGCGGCCGCGGGTTAGGATCTCGCAGCTCCGACCCTCCCAAGCCGGTGGGCAAGCCTGCTTGCGGAGCTCAGGAGATAGGTGCTCCTGCCTTGTCCACTTCCCCATCTACCCCTGGGTCTGACCAGGAGGAGATGGAGTGGCAGAATTCGAAGACCAAACAAAAAACTAAAAACCTGTGATCCCTTCGAAGTGATAACATTTCTTTCACTCTTCACCCCTGTGATCGTAATTTCATATCTTTATAATGGTTTCGGTGCTAATGCAGTGGAACTGTCGTAAGCTCCTAAGTAACCTGGATGATGTAGAGTTTTTGCTGGAGGAACACAAGCCACGTGTGCTTTGCTTGCAGAAGACTCATTTACACCCCAGCCATACCAACTTCCTCAGACGGTACCAGGTATTCCGGAAGGATCGTCCGTGCTCAGTCAGTTCTTTGGGAGGAGCTGCGGTCGTTCTTCCGAGAGAAGTACGGTGTGTACAGGTTCCACTGTCTAACTCACAGGAAGCAGTGGCTGTACGGTTCATGCTTCACAAAGCTCTGACAGTGCGCTCTTTGTACTTACCACCATCCTTTACTTTGAAATCCTCAGATTTTAATTCGGTTTAAGACCAGCTTTCTCAGTCATTCCTTTTGATGGGCGATTTTAATTGTCACAAGCCTCTATGGGGGAACACACGTCGTGACATCCGTGGGAAAATTAGTGAAGCTCTCTTACTCTCGCGAACAGTTTGTATTTTTAAAACTGCTGAGCCTACCTTTTTTAGCTGTCAACACCTTTCTTCATCATGCATTGCTCTCTCCACTGGGACTGCCAATCTTTTCCCTAAGCTTTCATGGCATGTGGATCCTAATACATATGGTAGCGACCGTTTCCCCATTATTTTAAAGTGCTTTGATCCTTCATCCTCTCTTATGACACGTTCTCCACGCTGGAAAGTAGACCAGGTAGACTGGGCCATGTTTGAAATTTCATCTGAGGTTAACCCTGAAACTTTAGTTGGCTTGGATGTGAATGATGCCTGCAAATGCCTTACTACCTCTATAGTTGAGGCAGCTCATATAGCTATTCCGCAGTCTTCTACACGCCTTCTTGTTAAGCCTAAACTTTGGTGGACTAAGGAATGCAGCGACACTCGGAAAAAACAAAATTGTTTATGAGATGTGCTACGCCGGTACCCGACCCCTCCAAATGTCTTAGCCTTCAAACAGGCTCGGGCGAAGGCTCGATATGTTCGTCATCAATCCAAAAAGACGACATGGACGAAATACACCTCCTCCGTTAAAAGTCAAAACCAGTTTTAAAGTTGTCTGGGAAAAGTGCATAAGATTAATAGGGATTATCGAGCCTTCTCCATACCGCTTTTTGTTCTGCCAGGTGGTGTACTGCCTAGTCTTGAGCAGCAGGCCAATATTCTAGGAGAGCACTCTGCATCTTTATCAGGTCCATCGCATTAATCGACTGCAATTTTAAAGCATGAACGTGTTATAGAGAAGAAGAGAATAAATAGCTCTGGAGGGCTACGAGAGCCCTATAATAGACCATATACCTTTCGAGAGTTACTGGCAGCTTTAATTAAAAGTAAGAATTCTCCCCGGGGCCAAATCGGATTCACTACTGTATACTGAAGCATTTGCATTCCAATTCCCTGGAAGCGCTTTTAAACTTTTTTAACCAGATCTGGAGAGAAGGTGTCTTCCCAGATTTTTGGAAAAGAGCTGAGGTTATCCGTCTTCTCAAGCGAGGAAAATATCCATCATTACCCGCAAGTTACTGGCCCATAGCCCTCACCAGTTTCTTGGGAAAAATGTTCGAACAGATGGTAAACTCCAGATTGATCCATTTTCTAGAGGAAAATAATCTACTCGACAAGTTTCAGTTTGGTTTACAAGCCCACAGATCAACGGTGGATTACCTAGTCTGACTTGAGAAAACTATTCGTGAGGCTTTTGTCAATAGACAGCATTATGTTTCCGTCTTTTTTTATATAGAGACGGCTTAGGACACAACATGAAGGTATGGAATCTTGAACGATATTTTCTCTTATGGAATTCGTGGCCGAATGCTCTCACTCATCAAAAGCTTCTTGGAAGACAGATACTTTAATGTCAAGCTTGGTACAACCTTTTCTCGTAGTTTCGTCCAAGAGAATGGAGTTCCACAAGGTGATATCCTAAGCGTAATACTGTTTTTATTAAAAATGAACTCTGATGAAAAGTCTATCCCCACAGTCACTTTCCTACTCTCTTCATGTGGATGACTTGCATAATTCTTGCTATTCGTGTAACATTTCAGTCTGCGAGAGGCAACTTTGGCTGGGAATTAATAGTTTGATGAGGTGGGCTGATGTCAATGGGTTTAGTTTTTCAACAGAGAAGTCTGTATGTGCAAACTTTTCATTACGTTGGGGCGTGATCCTAGAGCCCAGTCTGACCCTAAGGGGGCAGGCAATACCTGTTCGTAATGAACACAAGTTCCTAGGAGTGATATTTGATAAAAAGTTGAATTTCCGTAGTCATATACTTTAGCTGAAACAGAAGTGCTCAAGGTCAATAAATCTCCTAAAGGTGCTTTAACACAAGTCTTGGGGTAGCGATCGGGAATGCCTCCTTTGTCTCTATCGCTGCTTGGTTCGTTCAAAATTAGATTATGAATGCGTAGTGTATGGATCCACATGTCAATTTACCCTTCAGGTGTTGGACCCGATCCGCCATCAAGGCCTGAGGCTTTCTACTGGTGCTTTTTGGGCGTCCCCTATTCCTAGCTATATGCGGAGAGTAATGAATATTCACTTAAAAAGAGACGGTTGTATTTAGATTTCCAGTATGTATTAAGAATTCACTCTCTTCCTTCTCATTCAATCCAGGAAGCAAGTCAGGACCCTCGCTATGAAACCAAATTCCAGAACAAGCCATCTGTCTTACCCCCTTTTACACAGAGAAATAAAGCATATTCACAGGCGTACAACCTTGGCAGTTTCAGCCTAGTTGCCCAACTCCCACCGCCAGTAGCTTTTTGGGAGTGCATAGCACTCATAATCAATTTTACTCTGATTAAATATAATAAGCGGCAACCTCCTGTTGCTGCCCAGCAGCAGAAATGTTCCCAGATGGTACTAAGAGTGATTCTGTTGTTGGCTGTGCTGTTATAAGCGAGACATGGAAGGTTGTTAGACATCTTGATGCCAGAGCCTCAATCTTTACTACAGAATGATATGCGTTAATTTTAGCTGTCGAATTCATTATAGAAAAATCTATCCAGTATTGTGTTATCTACTCTGACTCTACCAGCGCATTAAAAACGCTTGCTTCTTTGGAAGTATCACATAATGCCTTCGTTAATGTAGTAACCCGCGAGAGATGGCGCCACCTCACTCTCTGCGGTGCCGCGATTGGAGCACGAGCACGGAGCACGCGACATAAAGGTTATTCGTTCGAATCTCCATGCTGGCTGATGCATATTGCTTCCTACATGGTGGTAGCGATTTAAGCCAAATTAGTTCGTAGCGGTTCAAGGAAACGAAGCAACGCTGGACATTAGGCCTGGAGAAGGTGGCGACCGCGAAGAACGCCAAAGTGAGCGAGCAGCGACCACCATGACAAGCCTGCTGCCGCCGCCGAAACCGCTAGACCCGGTAAGCGAACCCTGGAACGCATGGAAGAAGTGGCTAATAGAATTCGAGTTGTTTGCGTTAGCAATGCACATGATGGACCAACCTGACAAAGTGCAAGCAGCAACACTTCTCATCTGCATCGGAGAAGGTAGGCGAATTGACACTATCTTCACATTCGATAACGAGGAAGACAGAGAGAAACTCGAAGTCCTGAAGAATAAGTTTGCGGCGCACATGAAGCCAGCGATCAACCTCACGTACCACGAATTCATCTTTGGGAAAAGAGACCAAAAAGAAGGTGAGAAATTTGATGAGTGGTTGACAGAACTGAGGGTGCTTGTGCGCAACTGCGAGTTTGGCGACGTCGAAGAACGTATGCTAAGAAGCCGAATAATACTCGGAACTAAGGACCGACAGTTGCAGCAGAAACTGATTAACGACAATCCTACCTTTGACAAAGTCCTGGAGATATGCTGAACAAGGGAACGAACTGAAGAACAGTTCAACGAAATCCACGGAAAGGACGAGCGACACGAGGACACACTCGCAGTAAAGGTGCTTAGAAGAGCGCACCAAGCCACGTGCCACTGTTGCGGCTTCGTTCATCGCGCGAGCACGTGCCAAGCTACTAGAAAACAGTGCCTAATACCCGTGCCACACGGGCCACTCAAATGCCATTTACAACAAATGACATTTGAACGATCGGCCGATCAGCGCGCGACACTCCAAGCGTAGGGCATTCCACGCACGACAGATGGCGAGCTGATTTGTCCATCAAAGGAATGTCATTCGTTGTAAATGGCATTCGAGTTGCCCGTGTGGCACGGGTATTATACTCTGTTTTACCTTGAGACGTACCGCAGGAAAGGCTACAAGCGCAAGCTCCTTGCTCTAGGGAGCTCCGAGCCCACCGTGCTCTAAGGCACATCTCGGCGGCACAAGCTCTCGTGCGTTAAGAGTAGCTCCCAACGCTATGAGCTCGTGCTTCTAGCCTTGTCTGCGGTAGAACATAAGGTGAAACGGGGTATAGTTGTGGCGAGCTAGGCCATTTCGCAAAATGCTGCAAGAGCGGGACCCAGACATCAGACAGCCGTCACCGACGCCAGTTAAAAAAAGGACGAAAATTTGACCCCAAAGCACGACAAGTAGAGCGCGAGGATACGGACGACAGCGATGAAGATTATCTGCTGTGCCATTTAACCGTAGATAAGATAGAGAAAGCAGATCGATGGAGCGAGACAGTCACTATAGAAAAATTGGGGGTTGTGTGTATGTTTATACAGCCTAGAACTCTGTCTGCCTCAACGGGCGACGAGTCTCGCAGCTGTAGATGAGCAATTTAGCCAGTGCAGTACAACCGCTAACCTGGGGTTTTTAACGTGCATTATGCAGAAGTGATACACGACCGCACCCCGGTACGATGCTCATCCAGATCGAAACGGGAAGGGGTGGGGGTTGAACCCAGGATCCCTGGGTTCTGTAGCGCGAGCTGTCACTCCACGTGCTTCACAATAAAAAAAAAGATAGCGTACACTGCAAGCTCGACACCGGGGCTAATAGCTCAGTCATCCCAGAGAGACTGCTCCGTTTAATATCAAACCAAAAAGTCCGGAAGTGCGACACCACACTGTCATCGCTTTTTGGCCACAAGAGAAAAGCACGTGAAAGAACAACACTGACAGTGTTGAATGGAGCCAGAACTGTCCAGAAGGAGTTCTTTGGGGTCAAGGAAGAGGTACCGGTGACGTTGGGAGGAGAACTGACTGAAAAAAACTTGGAATGATCTTTATGTCTCGCGCTCCGCGCTCGTGCTCAAACCGCGGCACCGCAGAGAGAGAGGTGGCGCCATCTCTCGCGGGTTATACATCTCTTTTCAAAAAGTCAGCGTCGAGCGTCACCATCAGCATGGTTAAGGTATCGCTGTGGTGGCATTCTTTCTCTCGATCAGTGCATATTTCGTTTGTGCGGCTGTCAAAGATCTCGATGTGTAGTGAATGAGTAATGAGGAGTAATGAATGAATTATTTCTGAATGAAATAAGAGACGCAACTTCAGCCGATGCGCAGATGCGTCTACTGCGCGAGTATGCACAGACGTCATGGCCCGAGCAGAAAGAGCAAGTTCCTCAACTCAGAAGGCCATTATGGTCCTACAGAGAGGAGATCCACGAGGAAGACGGCCTTGTGCTACGATCCAACAAGATAATAATACCAACGGCCATCAGATCCAAGATTCTCAACTTGCTCCACACGGCACACGCGGGCAAAGACAAAATGAAAAAAAAAAGAGCCCGAGAAAATTTGTTCTGGCCCGGAATCAACGCTGACATTGAACGTGAACATGACAAATGTAGCAAATGCGAGAAGTACGCATCAAGAAACACGCCTGAGCCACGCACTGCCAACGCTTCCTTGGCAGTCTGTCGGGACCGATTTCTTCACTCATGAAGGAAACGACTACATAATCCTTGTAGACTTTTACTTATTTTATTTTGAGGTTGAAGAAATGAAACGCACCACAGCTTCCAAAGTAAAAGAGTTCTGCCTTAAAGTATTCGCAACAGGTGGACTGCCATTCAAAATTATATGGGACAATGGCCCACCATTTGGGAGCCAGGAGTTCATGCAGTTCCTGGAAACCCTCAAGATAGAACAAGTTACGCCAAGCCCCTACCACGCTGGATCAAATGGAATGGCTGAACGAGCCGTGAGGCAGGCCAAACAACTCTTGCGAAAGAGTGCAAACCGTGATGAGTTTTACTGCTCCCTCCTTGAGTGGCGCAACACTCCACGAGGCGATGTCCTCCAATCGCCAGTGCAGAGACTGATGAGCCGACACACAAGGACACTGTTACCTGCGCGATCGGAATATTACCTGCCCACTGTTGTGCCACCCAAGGCTGTCACACGTCGTCTCACAGAAATAAGGCAGCAGCAAAAATCGAACTGCGATAGAAATTCAAGAACACTGCCAGACATTGACACGGGTTCCACAATCACCGTCTACAACACCCTGTGGTGCACATGGTCACCTGCCATAGTCGTAGGACATCCAGCGCCGAGGTTCTAGAACATTCTAACCCCAGAAGGTCAAGTCCGCCGAAGAACCCGTGAACACTTACGACCGGTGACAGATTCTCGACAAGAACGGAACTCCACGGGGAAAGAGACAGCCGGCACGGAACAGAGTCCCAGTGACTTTAACCAGAGTCAGCCTCAGCCGGGACCGTAGGCGCGAAGAGGAACAATGGAAAGAAGGCCACCACAGCGATACCCCAACCAAATACTTTACTAGGGGGAATACATTCCACTTCACTCATTTGCATTAGACTGAATGCCTACAGCGCCGAATCCAGCCCTGACGGAAGTGAAGTCCAAGTCAGTTCACGCGGCGGTGTCGTGAAGACGACACCGCCGCGAACATCTACGTGCACATGCGCACGTTGATGTTCGCGGCGGTGTCGTCTTTGATTCCACCTAAAGCCCCTTCATGTTTCAAAAGTAGCGCAAGGTGCGTCGATGCACGAGGCACGTGTAACGTGCAACCCTTGAGAAGATCGTGGCGGCACAGCGCAGCAAAGTATTTGGCGCAGCACTGAGCTAGAGTTTAGACGCCATGTTCTCCCTAGAAGTGGCGCGCGGTACGTGTCTCGAGCATTTCCACAACAATGAATTTGGTATCTAGAACAACCACCATCATCATCATCATCATTTACCGCCCGATAGCCGAGACCTCTCCGACGATAGATGGCTCTTGCCAAGCCCAGAAACCCTGTCCGCGCCGAGGATATTGTATTTGAGAGGAGTGGAATGTATTCCCTTTAGTAAAGTATTTGCCCCAACCATGGTGATGGTGACGCTCTGCGCTGACTTTTCCAGAGAAAAGAGATGTAGTAACCCGCGAGAGATGGCGCCACCTCTCTCTCACCTCTCTCTGTGCGGTGCCGCGGTTTGAGCACGAGCGCGGAGCGCGCGACATAAAGATCATTCGTTCGAATCTCCATGCTGGCTGATGCATATTGTTTCCTACAGTTACTAGGCTCCGGAGCATTGTGCACACTGCAACGATATTACATCTACACATCAATTTCTGTTGGGTGCCTAGTCATGTCGGTATTCAGGAAAATTAGGATGCTGATAGAGCTGCCAGTACGTGTATTGAGAGGCAAGTGGATATTAAGTACATTCCATACACTGACTACAAACACAGTCTTAAAAGAGCAATCCAGAAAAAAACTGACAGTCAGAATGGGACACGGAAGTACACAACAAGCTTCATTGCGTGAAACCTACCCTGCGGGGGTGGGCAAGTTGCTGTGGGAGGGAGCGCTTCTTTGAGGTTGTGTTCTGTCGTCTGAGATTGGGACATACCCATTTCATGCATGGCTACCTCCTACGGGCAGAGGCAGCTCAGAAATGTGAACGTTGTAATGAGTCGTTGAGTGTCATACATATTCTTATCACATGTTCTAAGTACGAACACGAACGCACCATTTTTTTTCTACCTTTTCCGCAATCACGTCCCGTTCCACCTGACATTAATATTGGGTGACGAATTTCTTGTGTCCACCGCCAAAGCTGTAAGTTTTTATATAGCATTGACATCCTACATCAGCTAAGAATTTTAGTTTTCATTTCTAGCATGTTTGCCTGAAGATTAGCGGTGACAGAGAGTCGGCGATCTTGTATAGCCGGCACATTCTCACAAACTTCCATGTGTGATTGAAACTCCCTTAGAGCGCATCTGCTTAGCGGAGCATTGGTAAAAAATTTCTGGCGGCCTTCATAGGCCTGTATCTTGTAAAGTTTCAAACATTCTTTCGCCATAGTTTTAATGAAACTACCTACTGTAGGTCTTTTCGGTATTACCTTGAACTTACCCTGTGCTTGGCACACTGTGGCATCAGTTTCCGCTGGGTCATTAAACACCTAATTTTCTTCTTCTTAAAAAGCCTCGATAATTTCGCGGGTGGCCCTCTCTCTATGTCTCCCTTCAACCGTCACCTCGTCAAAGGCCGGCTGGCACGTGCAGCCTCTGCTATGTGAATAGAGGACTCCCCCCACGGTTGCCCTCAGCGAGTAAGCATGCTCTCGGAGTCTATCGTTAAGGCACCTCCCTGTCTGGCATATGTAGAATTCTCCACATGATAGGGTTATCTTGTACACCACGCTCGGAACGCATACAACAAAAGGTTCTGCGTGCCTTTTGGTACACTTCGCCTTCACCCGGTTATCTGCTCTTGCGCCCACCCGTGCACAAACTGGCTCATTTTTTTTTTGGGGGGGGGGGGGGGGGGGGCGAGAACACTACTGGGACTCCATACCGGCCTCCAACTTGTTTAAGGTTGTGGGAGACACGGTGGATGTAGGGGACCACCACCTTTTGCTTTTTATCCAAGTCAGCCCTCACCTTCTTTATCCCTATTGCCTTCTTCAGAAGGGCACTTGCCACCTCCGTTAAAAGCACTGACGGGAACCCCGAAGCCCTCAGTCTCATAACCTGCGCTAAGAAACCGTCGTTCATCATGTGAACGCATAACTTCCCGAGAGCAAAGCCGAGACAGGAAACTGCTATGCCCCTCTTCACCAGCTTGGAGTGGGATGATGTGTAGTCCGAACTCGCCTTCCTTGTTCGCGGACTGAAAAAGCAAGCACACCTGTGTGTCCTTAAGACACAGCGCCAGGTCCAGAAACTGGAGAACCATATCCTTCTGTTCTTCAAGCGTAAACCTAAGTCCCCCACGCCTCTCACCGAAAGCACGTAAGACATTGGCCCGCGTCGCCTCTCCATCCACTTTGTCAGACACCACCCGAAAATTGTCCACATAGCGAAACACCTCTTTTACACTACAATCTCTCAGAGCGACATCAATTGCATTGTTCACAACACCGAGAAAAATGTCACTGAGAAGTTGTGCCACACACGAGCCGATGCTCACTCCCGTTTTTTGCAGGAAAAATTCATGGCGCCAGCCTACCACCATCAAGCTCAAATAGAAGCCTAAAAGCTCAAGGAACCTTTCGAGGGTGACACCACTGGCATTTCTGAACGCCACCTCCCCGTTGAATTTAATGCAATACCTCACCGAGGAGAGCAACTGGTCGTGAGGAAGAGAATAGAACAGGTCCTAGACGTCTACACTAAAAGCCGACCAGCTCCCGCGTTCTTCACTCTTTATAAAATTCACAACGGCTTCAGAGTTAGGCACCTGGAACGGATCCCTGATGTCCAAAGGGGACAACTGGTTCTGGAGGTATGTGGCCACCTGACGCTGCCAGGTACCCTTCTCGGTAACGATAGTCCTAAAAGGGCACGCGTCCTTGTGCGTCTTAGCACTAAAGAACGCTTACAGGTGCATGCCCTCGGATGTTTTGACGCTTTCTCCCAACTTGGTCAAGGCTAGGTTCTGACATAACTCCATTGCCCAATTCTTAGCTTGGTTCAACACAGTGTCCACTCGCTTAAAGTTATTGTCAATGGCAGTCTTGGCTCCTTCACAAAACATGCCTTCTGGCAACACGACAAACGAACCTTCCTTGTCAGACAACAGCACTTGTAACCCGTTGTCCACCAAGTAACTGACCAATGGCCTGAGTTGTTCCACCTGTGGTCATCGTGGCTTCAGACTTGTGGAGTGAATCCACACACTCTGAGATGCATCGTGGCTTGTCAGAGTCCGGCACTCTGTATGCTACCTTCCTCGCAAGCGTCACTACCTCAGGGGGTTTCAGCCCTTGAGCTGAAACCTGTGTCTCAAGGACACACAGGTATGCTGGTCCTTCAGTCCGCGGTCAAGGAAGGCGATTTTGAACTACAGATTGCCTCACTCCAGCTGGTAAAGAGGGGCATAGCAGTTTCCTGTCTCGGCTGTGCTCCGGGAAGTCATGCGTTCACATGATGAACGACAGTTTCTTAGCGCAGGTTAAGAGACTGAGGCCGTCGGGGTTCTCGTCGGCGCTTTTAACGGAGGTGGCAAGATCCCTTCTGAAGAAGGCAAAAGGGATACGGAGGGTGAGGGCCGACTTAGATAAAAAGCGAAATGTGGTGGTCCCAGACATCCACCGTGTCTCCACAACCTTAAAGGGATGTTGAACCGAAATCTGGATTTCACAAAATAAGGTAGCAGGAGTGTTCAACGAGGCGCCACAGACCCCACAACACCACTCATGAAGCGATATCTCGAACGGATGGCCCTATTTTTGTAAAATGGGGATGCAATTGAGTGAGAATCGCGATGTCGCGTTTTTTGCAGAATTGTTGAGGAGGAGGGGAAACCGCCTTACTTCCTTCCCTCTTCGCGTCCTCGCGGAATCACAGCGAGAAGAGGAGGAAACGAAAATCGCGACGTCACGGGCCTTTTCGCTTTGTTGAAGCGCACTCTTCTTTCTCAAAAATACGACCATCCGTTGGAGATATCGCTTTATGAGTGATGCTTTCGGGTTTGCAGCGTCCCGCCTAGCACTTCTGCGTTGTTTTTTGAAATCAAAATTTTGGTTCAACACCCCTTTAAACAAGTTGGAGGCCGGTATGGAGTCCCAGCAGTGCACTCTTAGAAAAAAGGGTATCGATAGTCCTCCCTTAGGGGAGGAACGGTCTTGTAACCTATGTTCCTTCAGAAAGAGAGCAACTTTCGTCCCTGAAGCAGGGGAGCAAAGTTCCTCCGTCGCCTGCATCTCATTATGGTGGCCCTGAATCGAGCAAATCGAGCTCAATAAGGCTTAACGAGGACGCTACGTCTCTTGTACGGGACGAGAGGAGCAGCAAATAAAAGCGTAACACGAGCTTTCCGCGAACTGTGTTTATTTCCGAAGCCAGATTCCCCCCACAGGTACAGAAAGTTGCGTTTCGAAAGCAGTTACTCAGTCTTCTCGTCGACAGCACTGCGATGTTAAACGGAGACAACCGATACCCAGTAACTTCGCGCACTTTACGTCTTACCTTTGGTGTTCCTCGAGTCACTATTACTTCGTCAACCGCACATCACGGAGGAACGGCAAACTCAATGCGCGAAACCAAAAGCCGCTCTCAAAAGAACTAACTCGAAGCCACTGTTTATCGCGTAGCGTGAAAGGTTAAATCTCTTGCCACTAGATGGCAGGGTCAAGCAGAGTATTTGCAAGTAGCTAGGCTAGGTGGCGCTAGGTACTGCCCTATTCATGTTCTACAAAGAAATTTTTATTTCTTCAGCCCACCATTGCACTTACGGATCTTCGGGAACCTCTCCTTTACTCACATTACACATACTACAAGCACCACGTGAACATACACTGAGCACATACACTGCACATACAAACATCAATTCAACGGCACACTGACCCGAACGCTACACCCTAGCTCTGCTTTTCGGTCTTTTATACTGGTCGTTTTGAACGTACGGAATTTTTCGGTGACTGAATAAGCAATAAAAAATATTCCCAGCATGTTGATTTTTTTCTAGCAATGTCATACCTTTGACAGTATTTTGAATGACTCAAGGGATGAATCTCTTATTAAAAAGCGAACGCTCGATCATGCCGTAAATATTTGAAATCCAATAAATCAAGCCGCTCCAATGCGGTTCGAAGCCATGAGTTTGTTTCCCCGCGCGGCACGTCGTAGCCTCTATTTCTATTGTAGTGTTTGTTTTTCTATTTGTGCTGTTCGCGCAAGGCTGCAATTGCAGTCTTGAATTAATCTCTGTAGAGCGGATATTCACTCAGCTGGAAGTGTTGCTTCACGGGCTGAGAGATCGCTTTTCGATAAACTTGAATGCAGTCAAAGCCGCGACTTGCAGCAGGTGTTAAGTGTACGGAGCTACGCCGTGGCGAGCTCGAAAACTTCTTGCGAGCATCCCAGCGCGCCACTTCGAGGGCAGTTTCTCCAGGGACCGTAGTATATTTAAACAGCGAAATAAAGGGTAGCTTTTTTTTTTTCGATTTTACCTACTATTTTTTTTTTTTCATGCTAAAATTCCACACTGTAAATATACCTACTTTCCGTCATGATTTCGTACTGTTCAGTCCTTTCCCCAGAGCGCAATCGCTCTCGGGCACGAGACAACCGACAGTCACATTGGCCACTGTACGATAGGAGCTTACTGTTCAGACCAGCGTTCCAACATGACTATCCGCACGTCGATCGATTGCACCCAACCCCTCAAGTGGTATTAAACTTTTAATGTAAAGCGGAATGTCAACCTGCGACACCCCACCCCGTCCGATCACGGCCCGACCAGCGGCATCAATGCCCGACAGTTTACGTCATCTCATCTTGTTGTTACACCACTGATACGCGAACACACGGTCACATCGGCGATAATTCCAGTCTTCTGTTCACAACCCACAACACTGCCATCACGATGTTGCTGCTATGTTGCTGACACGCACAAATATAGAACCACGTTGAACGCCGGTCGCACTCGGCATCGGAAAACAGAACCGAACTCAGCAAGAAAGGCGCCCAGGCAGCCGGCAGCAAAACCTGCCTGTCTTGGACGCAGTTCCTGCGATTTCCATAACGTCGAGAACGTCGACACAGTTCCGCGTGGTTTCGCTACTGTAGTTCCGCGTGAGCCCCGCAATTCGGAGACGGCCATCTTTCCCAGTGTACGTGGCGCTGCTGGCACTGCTCCGGAACTTCGCCGTTTCTAGCGGCTTCGTTTGCTCGTTTCATAAAATTAGTGATAAAAACGTCAATGCAACCGAAATGCTCTGCATGTTTGGACTAGAAGACGGAATTACAGGCGGCCTTCGCTGCCGCTGAAGCTCAATCAACTCAACAGCATTTATTAAACAACCTGCGCGACCTGCTTGAAAACGAAACCGAAAGAAGTTGAGTCGGGAGGGCGAAGGCTTTCTCCAGTCTGCCTGGAGAAGGAGGAAAATGTCTCGTTCCTCCCTCCTTCTCGTGTCCGCTTGGGGGCGCGTCAGTAGAAGGGAGGAAGACGCGCCGTTGCTACTTTTTTCCTCCATTTTTTTTTAGAGTGTGTCCTCGGCCAACCAAAAAATGAGCCAGATTTGTGCCAGGGTGGGTGCAAGAGCCGATATTCGGGTGAAGCTGAAGGGTACCAAGAGGCACGCAAAGTCTTTTGTGTCATGCGTCTGGAGTGTGGTGTACAAGATACCCCTGTCATGGGGAGAATTATACATATGCCAGACAGGGAGGTGCCTTAACGATAGGCTCCAGGAGCATGCTTACTCGCTGAGGGCCACGGGGGGGGGACTCCTCCCTTTGCATTGCAGAAATTGCACGTGCCAGCCGGCCTTTGACGAGGTTACGGTTGAAGGGAGACATAGAGAGAGGGCCACCCGCGAAATTATCCAGGCTTTTTATATTTCGCGCCTCGGAGATAGATGCGTGAGTGAGCCGTCGGTCGCCTTATGTGATAAGGAGCTGTCCTTTTTGCGCCGGACCATGACTGGCATCGGTTGCGTCTAGTGGCCTTATTTTGATGACACGGGCCTCGTGGAGGGCGTATTGTTTGATTACACATTGTGTTATCTGGTACTGAGTTATGTCTTTTTTTTTCCTTTTCAGATGAAACCTTTCAGTCGCGAGTAGAGCTGTTGTCCTGTCGTGTCTGTTTTTTTTTATCGTCCTCGTTTCAAGGTATATGTACATATGGTAGCGAAGCTTCCATAGAAGCCCACGTGTCGAGAAAATGGCGGCTCATGTGGCTTCGCTAGTGCCATCTATGTGTCGTGATAGCATTTCCGGCGGAACAAAAAATAAACAGGAAATGACGTCACTTCCGAAAAAAAAAACAAAAAACGTGACGTCACTTTGATGTGCTTTTCGGCGCGAAAATTAAAAAGAACAAGAAACCGGGACTCCAGGCAAAGAAGACGATCGTTTAGTGTGACTAAAAAGCTTTGTTTGAGACTTTTTAGAAACTGGGACTGAAGGAAAACAGGACGATCGTCGTTTTTGACTGCAATCACGGTTTCTAAAAAGTCTCATACAAAGCTTTTTAGTCACACTAAAAAGTCTCAAAGCTGTGCCAAGCTACGTTTGAAACTTTTTAGTGTGTCGTCCTTCTTGCCTAAAGTGTCGGTTTTTTTTTCTGTTTTCTTTTGTTTGTTTTTTCGTTTTGTTGAGTCTACACCATCTCGTTTGGACCCTTAATTCTGCGCAAAAATCGTTTTCTTTTACGCAGCCGCCTTTCTTAGGCAGATCGCTTCGAGAATCTTTTTTTTTTTTCATCCCACAGAACCACTTTGAAAGAACCGCGTTTTGCTTTTTCCTCCAGCTTTTTCAGAAATATGGGAGTGGCTTAAAGGTGACTGACCTCACAAAAAAGTGGATAACAATACCGTTGCTCGAGTGTGTTAGCGTTAGTCACACGACAGTAATTCTAATGCAAGTCCAATGTTGCACTAACATTTTATTCACATACAACTGCTTACAACCACTCAACCAGGACACTCATGAGGAAAGCATACAATCAGTATCTAGTTTTAAGGTAGGAGAAAACTAGTAGATGAATACATAAATCACATTATGACAAGATAACACACTGTACAATTGGCTGCTTGTAGTGTGGGCATTGTCAGTTTATAGACAGCCATCAATATCCCATATTTTAAGCTGTTTCTAGGAAAGCTGTGTTCAACACTTAAGAAAAAGCAGAAAAAAAATAACAGCTGTTTTTTCCCGTTCTTGGGCAAGGTACGATCATCCAGAAAACTTTTTTAACTTGCGTACGATGGTGCTGCGTACTCTGGAGCCTTCCGTGCACGCATAAATTATTTTGGAGCCCTCCAGTACGCTGCACGGCATAGGCCAGTGTTTTTTGGACCTTAAAACCAGAGGTTTGAATCAGTGACAAAACCACATGAGCAGTCTGTAACCCAAAACACTGTAAGCACCTTAGTTTTCGCGATAACCTATTTTTCGAGAATTTCCCAATTTGATAAAAATCGGAAAAAAAAAGTCATCCATGGTTATGAAAGCATTAAATATCGCTCTTGATCGCGAAATTTTGCGCCCGCCAGATTTTCTCGAAAGAGACACAATACGAAATATTGACCCCACGAAAATAAAGTAATTTACACCATACCAAATCCTAGAAAAGCAAATATACTGCTTTGAAAATGTACTTTGTGTGGTCTCACATGCTTAGCCTTTGCACTTGTTGCCTAGCTTTTTGCTGATGCATCAACGAGTTCAGAGTTTTTGGGGTTTTTTTTCGTGCAAACCAGTGTAGTTTGACTTTAGCAAACAGTGAAAACAAATTTTCATACGCATCGTGGTTACACACAGCAAGATACGTTTGGACCTCCAGATAAAAAAGTACACAAAGAGTACGCCCTATGCCCTCCTTTGAAATAAGGTTGTTGATGCTCGCCTCGAAAAACACGCTCACAAGTCTCAACGAATGATGTGAAAGAAGGGAAGGGAACGGACAGGTTTCCTAAGTCCGAGTCAGCAGCGCCTTTCGCACTCAAATACAGTAGCACTTACAGTAGTTCAAGTGGCGGGTTAAAAGATAGGTAAAACCATTATTAACTGTGAGGTGATCGCAGAGCATCCTCAGAGACCTCATTGTCAAGCAGAAGCCACGAATGCAGTTTGGCTGCCTTCTACATCCGAGTGCTTGCAGGTTTTCAAAAACTTCAATGCTTTCTTCGAAAAACTCC
This sequence comes from Ixodes persulcatus, assembly GCA_013358835.2. NCBI lineage: Eukaryota > Metazoa > Arthropoda > Arachnida > Ixodida > Ixodidae > Ixodes > Ixodes persulcatus. Next base: position 438,013 of record JABSTQ010010016.1, on the reverse strand, counting down.
TCATGGACAGAGCCTTTATGAAGTGCAGAGGCAAAGGGCGTCTTGGAAAATTTGTGCGAGGTATTTAGGTTGTCAAAGAGACGGCCGATATTTTTCAATGAATCTCGCTGTGTGAATAGCAGCAGCTGGCAATTGATGGAACGTTAGAAAGGCCTACATTGCAGCAGCACAGTGGTTGCTAAACACTTGGGCCGCTATAGTTTCACCGACATCTTTTAGCAGAACGTCAAATTAAAGTGCTTCTCGTTCAGCTTGGGCATAGAACGGATCTCAAGTGTCCGGTCCATTTTATAAGCTTCCTTTATGTACGAGGTTTTCACTACGTGATCACAAACATTGAAGTAATATTTAAATAACATGTTTCTGAGGCACTTCAGCAGGCGCAGAGCATCAAAGAGGAAAAAGAGAGGTTTGCCATTGACATATATGTAAGGCTTCTCGGAAATTACAAGGCGTGAAAAAAGAGAGACGTTCTGGCTCCCCTGATCCCATACCACAGCTACTGGCTCCAGGCCAACATCCACAAGGACGCTGTAGCACAGGTAAAGAAGATCATGTAGGACAATGGTAGTCGTGCCCTTATGAGAAAAAAAGTAGCGAAGTAGCTGCTTCCATGGTGTTCGGATTATTTTGCCAGAAACACGACAGCCGTGTTTGGCAGGTTTGCATCTTGCACACCATTAATATGCTATTCAAGCCCTTCGAACCTGTCAGATGAAGGGTTGTCCGAGACTTCTTTTTTAATATGCATCTCACCAAAGACTATGCCGCCGGCCCGATCGGCTCGTGAAAAAGGAAGTTGCTCGCCTCTTTACCCGCTCGAAAATGTCGGGGTAAAATCGAACTCTCAGTGGAACACACTGAAGCCACAGCTGCAGTGATCGGACTGGTGACAACCTAAGCAGTCACCTACAATACTTACAGCCTTTTTGGCCATGAAGAAGAGGACCAAAGCCAAAGCTTTGTTTTGGCTGCACCATCCTCGACCGAACCCGCATACATCCGTCATCCTAAGCTGGGCCTCAATGAGTGCAGCGACGGCTGGAGACACATGAACGCGGATACTCTCAACTACTTCAGCAACAGTCCTCATCTGACGCTGCCGTTGCAGCCTTCTTTGCAGCCTCTTGTTTCGTTGTTGGATCTGTCGTACCTTGGCTCTCAGTATGTCCATCTTTCTCTTCTCAATGCGGCGGCCCTTGCTTGATGCTGCAAGGTGACAAATAACCCAGATCAGTAAACTTCAAGAATGTTTATAAATATGTAAAAGTAAATATGTAGCCATTAAGAACTTGCATTCCTTGTCAAGTTGTACAAGGTTTTTAAAACCAAGAACAGCAACAAGTTTGATAACATACTAACATATTGGTTAGAGCGTCGATGATTATGACCCCATACTCCTGTAGGCCAAACCAGCACAGGTAAATTCGATTATCCTGGGCGATTTCATAATAAGCGCAAACAACGGTGCAAAGGAAGAGCGAATTGAAAGCTAAACAGTTCTAGTAAAAACACGTCACGCCTCCAGGCAGTGCAGTAGTGGGCCGAGTGTAGCTTTGTTATTTGTCATTGCGCACATCCAGCCAACCGTGATAGATTTGTGAAAACTAACAACAGATAGGAAAATACTTTACAAGGGGGGCATGGCATCACTTAACACAACACAGCAGGCATCTCACTGACAGTAACAGATTCTCACCTTCAAGTGTCGATAGGAAACCGATGCAGCGAGACGCCAGCCGCGCGGTCGTCTCTTCGGCGTCCTTCTACGGAGCAACGTCTCGTTGCATAACGTGCGGAGCTCATTGTTACAAACGACGTTGAGCCCGTCGGACATAGCAGCGTCCAACCGCACGAAGGCGACTGATCCTATATCACTCTGACGTTACGCTCCCGCGCACGTAACTGGGGTAATCACGCTGAGCGAACAAAACTTTTCAAACTGTCTAAAGTACCGATAGAAAAATTAAAAAATAACGTGGAGTCCTGAGAAACAACGAGCAAACGGTCATCGAAGCCGGCCTTTTCGCGCAGCACGAGGTCTCTTCAAATTATCGCTATTACAAGCCAGCCTTGTTGCTTGTGGAGTTCAGAGGGCGCTAAGAACAAGTTAGTATATTATTAGTAAATAAGCTATTTCTGCTTTTTTCGAGGGCAGCAAAGCTTATTTCAGAAAACTAACAGTAATATACAAAATTTAAAAATACAACTTACTATAATTTAATTTAATATAATTTTATTTGTATATAGTTGCCATAACGTCTCCTAGTCGCGCTTCAAACGCACCGTAACCACGTGACCCTCTAGGTTGATGTCGCTGGCAATTTGTTTTGTACCGTGTTTTGGCCCAAGTTTCGCTACCATCTGTACATATACCTTGCTCGTTTTTTGAAGCTGATACACCCACCATGTCACCCGTTTCTAGTATGTGCCGCCTTTTCTCTTGCCTTTTCCACCGCTCGGTGGCGGGTATGTCGACGGGTCATTTCTTGTTTCCGTACTTTCTAAATTGAATTTGTTTCTTTTCTGATCTAAAATACTGAACAAAAACTACTATCATAAATAATTGAAACGGTTCGCGCCGCTTATATTTTGTATTTCGACTAAAAAAAATATTTTAGCGGCTCTGACCAGTAGCAATGCCAGGACCCTAAACGTCACGATGTCGTCACATATCCCGCACTTTCGGCACCGCGGGTCGCCCCAGTAAGTGGAGGAGGTTTCCGCGCCATCCGGTTAAAATATGACGCACTGATATTTAGTTACTCTCTCCGTGCCCGCTGGCTTGCCCGAACACCAAGGGATGTGGAAACCGCAAAAAAGGTAGACGCTTAAATATGATTGCAGGGCCGCATTAAAGGACACATCCAAAGAAAAAACTTTTTTTTCTTAAACAGCCTAGATGAAAAAAGAATGTTATAAAACATTCGCTGGCGCCAACTACAAATTCGTTTCGCCGCGTAAATATAGCTTTAATACTTTTTGTTTTTCGTTGTAAATTTGTTTTATAAAAATGGAAAGAGTGCAGGCGAGCAGGTTAAACGACCTAGCTGAAAATCCCGAGAAAAGGGGAAATAAAAACAACGGACAAGACAACACGAGTTCTGAAACGCAGTTGAGTTTATTGACACGGAAGCACCAATAAATGCACTTTGAGACGGAAAAAATTGAAAGAGGGTTAATGAACAGACCACAGCTTAACACGACCAACAGTCGGACCGGCTAAGCCTCTCCCGAACGCCCCATGCACCTGGTGCGGAAACACACATACCCAACGAACTGAAAGACGAGCCCGAGGTCACCTCTCAAGCGACCCACGAAAGCCTCTTACAACGTAAACCTCAAAATGAACTCTTAGAGCAAACTGCTTAAACCCCCTCCCCCTCCCACCCATGCCACACGTAATCACAGTAACAAAATTTTCTTCATCCTATCACTCAGAAACAGAGACGGTTGACTTATGCAATTACCGTGGTTGCTTATACAAACAGTCTCCTTAATTAGTTGTCTAAACGCATTTTTCTAGTCACACAGAATAGAAATCCCCCCCCCCCAAAAAAAAAAGAATAAAAAAGAGGAACATGAATGACAGGAGCAAATGTGTTTTACTAGTTCAAAATTTTGCGAGTTATTTCTAACATTCCTCTTGTGCTTGTGAGACGGTCATTCATACACCGCCCCGTCTGCTCTACAAAACACAACCCGCAATCCAACGGCACCTTATAAACCACGTCCGTGACACAATTTACTGAAATATCCCTGTGCTTCTTGCCACAGCAACTCTCAAATTCAAATGAAAAAGGTGTGAATTTACTGAACTTAAAGTCCGTCCTAAAAACCACGCTCACGTTGAATTTGGTACCTAAAGCTTTCAAACTGTGTGAGAATTCATGAAAGTAGGGAACTACAGCAAGATGTTTCTCATTTTGGGCCTCTTCACTTGTCTTCGAAAGGCCCACCAGTTGTCCCCGCATGCTCGAATCAATGAACCCCAAGCTATAACTAGCAGATTTTAGACGTTCGATATGAAGCCCATGGGCGTTTCCGGCACAATGAAGACATGGCTTCTTTTGTGCTTGGCCGATTAATGATTTTACTACCCCCCCTTTTTACTAGTATAGAATGAGCACTCTGAGCACACAGCACGCTCTTTGCCACTTGCTTTCCATAAAACCAACAAAGGTCATCCTTAGCTATTAACTGTAGATCCAAAAAATTAACTTCCCATTGTTCACAGACGCCGATGTGAATTTCAACTATAGCGCGGCTTTCAAAATAAAGCTTTGGACCTCCATCGCAAAATGTTCGTTCGGAGCGCAAATCAAAAGATCACCCACGAACCTACTTACCAACAAGTTCCTAACCCCCCAAAAGTCAACAAAACCCTGTTATCTTTCTGTCAAGGATGTTCAGACAAACCTCTGACAATAACGGAGCCACTGCAGAACCAATGCATACACCCATCCGTTGGATCAAAACCTCTCCATTCACGTTACTACCGTTGCTTTCAGATAACACGTCAGGAGTTCCAGTAGCCCTTCAACCGAAGTACCTGCCTTAGCCTAAAAAGAAGCCAGATTACGTTCCAAAAGGTCCCTCACTCTTTCCAACAAAATGCGACTGTATAAAGAGTAATATAAATCCTTCCTATCCAAAGACACTACCGTACAAGCACTCCGATGCAAAGGAGAAAGACCCTCCAACAACTCCTCAGAGTTTCGGAGAGCAATACTTCCCTCCAGAGCGAAATTTACCAAACAATTTGGAATGAACACCGCGAGTACTTTCTGCCAAGACTCATTTTCATTATTTACCACACGGAAAGGGAACCGTGCCTTGCGATCTTTTACTAGAAACTTCACTCCAAATGAAGTCCGCGGCACACTTCTGATTCTTTTTAAAGTGGCGGTCATTTCTTCAGTGTCCAAAATCTTACACACTTCCCGTTTGACACCTCTTTGCTTTTAACGAACAGTTCTGCAACTGCAGACACCGCTTTCTCATTGAAAGTACCATTTGGGAGCACCGCAAAAAAGTCACTCTTGTCAGTTCGGAGCAGGGTTAATGACGTCTCTGTCAATGCCCTCTTCAGTGCTGACTCCTTAACGAAATTTCTCCGCTCAACAGGGAAGGACGAATCTACCAGATCGCTCATTCTACTCAAGGGCTTATTTACAAATGAAGTTCTATCCTCTGGGGTCGAAATTCTGCTGCCAATAGCATACACACACGAGCACATGTCAAAACGTGGTCTGTCCTATTAAGGTCCCTCTTTCCCTTTTTTCCTTCTCAAAGTGCATTTATTGGTGCTTCCGTGTCAATAAACTCAGCTGCGTTTGACAACTTGTGTGGTCGTGTCCGTTTTTTTTTTTTAGTTTCCCCTTCTCTCAGGGTTTTCAACTATCTTGTCTTGTAACATTCTTTTTTCCATCTAGGCTGTCTAAATAAATGTTTTTTTTTCTTTGCATGTGTCCGTTATGGCCGATTCACACGACGGACTGATCCGCGGACGGATTGATCACGTGACGACATGTCCGCGGGTCATCCGTCTCCCAAGCGCATCCACACGAGGGACACGACGAGCAGACGCAAGCGAGGACGGACCGAACCTGTTCGCCACCCCACAGTGCCGCGAAACTCCAACATATCGCACCGTGGCACCGTTGTCCAAGAGAGAAATCGACGTTTGCTACCGCGATAATGAATCGCACGCCGCTGTTACGTACAGATCGAGACAAAACACCGTGATAGGCTTCGCGCGAAGCGCCACAAGCTTTACTGACCCAAAGCATGAGAGTGACACAGGCATGGTCCTGCTCGAGAAGGGTTCCGCGTAGAAGCGACGAAGTTCTGGGCTCGCGGAGGGGCGTTCGAAGATGCCTTCACGCACTCCGCGCTCGTGCACAACAGTCAAGTACTGTACACCACAGCCACAAGAGAGGTCTTGCTCGGTGAAATCCTGATTGGACGTACAAAAATTATCGCAGCGTGCTAGACGAGTTTTGACGGGAGCTTCTTGACGCGGACCCGGAGGAGTATACCGGAACCTGCGTCGCGTCAGCCAGACAAGTTTCTGCAGTTTCTTTAACGCGTGGAACCAAGAAACGCGCGACAAAATGAACCAGCGAACGCACAAAAAACGACGATGCACCATTTTTGTTTTTCTCGTCGAAAAACAAAACAAAAAAAGAGAAAACAATGTACCGTTGCCAGACTAAACGCTTTTCAAGTCAATCTCCCGCCAAAGATCCGCGAGTGAAAAAGGCGCTCGACTTTATCAGTCCGCGCGTCTGCGGACGAGGCGCGGATCGCAGGAATCGGTGACGTGCGGTCACGTGGTACACGGTCCGCGGACGACAATCGCGATTCGGTCCGTCGTGTGAATCGGCTATTAAAGGGGCCCTGCAACGACTTTTTTACTGTTTTTTCAGAGTTTGCACCGAACATGAGCGCTCTGACCGTAGTAACTTAGTGAACTTTTTCTTTTCTCGAAATTCGCTTTATATTGAAAGTTATAGGCATATAAAAATTACAAAAAGAAGCAAAAAATAACCTCCTTTATGACGCACTTTGTCCTCTGTCCCCCTTTTTCCCGCTCCCGCGGATCGCGGCAACACTTCCTAGAAATAAGGTCGTAGCGCTCTTCTCGTGAGGTCGCAAAGGAAGGCCATCGTAGGCGCGCGTCTAAGCGAAGGCAACGCGCGTGGATCGACCGTCGTAACGTGCTTTTAGCCACATACGCGTGTCTTATTAGCTAAAATGAAAGCTGCACGTAGCAACGGGTCTAGAAGACATTTTTTTTTTACACGGGCAAAACATTACACTGCTAAATAATCGGGACGAAATGCCATGAGGTATGCGTATATTACGTATATGTATAGAAAAATGTGATTGTTTTAAGTCGACAACATTGAGTCACGCAATTATTGCTGTAGGAATGCATATATTACACAGAAATACTTTGAAAAAAAAAATGGCGAGACACGCAGTGATTGGACACAGCAAAGCAGATGACAGTTAAAAATCAGGTTGACGTTGTCAACGCGGACACGGCTAGACAAGTGTCACTTACGATCATGTAAGCGATGTTATCGCGTGCAGTCACTGAATATCCTGGCAACATGGCAAAATTAATGCATTTTCGATCGAATGACACTCTGGGGTCGAGAAATCAGCTTGCGACGCTCCTATAATCATTTAAGACCGCGAGCTGATTAAATCCTATATCATTTAATCAAACTATATTAACTTTTCCTTGTGGCAGGGGTACTAAACTTACTATTTTGTCAACTAATTTACTTCTTCTTATAGGGTCGAGCTGCCTTAGAAAAAAATATAACTTATTTTGTACACAATAATACTATTACCTTAATACAGATAAGGTTCTTGTATAAACGTGGTAAAGGCAATAAAATAACATTAGTATAAATAAACACAAAAGCACAAACAACGCACTTTCAATATTCACACAAACTGGTTATTCACCTTTCAGATAAAAACTTGAATATTACAAAGCATATTTACAAATGTCGACGCAACAGCACATGGATAATGACGAAGAAGAATATTCCATTCTATCACAAGATTAAAAAAATCGACTGCAGCACTTTACTCGCGTGCTACATGACCAAGAAAGCCCGTAAAAAAGTTGTTTCTCAGCTGTCGATCGTATCCCTACTTCCTGCAATATCCGCCACAAACACATTTGAACACGAACTCCAAGAAGTCTCTCTCTGTTGAGAGAGAGAGGTCTATCAATAATCGACCAGTGTGATCGTTGACTAGTTGCCACTCATGTCACTCAAAACGTAGCAGGACTTATTTCGCGAATCCACGTAAATGCCGTAGTATCAAGCGAACACCCAAAACTGCGGTAATGACAAGAAAAAAAAAAAAAAAAAAAAAAAAAACGACGGGAAGAAGGAACATGTCTCAAAAGAACCACGCACGAGAGCACCGGCAGAGGTGTGGGACGAAAGGCATTACATTTTCAACCCATTTCTTGCTCGTGTGCGCTCCCTGCGGCGATGACTGGATTTTTCTTCCATTCCCTTCCCTTCAGAAATGTCTCAGCGTTCCTTTTTAGACAGTCAGCAGCTCACACACAACGTAAATTTACCAGAATCGGAGCCGGTATGAGGGAAGAAAATGTCGCATCGGAGCCGGTTAATTCGAAAAGTGTGGTTGTATATTACGTTTATATGATATATATATATATATATATATATATATATATATATATATATATATATATATATATATATATATATATATATATATATATAATCAAATATACAAGACTGCGCTTTTAAAACGTATATTAATTTCGGATAAACGCGCACGAACACCACCGCGCCGCTCGACAAGAAACATTTTTTTCACGCCGATACCAGATATTTTCTCACGCAGTTGCGCCATGGCCTTCTTTCTGCAATATTGTGACGTAACCACTCGGAGCGCTACGGCTTTATTTCTAGGAGGTGTTGACCGCGGTGACTGAGGAATGTGTGGAGGGAGGGGAAGATGGGGAAAGGAGGTGAGGCCGAGGAGAGAGAGAGATGCCCGGAAAATGGGCAGCTATCTCTCCTCGGCTGACCAGGACCAACAGCGTGCACGATTTCGTCACATGCCGCGCGCGTTCGGCACCACGGGGCGCCCCCATAGGAGGAGGAGGTTTCCAAGTCGTCCGGTTAAAGTATGACACACTGATATTTAGTTACTCTCTCCGTGCCTCCTGGGTTGCCTGAACAGCAAGATACCTGGAAACCGGAAAAAAAGTTAGACGCTTTAATAGGATTGCAAGTCCCATTTACGGCGTGGTGCGCCTCCGGTTCAACCCGTTTCTCCCCGCCGCCGCCACCGCCGCCGGCTGGAACCAGGGGGGTAAAGGTTGGTGAGGAGGTGTGGCAACTCCTGTGTGCCGACATGTGGAGTCCCGAGTGAAAGATCGCGAAAGAGCGCGACAGAACACCAGAGAAAAAACCAATGTTGCCAGCTGAAGAACGACAGTCGCACTGGTAATCGCAAAGACTGAAAACTCTCAGCAAAATAAACAATGATAATTTAACATTGTAAAGTAAATTATGAGCTGTTGTAACGCTCATAAAAAGCAATATGCTCATTACGCTGCATTTAGTTCCCCTCAGTCGAAATCTCGGAAATCTGGTGGCTACGCGGTTTCGTATTCCCGGGGCGCGCCCATCAAAACCAGAGCGCGAAGCCGCTTATCAGGTTTAGTTTTGCGTTGACGCGTTGCGGTACACCTGCGGGCTACGCAAAACGAAAGCTTCGAAAGGAGCGCCAATATCTTTCCACCGGTAAGTACGTAAGTTGGTCCTTAGGAAGACCGTAAATCTACCGAATAAGACGTAAAGCTGGTTGGTAACCTTGCGCGGGACTCCAAAGGTCTGTCTCCATGCTCCGCCGCTTGCGGCAGCCAAAATGCAAGGGAAAATTGCGGACCTTTCCTCTAGAGTTAGTATATATGAACTCTATGCTGGCAACACTCCGGGTGCCGCCGCGGTCAATTTCTGACCGGCGCACGGGTTTATCACGTGGTACTTGCGCTCTTTCATGAGCTTCCCTTGGACTCTAAAAGTTACTTATTAATATTCGTTTTTTGTTGCACTTCAAAACGAAGATGAATGTGTAACTTTTACAGAACATGCGAATCTTCTGAAAGAGTACAAGCATCACCGTGACATAGCGGCCATTTTTCGGGCGCTATGTCGCGGACGCCAACTACAAATTTGTATCGCACCGTAAATATAGCTCTAAACCTTTTTATTTTTCGTTGTAAATTCGTGCTACGACTTCCTTTTCCCAACGAAGCTGTTTAAAATTTTTTTTTTCCTTCGGATGTGTTTTTTAAGTTGAAACGATTGGTTCTTCCAACCGCTTTGCGGAAAGGAGACTTCTGATTTCATGAAGTGACAGGATTCAATGGGTAGCATGTCTTCGCTGTACTATACTGCGCAGATTTATTCATAAGGGCTCTATCCGAAACGTTATACTTGGTACCGTAACGGTTAGTGAGATGAACCATCGGTCGCGTGACTTCGTGATTTCTTTCTGCGGTGCCACTCTTTGGTACGTCAAACATTCCACGTTATCCGTGGTAACGGCCAGCGTTTATAGGAGGTAACAAGAAACATCTTCGACGTACTTCGGCGATCGAGCACAAAATGTTTGTTGCGGCACGCGCAGTCTCCACTATTAAGAAAGACCCATTTGGTGATGCCGTTTTAGTTGGCTGCTCTGGATTCGCTTTGCCCAGGCCCAGGTTCCTTATGTTGAGGGTTTATTCGAACCTTTGTTCTATTCTCACTCCACAAGTAACTTTTCTTTGACCAAAGCCTGCTAACACCGCCACGTAAACTGCCTCGGCAAAAGGGTCTTTCATAATGTGGGTTGTTGTACACCTTTAGAAATACAAAGCCTCGCCTTTCTCGAAGAGCATTTTGCTTATCGCTACAATCTACGGATGCAAATTACAAAACTCAAATTACGTTTATAAAAAAAAAAAAAAATCAGTTTACGACTGCGTTAGCGCGAACGTGAGATTGGCGCATTTCTGCCTTCAGATTTCGCGTGACCTCGAAGGCAAAAAAATTACCGCTCACGGTTGTGTCTTGAATAAGACCTTTACAGCATAATATAATCTCTTGAATGTTGAGAATAGCAGTACAAGCCCTTTCGTGAAGCACTCTACTCGAAATGATTGGCGGTTTCCTTGACTCCACGCGCCTCCTTTCCAACGTTCGCTTTGCTAAAGGGGAAAATGTGGACGGCATTGTGGGCAGAGTTTTTGTGCTATTACTAACATGAAAAAAATAAATAAAAAGAAAACGGAAAAAACAAGACACGAAAAATCTTCGGGTCAGGTGTTTGTACAAAATGCGTCTTGCGCCACTTTCAGTGACCACGCGACCACAATCGTGGACCGGAAAATCGCGATTTTTAAAATTGCCAGATACGTTACGTAGAGTGATAGCTGACAGTGGGACGCACTTTTGACATTTGTCTCAAAGCGAGGTTCCGTTGGTCATCTGGGTTTCAAACTCAAGATGAAAGGAGAGACATATCAATTTGGAACCTTCTTCTGCACAACTTGTGGGCCACAAGAGACGGAGGTTCATTTTGGCTAAAGATAAAGATTCCTTTTATCTGGACTTTGAAAAAGTACATGCTATGTTGTCTCAGTTTGCGAGGGGGATGCAAAATCGTGGAGGAATTTTGGTGGGTAGTGAATGAAAATCTTCCTTGGTTCTCCTGAAACTCGTACAAGTTTGTACAACAAACCCTTATGAAACACTAACTTTTATCTCTACTTTAAAAGCAAGCATGTTGTTTCAGGTTCGTCGTAAAATCGAATATCTACTTTATTTTCATTTTATTTCATTTTATTATCTTAAAGACCCGTTAGGGGTATTACATAAGGGGGGGAGGTTACATATAAAAGCATTTTTAACAGACATTCATGTCGGAAGGTGGTTGACGACAGTCTCCATGAATACGGATGGACATGTGATGGCGGTGACGTGGTGGGGAAGGCCGTTCCAGTCTGCTGCTGCTTGAGAAAAAAAGGAGGCTAAAAAGTCGTATAGTGCGGGCCCGTGGGAGCGTTACTTGAAGGGGATGACCAATGCGCGGAGATATGCGTGATGGGAGGACAATGTAAGGTGCAGTGCTTGTGCGAGCTGTAGTAAAACTTGTGAAAGAGGGAAGAGGCTGGAAGTGCGACAATGAAGAAAAAGAGGTGTCAGGCCGGATTCTGCTTTTAAAGATGAAACGCTGATATCGTATGAGTAGGCAGAATGAATAAACCTTGTGGATCGATTTTGAACAGATTCAAGGAGGGTTCCAGATGGCAGATGCGTATTGGAGTTTTGATCTAACAAGGATTTGTACGCAAGTAAACGTACGTGCTTCGGGGCATGGCGTAGATTACGTTTAAGAAATCCATGGACTCTGTTTGCTGCGGATATGACGTTGGTAGTATGCGCGCGCCAAGATAGATCGTTCGACAGCGTTACACCTAGGTATTTAAATGATTGTACAGATTCGACGGTGACGCTAGCAATTGTATAGGGAAAAATAAAAGGGTTACGGTGACGATGGAATAATACAAGTTTACATTTGCTAGGATTAAGGGTCATTTGCCAACGAATCCCGGATAAAAGCTCACCGGACAAAAGCTCACCCATTTTTTCACAGACCCGGACAAAAGCTCACCTGGAGAAAATTTCATGTTGGTCTTAACATCTGTGCGGACAACTTAGTTGCATGCGTGTGACATTAAGATGCAACGATAAATTAAATCTGACAGGCGCATGGTTTGTTGCTTAGAGTAGAAACACGTTTATTTATCGAAAGGTTAGAAGCGAATGCAGTCCCCTACTAGCTCCAGCAGTCGTGGTAGATCTGGATGTACCTGTAATCCCTCGAAAATATTTTTCATACGATTCTGCAGGCGCAGAGTAATTTTTCGCACTCGCTTCTCTGGGGTTCACCACTCCGGTGAACCCCAGAGAAGCGCGTTGCCACGGCATTGACACACTTGTGTCAATGCCGTGGCAACGAGCGCCTGGTTTTTTTGTTGGCACTCCATCAGCCTCCAGACGCTTGGATGGGCGTGGCCGACAAGCTTCTGGAACCCAATATTCCATCCCTCGCAGGTGTATGTCCGGTCTTTATCTTGAAGAGTGGCGTCGTACATATTCCACCGTTCCGGAGGAAACTCCGGTCGTCGTCGGCACACAGTCAGGCAAAGGGAAGAATTCGCTCGGGGTGCCACCGCAGGAGGAGTAGAAGCATAACGGAAGGGACCGTTGACATACGTGCAATCAAAGTAGTCCAGCAGGTCGCCGATGTCACCGGTGGACTTTTTTCTAATGCAGGTTAGTCCTTCGGGCACAAGCTGTGGTGCAAGGAAAGTGAGCCTATACGAAATCCCGCACAGCTTTCTAGATTAGTCATCTGTCCAAAAGGCTACGTTCCCGTTCCTTCACAATATTTTTAAAACTTCGCAACTCAATGGTTTGTGTATTACAGTTTTGCTTCAGTTTCCTTTTCACAACACCCTAAGATAATCCTGGATTTCAAATACATTTACGACGCTCAATGACGGAATTAAGATAATTTTCCCAGCCATTTACTTCAAATATTAACCTGAACCCCAAGAAAACACATGCATTAGAAATGAAGAGACATTGTGCCTAACCTTTATGTGCGCGTTTAGCGTGACATAAGCACAATGAAAAAGTGAGGTCGCCAAAGGGTGACTTCGCTACTTCGGTCACTTTTCGGGTTCAAAAATTTTGGTTCACGAAGTTTCTTGGGCGTGGCACAAGGGTGCTCCGGCATACTTTGAGTCACTCAAGCTTGATCTTATCAGCTCCACTCAGTTTCAGTGAAATAAATTTTGGTCCCAAATCGTTGCTTCTCTGCCTGTTACGGCTTATCTGTCGACACCTTTGAATGGGATGGGATGCCAGTTCTCTTAAAAATAGTGCAATGTCCATCGCGTCCGTATTTAATCCCAGCCCGTGTTTCGCCCGGGGTAGCAAAAAAAAAAAAAAAAAGAGGTGAGCTTTTGTCTGGGTCTGTGAAAAAACGGGAGAGCTTTTGTCCGGTGAGCTTTTGTCCGGTGAGCTTCTGTCCGGTGAGCTTTTGTCCGGTGAGCTTTTGTCCGGTTACCTTTGCCAACAGTCGCACAATTCTTGCACATGGTTAGGGTCATTCTGCAGGCATGTCTGGTCAGAGGTGTTAGTGATTGTACGATAAATAACGCAGTCATCCGCAAACACACAAATGTGGCATGACAGATGCGATGGTAAGTCATTTATGTATATTAAGAACAGGAGGGGGCCGAGGACAGATTCTTGTGGGACGCCTGATGTTACTGGGAGAGGGTTAGATGAGTGGTTGTTAACAAAGACAAACTGAGAGCGATTATAGTAGGTTACAAGTCAAGAAGGTAGCGGCAAATGCCCCTCAAAGGGAATCATATATCCCTTCGCCACCTCCTCATCCAATAGCGTCCCATCGTTTCCGTGACGTCGCGGCCAACGCGCGAGGAGGGTCTTGCTTTTCTGTACATATTTGCTTTATCTTTCGACTTTGACTTAGCATTGTGGAAGCCACTAGAGGGAGATTAGAGTTTTCCCCCTCCGATGGAAACAAATACGACTTTCGGGGATTAGGTTTCCCCTCCGATGGATACAAAGGCTGCTTTCAGGGGCTCGGTTCCCCCTCCGATGAACACAAAGGTCGCTTTCTTAAAAAGTGGGATTGGAGACAAGTTGGCACCACTCGGTGGCCATTATCTATCCATTGAAGCGGAACAAGGAGCGTTTCCAGTGAACTCTTCTTTCGACTGCGGAGGGATTTGAAACCGACGCATCACGCTTGTGGCAGGAGTTCTCCTACCTTCTTAACTTGTAACCGACTATAGATAGAAATTCTTTGACCCATTAAGCAATAGCAGTGTTTAGATTTAATTGGGAAAGCTTTAGTAGGAGGCGCTGGTGCGGTACTTTGTCGAATGCTTTGGCAAAATCTAAAAAAACCATCAGTCAGAAAGTGTGTCAGAAAGCGCACCGTGATAAGTCGGTTGATTGCATGGAAGGGGTGGTCTATGAAATACCACTGGAATGCGGTTTCCAGTATGTAGGACAAACGGCAAGGTGTGTAATTAATTTATTGGTAGAGCACAAACGAAATGTAAAAATAAACGCACCTAATTCAGAGATTGCTAAACACATTAGTGAAGTGTAACGATTGTGCGGCACATTGGTCGCAAACTGACATTATTCACAGAGAGCGCAACAACACTAAGAGGCTCATAAGAGAGACAGTTCATATCAAATCCATCTGCAATTGTATCAGCCATGCTTCGATGCAACTCGGAAGTAGTTCAAGAAGTTTCTTAAAATGTGAAGTGTTTATTTTTTTATTTTTTTTTTGTAACAGTTGTAAGTAAACGTGCAATGAGTCATTTTGCGGGCAGGGGTTCAGTTGGAAGTCATATCAGTTCTCGTTTAGATAAAGCACAGCCTTTCCAGACTCCGGCTGGAAAGGAAGGGGGTCGGGTCCTTGTGTTTGTTTTGTTTTGTTTGTTTTGTTCAATGTCCTAAGCTTTCAGTTTGGGATTGAGGTCCCCTGTTTACGGTTGAGGTGAAGACCAGTGTGGGTAGGATTGTATAGACAGCAAAGGTTGATCTTGTGACGTCGGTGGTGGTGGTTAGGTTGTGGATATATCAGACATTGAGGAAATAAACGCAGTAGCTGAGTTTGAGACGTTCTTTTTCCCTGTCTTTCTTCTTCGACCAAGTTTCCCTGCTTTTACCACAGTCTCGGGTTTTCTACATCATGATCATCATCCACCAGCTCGCCTGCGCACTCACTGTTTTTTAAAAAAAAACCGTGTCAGTTTGAAGGTAATGGTCAAGATTAGAATGCAAGTCATGAACGAAGAGTGCAAGTTGAGTTTCGCCAGAGAAGCTCTTAAGGTTGAACTCCATGGAGCGAATTATCCGACGAATAACCGGCGAAAGCCGCCCGACGGCACGCTCGCTTTGCGCGCGACATAGCAGCCACTGTGGTGATTCCACACGCAGAGCAAAAGCCGCCGGGCAAAATTCGTCGATTTTTCGCAGCATTTTTGTCCCATAGAGTTCAGCCTTTGCGAAACCCGTGCTGGGAGGGGTGGGAAAAGTTGATAGAGTCTAGGAAATTGATTATTTGAGTGTAGATGACGTGTTTCATGGCTTTGCAAGGGACGCTTGTTAAAGAGATGGGACGGTAATTTTGTGGGGAGTCCTTGTTACCAGATTTGTAGACTGAAACGACCCTTCCCACCTTCCAGTCGTCCGGTAAGATGCCTGTAGAAAGTGATTTTAAGAACAACATGGTCATGTACACAGCACATATACGTTTGGTATTTTTTTAAGTTTTGAGTTAATTCCGTAAACGCCGGCTGAGGATGAGAGTTTGATATTTCCAATTAATGATGAGATGCGATCTACAAAAAATGTGAGAGCTGGCATAGTAGATACTGCGTTAGAAGGTATTAAAGAGGGAGGGACATCGGTTTCTTCGGTAAACACGGAAAAGAAGGCCGGGTTAAAAGCATTGGCGCACTCAGTGTCAGTGACTATTTCGCCCTGCTCCGTTCGTCAGGCTAATGATGCGCGTCTCTTGGGGATTTATAACTTGCCAAATTTTTTAGGATTGTTAATTAAGATCTTTGGCAAGTAATCAAAAAAAAGGAATGCTTTGCGTTACGTATAGATACCAGATAGGCGTCTTCAGCTGCGTAGTATTTTTCCTATGCGCAGGGGTTTCCATTCCGCTTGGCCGAGCGGAAAAGACGTTTTTTTTTTTTGTTTCCTAGTTTTTTTAAAGACTTTGTGAACCAGGGTTTCTGCCGATTCTCATGGAACGTAATTATTGGGATGAATTTATTTGCAAGTTCATTTAATTTATTTCTGAACATTATCCATTTTGTATTAATAGAGCGATTAAGAAATCATGCTTCAAAAATTGGAAGGAAGGCGTTTAGCTCTCTTTTTATTACTTCATAATTTCCCTTATCATAAAGACGAATTCTTTTATCGCGTGTTTGGCGTCGTACCGGGCAAAAGTTGAAGGTAGCATGAATTACTTTGTGGTCGCTGATTTCGCGGAGATAAGTAACCGATGATAGGCTGTCGGGATGACTGGTTAGTATTAGATCTAAGATGTTTGCAGAATCCCGTGAAACACGTGTGGGTTCGGATACTAGTTGAACAAGGTTAAAATCAAGTCATTCGTTAATAAAATCTTTTGCAGCTTCGTTGCCTATAGCTGAGGGGACTTGGTTGCTCCAGTCTATTTGCGGGTAATTAAAGTCTCCAAAGAGAAGGATATGCGCATTCGGGTACGTTGAGGCAAATTCACTAAAGATGTTATTAAGTTTACACTAAAAGTCAGGAGAATTATGGGGAGGCCTGTAGCAGATTCCCAAAAAAATCCGGCTGAGGTGAAGCGCGACATATGAGCCATAGTATTTCAAGGTCGTATGTAATGTTAGCAATAGAACGTGACAACTGCTGGTGTGCGGCGATGAGAACACCTCCTTAGATCTCGTGTGGCTTGGCGGTCATTTCTATAAAGGCGGAAGTCCGGCAAATCGGCCAGAACTTCAGCATCAGTGATTTCTTTAGACAGCCAGGTTTCGGTTAAAATCAACAAATTACTACCGGAGGACAACATGAGATTAGACACAATTTCCCGTTTCGGATGAAAACTGCGCGCGTTGGTGAAGATTACAGAAAATGAAAGATTAGTTTTGGTAGAAATCTGACAGGGGGCTGTTATTTCCTTCTGACCGGGCAATTGCTATGCGGTTTCTTTCGCAGTCTGCGATGGTTCATCAAAAACATAACGTTTCGGGCCCATGAGTAATGTTTTAAACCGTAAAGAAAATGGCGTATTTTTTCTTTTTGCAAACGCAAGTGGGTGTTTGCGAGCATTTTGGACGGGCCGAGAAAGATCTTCGCCAACACTGAATCTTGTTAATTTGAACTTGCGGCCATTAGATAGTATGGTATCTTTTGTCTTATAGAGCGTGAATTTAACGATTACTGGGCGGGGGCGGTCAGATGCATGATGTCCAAGACGATGTGCACGCTCTATTTCTTTTGGGTCCATGGTTATGTTCAAGTGATCACGACAGTGCCGGATGACGAGTTGTTCAGATTGGGCAAACGTTTCTGATCCAGTGGAGTAGGGATGCCATAGAAAATGAGGTTGTTGCGTCGAGAATGATTTTCGGCATTGTCGAAGCGCGCCTCCTTAAGCCACAGACCAAACGGGCCGTCTGAGCCGTCTCGATTTTACATTTTCTAACTCGGTGCGCACGGGGGCGAGATTTCGATAATGGTTTTTGAGCGCTGTCATGCGCCCGCTCAAGTCTCATATGGCTTTATCTGTTGTTAAAAGCTGGGCTTTAAGGTCTTGTACCTCTGCAAGTAATTTTGATTGACCGGTGGATAGGTTTTTTTAGCTCGGCTATATGGCGTTAGTATCAGGACCAGGATTAGTTTCGATGTCACCCGATTGCAACAGTACATAGTATCATTCAATTATAAGGCCAATATCGAACATGGAGTAGGATTCGGCTGCTGTCGAATGTGTATATGCAACAGAAACATCCTGCATTTTGTAAAGTACTATGCACCCTCAGCAAAAATATTACCTTCCTGGCTACACGAAGATACACATTTGGTTTATTGGAAGTTTTTATTGTTTGGTAAGTGCGAGCATGCCATTTCGTTTTGATACTATATACGTGTTTTTTTTGAAGGCATATCCAAGTAATGCAGAAGAGCTGCTGCTGATGTACACATTAAAGCTGCTCTAGCATGCATTCAATGCAGAATGCATAGACACAAAACCGAAAAAAAGATAGGGCCTATGTTCATAAGGGAGTTCGACTACGTTTCCTTAGCATTACGCATTGATACGACCGCGAGTCCTAAGGACCTTCCTGCTTCGTCTGTCGCCTGCAGAACGTCTGTCGCCAGAAGAACGAATGCTCCGGTGTCTCACGATCGTAACTTGATGGAAGCTCTCCCAACATTGATTTAATATACGTTTAATAGTGCATGACTCGTTCGACCGTCACCCTCACCCGGGGAAGTCAAGCGCTCAAATGCTACTTCGCAAACGGGCTTTTAGTAAAAATACGAATTCACTTCTTCGACAAGTCTTACTCATACATTGTGAAAACAGAAATTTAACTCATTTAATTGAGTTCATAAAAAATAGTACATCACAAGGTCCAAGTTCTCCACGATCTCCGGGAACTTAACAAGACGGTGGCACAACGTGCTGGCGATTAACCGCGACAATCGTCCAATGACCCGACACACTGTGGGTTGCTACACATTTAGGAGGTCACTGGTTAGCGTGCACCTGAATGTCCCAGCGCCGTGGAGCTGAATCGCGATCAAGAGCATGAAGCATTGAAGCTCTCGACGGCCCTTGAGTGTTCTCGCATTCCTCCGACGACAGTGACTTCAAGAGACTGGTCATCGTCGCTTTCTGAAAGCAGTAGCGTGCGAGAAATTCGTGGTCATTGAACACGTCCATCGCTTTCAGCCGGTTTTTGAAGCGACGCCGTGACACTGGAAGGCTCTTATCTCCGCATTTGTGCAGGAGTTCTTCGTTTCTGAGGACAAGGTCCACAAACTTTGTGGACGATCTGTCTGCCACCATGACATCCAAAAGCCAACTCGGGTCTCGAGGAAAATCTCGAGGTAGCTCAGAATTTGAGTGTGGAGTATTTTCTGAGTCGAGTGGAGTTTGAAGTCGAGTCCAAACTATGACGCGCAAAACCAGCCCCAAGTGGAGTTTGAGAGGAGTTTCGAGTTGAGTAGCTTTTACACGACCCGTAAAAGAGTTTTAATGGGTCTGGGGGAACATCACGTGACCCTTCGGGATATATGTGTTGGGGAAGCCGCTTGATCATTGTGTATTGGGAGGCCGCAAAGAGCGGACGCACCGTGCCGGCCGCGTGCGTGGTTGTGCGTGGGACCCATATTCTAGAACAGCTCAGTGTGCAAGTCAAGGAGAAGGCATCTCATTGCCCTGTTTTCTGCGCCTCTTGGCCCGTCAGACTTCAGAAGCTCATCGAACGAGCAAAAAAGACGCCGGAAACGCCACCGCGACGGCACCAGGGACGTACACCACGGACGTACACAGGGTACCCCAACGGCGGCGGACGTTGGTTTCGCGTTCGTGGTTCTCGATAAACGTGCTACTGACAGTGTTTATGTGTGCGTCTGGTGCACCTGCTCGGTTTTATTAGTTGAACTTTCGTAGATCTTAGGTATTTACCCAGAGGATTTGTGAGTACCTCGAAATATATTTTTCTTTATAAAGACCTCGGTTTTTCTTACTTTGTCTGATCGCTTTTCTCTGCAGCAGCTTGAGCCCGGCTTTGGGTAGAGGTTGATTCGTGTCGTCGTTTTCAGTTACAACATGCATCCAAAACTCAATGTATGAAATGAAGTTAGAATAACCTGTTAAACTGCCTTTTTGTTCTATGATGCATTTTCCTTTATGGAACGTTAAAGGCTAAACAGTTCTAAAATACAAGAGGGAAACTACGAAGAGAGGAGAAAAAACAAGACGTCTCAAACACAGTTGCTAAATTTCATTCAGGACACTTCTTTAATAGCCGTCATCTCCGTACCGCCCTCCAATTGCACACGCCCAAAAGGATCGCTACAGTTCCCACACGACTACAAAAGATGGTCATAGGCTTCACAGGAAACACAAAAGGACCGCGGCCTCAGTTCATATACGCACACCTATCCGCTAGTTCAAAGCTACACAATGACCAAGGTCACTTAGAATCAACGACAAAACCACCTACACACATCCAATAAAAAAAAAAAGATCGCTTCAGTTCACACACGACTACAAAAGATGTCATAAGGTTCACATGAAACAAAACGACCACGCCCCCCGTACATATACGCCCACCTTTCCGCTAGTTCAAAGCTACACAATAGCCAAGGTCACTTCCAACCACTAACAAAACCTCCAACGGGCTTGCCAAAAAAAAAATGCAGATTACAATTTAAAAAAACTTATTTGCTACACCATCGATCGCCATTGCAGGCTGGCTTATTCAGTTTCCAACAGCAGCTATCCTAATTGTCTCCTTGAGGACTCTTTTCATACAACTGTTTACTTTTAATAAAGCGGCTGTACCATCCCACTCAGCCACACAATTTCCACACTCTTGAAGATGTTTAGCCATTTTGGAGTTAGGCGAATTATTTTTTACTGCTCTCTGTGCTCACTCAACCGATCATTTATACATCTTTTGGTTTGCCCTATATACGAAAAACCACGTGTCATCGGAATATTATAAACAACGCCTTCCTGGCAGTTGACTGAACCGTCTATATGGATTTTCTGACATCTTTTCCAATGAACTCATTTAAGAAGTCGTTGAGCGAGCGCACGCTACTGGCTGCGCCCAAAGGACAGATCGCAAGCAGATTCGCCAATTCTTTAAATAACTTCGCTCTAAAGGCTTTTAGGTGCGCTTAAAGAAAAAGCCTATTAAAATGTGCCGTGAAATAAGGTATTAATAAATTTACCAAAATCTCGAGAGGAAACGAAAAATTGCTTAAAGGGACAAAACAATTAGAATAATCTGGTGTAGATATTCTATGGCAAAGTCGAGCGCAATTATCAGTCGCAGAGAGGACGCTGGTACGGGTGAAACAACCTTAGTTTATAAATCGATTGAAAGGTCTACGTCAAAGCAAATTAGCAATAAAAACAGTAGACTATAATAAGACACTCCGAATGTCTCTAAGGGTGCAAACCTGACTTGTTAGAAGACCAGACAAAAAAAAACAAAAAAAAACATGTAAATCAAAAAAGTAAAAAACACAGAGTACCTTAGTTCATTGATTGCCAGGTCCTTATGCCGTCCGGTGCCTGCTATGGTAGACATCAGAGGAATAGCACCACGCTCCACACACGCATTTCCACAAAGAGAGAAGAAAATCGGCTCGGCGGCGCGCGCCGGAAGAGCCCCCTTGAGAGTGCCGGATCCAAAGGAGGGGAGGGGGGGGGGGGGGCGGCGGCCTGAGCCCCTCCCCAGGCATGGAGTCGAAACGTTTGTATTCGAGCAAGGGAAATTCGAACTTTCAAAGTTCGAAATTTGAACACTTTATAGCCGAACCTCTGAGATGTTCGTTCAAATTATGTATTGGTGTCGTTTCCTGCGACTTGCCAGTTAAAGGGACCATGAAACAATTTTGAAATTGAATTTCATCCACCGCACGTCGCAAAGGGAGTGAAAAGAAAACCAAAACACTAAAATAGAGAGCCAAACCTTTTTTTTTTCATATAGAACTTTTAAACGAAAAACATACTTTTTTGTACCTTTTTTTCCTTCGAAAAATCTCTGCCTTTTCACTGCGATGCATCCGCGGTGCCAAGGCACGCAAACCAAATCCACGTCGTCAATTGAATAAGAGCCTACCTCGCCAGCACCGCGATCATAAAAAAATAAATAGCCGGCGAATGTTTCTGAAAAGTTTTGTTAAATAATACTCTCGTCCACATTCTGTTGAGTAATTAGCGATGTGACGGAAATTGCCGAGTTTTATAATGCTCGGAGCAATGCTCCATCTATCGTGTGGTAAAAACGATGCCAGAGAAAGAAATGACGGCGCCAGTGCTGTTTCGCGCTTCCTGCTCTCTGCTGAAAAACAGCGTCTGTGGTGATCGTTGACGTGGTCGGCGTGGTGGAAGCTCATCGTTCCGCGTAGAGCGCTACCTTGACTGAATTCTCGTCGCGTGTCGCGATCATAATCCAGCTCGTCGTCTATCCACTCGTGGGGCGATCTTGTGGCGATATTACTGATCTCTATTGTAGTAGGCTGGATCGTCGATTGGGAGCCCGTCGGTGTCGCCACCGGCGGCCATTGCTTGGCAACAGGCAATACACGCAAGTCTATGGGTGAAAGGCAGAATAGCAAGAATATTGAAGCATGTACGCTGTGCTCGAAGGCGAGTATTTTATGGTATGCTGCCATCCTTCTGTCGGGTGTTTGGAGATCGAATCAGCATTTGTCAAACGTTCGAACGCTGATTAAAAAAATCAGACGTACCGGAGCACCTACGGCTTAGCTGGCAAGCTTGCTCTCGCAGTGGAGCAAACTAAAGTAACTTGCCGTCAATAAGACCGTCCTCGGGGAAGCCCAGAAGTTGATAAGTGACAAAGAAGTTCCATCTCGACAGCGGCTTTCCGGGAGTGAGCGAGTTCCGGGTAGCAAAGCCTTCGAACTTGTCCTCTGCTAAACCCGACTCAACAAAACCGCCACCGACTCCGCGGTAACTCTAGGTAACTCTCACCTCATTGAGCTGCACTACAGCGGAGTCACTCTCGACTACAAAATATTTATTTATAAGAACTGCGAGGGCTGTCCGTTTTAATGTTTGTACGCAAGCTATTGGACGGGCTTATCGAAAAGCATCGAAAAAGTTTCAGTGACGACAACAGCCTAGAAACGGGGGAAACGGCTCTTTTTCTCGTTCTTCCCATAAACTCCCATGCATTGGCTGGTGTCAATCAATGACCTCCGGTGGCGACACTCGGCCCCAGCTGCCGAGGCCGCGGTCCGCGATCCAGCCTAATACAGTAGAGATCAGTGGGCGGTACCCTCAAGACAGCAGAAACGCTCGTGCTGTCGTCTTTGTTTACTTCGACTACACTGGTGCTTTCTTAGCATTTGCCTCCTCGAAAATCGCCCGGATTTCTTACTTTGCGAATTCCATGCGTGTGCTGTAGTTCAAGATATTGGTGGTGCGTACTGTATTTAAAGGCGTGTATGAAGGATGCGAATTTTGACGTGTTTCCATCACCCGAGAAAAGTGATTAGTGTAAGCATTTCTTGAACAATCGCAACGTCTACGTAATCACGGAATCATATTTCTACGTTGGTATATCTATGCTAAGATTACATTGTCGTTTGTAATCGTAGAAAAGGCGTGTGGCGAGATTTATACTATCAGTAAAGTCGTGTCGTCCAAGGTGGCGTACTGCATCCTTTTCTTTTCTTTTTTCATCCACTCTGCCCTGCGAGCCTATCCTCGCAAAATAAAAAAAGTTAATAAAGCTTGAGCCCATAGAAAACGGTGTGCATTTTCGGCTACGCCAGTGAAAAACAGCGCGTCCCTTGTTTTTAGAGATTCCGCGGAAACGGCTGACCGCGGCGGAGAAGCGGCTTTCGAGCTGACGACCTGCTGCGCTTTCTATCGGCGTATAGGACCAGTGCCATGCTGTCGCTGTAGCGCAACATATCTAATTGAATTTCACTCAGCTGCGATGTGTCCATGGCTATCGCGGTGATGAAAGGCGCCGATTTAGAAATATTTCAGTGGCATCTGCGCCATCACCGCAGTAAAATCCTGTGGCGAATCCTACCGGCACACCGCCAGCTTGCCGTTAACGGTCCCATTCTCCTACTGCCCGGTGCCATAGTACGTCAGAAACGTCAAACTTAGGTCGCGGCTTGTTTCGCGGAGAGTTGGAGAGGAAAAAAAACTTGATATTTCAGTCATTTCTCGTGCAAATGTTAATAAACCGAAACGAAAACGGATACCTGTTCGGCGTTCAGTGAACATTGAAGGTTTAATGTAAAAGTTATTTGGCTAAAGTAAAAATGTAATTTCATGGCCCCTTTAAGATGATAAGCAGGGACCCCAACAGTCAAAGTGCACCTGCATCCTCGTGACAAAGCACTGTATAAACAAAAACCAAAAAAAATACGAGCCTGTTTCCCTTTGACAATGGGCTTTAAAGTAGCGACCTTCACCGTCGTCCTCGGAGAGCTTCGGCCGACCAGAGGGGATTAAACGTCGCCATCCCCGAACAGAGAAAGAATGTCGAAAATAAATAGATTGGAGCATGACAGATATATGAAACTCTCCCGTGGGCGTCAGGGGGATTGGTTTTTGAGGGCCATTACTTTCCTTCGAGCACGCTGTCCAGGCGAGCTGCCTTCGAGCTACCATTAGCAGTTCTGAGTGGGAAAGGCTACGGATTACCAACTTCAAAAACATTTTGTTGCCATTCCCAAGAATTCATTCAGAGAGTCAAAAAAGAGGAGCTAGCGTTAAAGGGACCATGAAATGACCTTTTTTTATTTGACCAAATAACTTTTACATTAAACCTTTAATGTTCACTGTACGCGGAACAGGCATCCACTTTCGCTTCAGTTTATTAACTTTTATACAAAAAACATTATTGAAGTATTCAGTTTTTCTTCCTCTCCAACTCACCTCAAAACAAGCCGCGATGTAATTTTGACGGTCGTGACGTGCTCTGTCACCAGAACCGGTAGTTCTCTTGGCAGTAGGAGAATGGGAGCAATTGCGGCGAGCAGGCAATGTGCCGGTAGGTTTTACGACAGGGTTTTACTGCGCTTATGGCGCCAATGCCACCGACATGTTTTCTGAATCGGCGCCTCTCATCACCTCGATAACCATGGACTCATCACAGCGGAGCGAAATTCAACTACATGTTGCGCTACAGCGACAGCAAGGGGCTGGCCCCATACGCCGGTACGCCTGTCAGGTAAGTGCGGCGACTCTTCCGACGAAGAGTTCAGTTCCTCGTCGGAATCGGAGAGGAAGTGGCGACTCCAATGTACGAAATGTTCCGAGCATACACGGATGACCTTAGACCTGGGGTTCCTCAAACCCATGAGCCTGCTTCAAGTGCTTCGACGTGGTTCCTCGAGTGGCAAGCGGTGAAACTATTCGGGCAGTTGCAACGAGCGCATTAGCTACGACTTCGTCCCTTGTGACCGGAGCGACCGGAACAACCGCTCTGCGCCGCACGGTCACACTCCTGCAACCACTGCAATGGTAGCAGGTCGTCAGCACGACAGCCGCTTCTCCGCCGTCGTCACCCGTTTCCGAGGTATCGCTAAAAAGGGGACGCGCTGTGACTCACTGGCTTAGCAGAAAATGCACAGAGTTTTCTATCGGCAGAAGCTTTATTGACTTTCATTTTATCAGGATAGGCTCGCAGGGCAGAGTGGACAAAAAAAGAAAAGAAAAAGATGCAGTACGCCGTCTTGGACGACACGACTTTACTGAAAAAACAAATCTCGCAACGTGCCTTTTCCACCATCACAAACGACAATGTAATCTTAGCAGAGATATTGCTACGGAAGAATATGATTTCGTAATCACATAGACGTTGCGATCGTTCGAGAATGCTTACACTACTAACTTTTTTTCGGGTGATAAAAACATGTCAAATTTCGCATCCTTCACACACGCCTTTAATTACAGTACGCACCAGAAATACCTTCAGAGGTATTACTGGTACGTACTCATTCTACACGCATTCCGCACGAATTGTGTGCATTCCACACGCATGGAATGCGCAAAATAATAAATCCAAGCGATTTTCGAGGGTACAAATGCTAAGAAAGCACCAGTGTAGCCGAAGTAAACAACGACAACGGCACGAACGTTTTTGCTGTCTTGAGGCTGCCGCAACAACATCGCCGCACGAGTAGATAGATCTTCCCTTCTAGGACGTGCTGCGTTATCATCGCGCGACACACGACGAAAATTCAGTCAAGGATAGCGCTCTATGCGGAACGAAGAGCTTCCACCACGCCGAACACGCAACGAACACCACAGACGTCATGTTTTTCAGCAAAGAGCAGGAACAGCGCAGGCGCAGTCTTATTTTTCTCTTGCTTCGTTTACCACATGATAGATGGCGCATAGCTCTGAGCATGCGCCATCTTCCGTCACATCGCTAATTATTGAAAAAGATGTGGATCAGGATATTTTATTTCATTTCATTTATTTATACCTTAAGGGCCCGTGAAGGGCATTACATCGGGGGATATTCAAGATTCATGCTTTGCAGAAACGCTAATGCATGAAAAACACAAAAGGGAACTAAAATCTTAACACACTTAACACACTCAGGACTGCTTATAATTACACAAAATAATAAAACTAAAAAGATAAAAAATAAGGTTTAAA
Organism: Ixodes persulcatus; assembly: GCA_013358835.2. Classification (NCBI taxonomy): domain Eukaryota; kingdom Metazoa; phylum Arthropoda; class Arachnida; order Ixodida; family Ixodidae; genus Ixodes; species Ixodes persulcatus. The sequence continues at coordinate 411,421 of JABSTQ010010016.1, read as the reverse complement.
ACAAGATAGAAAATTATTCGGGTCCAGAGTGGTGACACTGGATGATGGGAGGTTGTTCCAGTCGCTGATGGCCTGAGGAAGGAATGATCGATTAAATGTGTTCGTAGAGCCTGAAGTACGTCTGACGGCACGTGTGTTGTTAAGGCGCGAATAAGTTCGGTCGGGGGGTGATGGCAGCTCATATTTAAGGTGTGGAATGTGTTGTAGATTTTATGAAGAAGTCAGAGCTTAGATATTTTCCTGCAGAGCTGCAAAGATGACACGATTAGTTGGCTTTTCAATGCGGAAACACTGAATGAAGGATCATAGGTAGACAAGATGAATCGGGCAGCCCTGTTTTGAACTGCTTCACGATTGTTATATAGGTAAATTTGATGGGGATTCTAAATAGCGGCATATTCTAAATTAGGCCTGACGTACGTGTCGTACGCCCCCTTGTGGACAATGGGAGGTACAGATCGTAGGTTACGTCTTATTAGTCCAAGGGTTCTTGATGAGTCAGCAGTGATTGGTTCAATGTGATTATTCCAGGAGAGGTCCGGTGTTAGTCTTACACCAAGATATTTATGCTTAGCAACAGTCTTAATGAAACCGGAGTTTAGGTAGTATAGGTAGGAAATGTGGCGTGAGCCTCCTTTGAGCTTCCCGCTTTCTGTAAGCGAGGCACGCACGCGCGTGCAGTGGGGCCCGTGGCTTGTGCAGGGCCACAAGGGAATAAACGTTCTTTTTTTTATTTGCCGTGACACGGAGTCAGTTGCATATTTTTCGGGTGCCACCGAGCACCGATACATGGTGTCAGAAGTGGGATCCCGTTGCCTCTGAAGCTTCGGGCGTCGCCTTGCGGTTGCGGACCGCACCGAGTCATGGATCGGGCAAGTGTCGCCACCGGACTTGCCCTCAGGCCACCTGAACCCTTCCACTTTGGGAACGCTTCGGAGTGGCCGGCGTCGATCGTCGAATTCGACGATCTCCGTCACGCAACCGGACTGGTCACACAGAACGAGGGAACCCAGGTGCGAACGCTTCTCTACGTCATGGGCCGCCAGGCTAGGCAAATTTTCAACACCTTCTGGTGATCTGACGACGGGGCCAAAAAGTACGACACCGTGAAAACGAGATTCGACGGTCACTTCATTCAAGTCAGGAACGTAGTATACGAGTCTGCATGTTTTAACAGACGTGAGCAGGGGCCCGCTGAAACAGTGGACCAATGCGTAACCGTGCTCTACAACATGGCGGACCGATGCGACTACGGAAGCCTGCGTGACCGCCTGATTCGTGACCGCTTTGTTCTTGGGCTACGAGACATGTCACTCTCGGAAGCTCTTCAGTTAGACGCTGTGCTCACTCTAACTTGCGCGCTTGCGAAGGCTCAACAGAAAGAGTCTTTTCACATGCAGCAGCAGTTGTCGAGAGAGACTGAAGCGCAAGCGCCTGTCAGGACTGAAGACGCCAACTTGGACGCAATGGCGAAAGGCTCGTCATCCAAACCTCGCAGCGCTCCATTTTCTTCGAATGCGAAGCAAACCTCAAAAAAAAAAAAAAACCAAGCTCCACGTGCGGTTATTGTTTGTTTGTTTGTTCGTTTATTTTGAGTGCTCTAAAACAGCCAAAGCGGAGGATCGCGTCACGCTCGTTCTGAGTGCCCTGCCCGAGCCGAAAAGTGCGCTCGATGCAAGACCAAGGGTCATTACGCACGTGTCTGCAAGAAGATGCCTGGAGGAACCAAAGGAATTTCCTCAGTGGAACAGAATACAACTCCGGCTGTTTTTCTTGGCGCCGTCGACGAGTTCGGTAAACGGCCAGACGCCAAGTTCGCGACGATAACCGTGAACAATGTTTCACTGACTGCAAAGATCGACACCGGTGCAGTTGTCTCAGTGGTCCCAGATACGTTTTCGGGAATACCGTCTTCTGGCCTGCGCTCAGCAGAAGAGGTCCTTTCGGGGCCCAGTGGACATGCCCTGAAGCTGTTGGGGAAGTTTGACGCTGTCATGAGGTGGAAGGACAAGTCCACAAAGCAAGAGGTTTACGTCGTACAACAACTTCGCACTGCCCTTCTTGGATTTCCTGCCATACAGAACTTAGGACTCGTCCAGTTTCTCTGCATCACCGAACGCCTCGAGAAGCGCTTTGCACGACTCTTCAGCGGCCTTGGGACATTTCCAGAAGAGTACACCATCCGACTTGACCCAGCAGCAATGCCTTACTCGCTGAGCGTCGCACGTCGCGTGCCCATTCCTCTGAGAGATGCAGTCGTTCAAGAACTCAGAAAGATGGTGGATCCGGGCGTCATTCGCCCAGTTGAAGGTCCCACCGACTGGTGTGCTGGGATTGTTACAGTCCTGAAGCCTTCCGGAGAAGTGAGGATCTGCATTGACTTCACTCGCCTCAACACCTCCGTCCGACAAGAGCGCTATGTCCTTCCAACTGTGGAGGAAACGCTTGGCCAGCTGGGGGCGGCGGCAGTGTTTTCGAAGTTGGATGCTAATTCCGGGTTCCATGAAATTCGTCTCTCTCCTTCGTGCCAGGAGCTGACCACATTCATCACCCCGATTGGCCCTTTTTGCTTCACACGACTACCTTTTGGGATAACATCAGCTCCGGAATATTTCCAAAAACTCATGTCGGAGATCTTGAGCGGACTGCCCAGAGTTCTCAACCTCATGGATGATGCACTTGTCTTCGGCAAGGACCAAGCTGAGCATGATGCAAATCTGCACAAGACTCTCAAGTGCCTAGAGCAAACTGGAGTCACCCTCAACAAAGCCAGTGTGTCTTCAGCACAAGGGAAGTTACCTTCTTTGAATGTATTATATCCCGCCACGGTGTTTGACCGGACCCAACAAAGGTCAAGGCAATCAGAGATCTTCCGGCTCCAGATGATCCTGCCGGCGTCCGTCGGATCCTTGGAATGGCGAACCATCTGGCAAGGTTTCTTCCGAACTTTGCACAAATTACGGCGACGCCCAGAGGCCTGCTTCGAAAAACGACGGAGTGGACCCGGGGTCCCCCACAAGCAGCCGCTCTGCCAAGCATCAAGGATCTCCTGTGTTCGAATTGTTGCATGGCTCACTACAATCCGTCGTATCCCACAACACTCTCGGAGGATGCGTCTTCACACGGATTAGGGGTAACCACGGGAAAGAGTAGAGCACGTTGGTTAAACATATTTAGGATACACCAGCTGAACAAACCAAGCATACAAATGTAAGGAGGACGAGAGAGACGCATTCAACCGCTGGACTACCAACTGCATTTAATGAAACACTTCATCTTCATCGACAGGCCAGGATCAATCAAACCAACGATCAAACCTAGCTTGCTGCACTTCTTCCTTTTTTTTTTTTCCTCATTTTTACAACTAGGGCATCCTACTCGTCTGTTTACTTGTGGGCAATACTTCAACCTCGCAAGAACGTCCTCTCTTCTCTGGTTAAGGTCACAGATGGTGAACTAACACACATGTCCCCTTTTTCTTCTATGTTTAAAGCTTCTAAAACCTCCCGTGCAAACCGGTTTCAATGGTGCCCCATGATGGTAACTTTGTCTAATTTTGCCTTGCACTTGCAGCCACGGCAATGTAGGGCTAAGTGACCTGCTGCCGTCAAGTTCTTTAAACTATTGGCATGTTCCCGAGTCCTATCATTTATGCACCGCCCGGTCTGTCCGATGTAACAGCGGCCGCATGTCAGGGGTATGTGGTATATAACCTCCTTGTCGCACTGGGCATAAGCGGTCTGGAGGATGTGCAGGCTTTCTTCGGAGCGGTTAAGCCATCGCAGGGACACGCCCAGTGGGTTTCGAAGATACTTAGGTCTGAAAAATGGCGGCAGGTGCGTCTTCTCACTGACTTTTTACGTGTCAAATGCCCAAGTCACTCCGCCTTTTCCTATCACCTGAGGACGACCAACGACACTACAAACTACCTATGGGTTTCTCGCTTTCTTCCGATATGGCGTCGTCATCTGTCCTTACATCGCCAAAACCAAGCGAATCCAAAAATGTCTCCACCACATTTGATTGGGGATTTCGATCTAACTGCGCGGGCTAAACATGTTTTGGAGCACGGACCAAAATATGCCATTGCGCCTAAGCTTGAAGCAGTTGACCAAGTTGCGCTTGTAAGGAACATAGCTGCCAAAGCAGCACATGAAAGAAGCCCGCAGGTCATTGATGAAGGGATTCAGGTTTTCACAAACCTTAAACATCAAGCCCTCCCACGTCTGAGCTTTGGACCCACCATACAAGAACTGAGAAGCAAAGACCTTAAGCTTTGCCTTTCCGATAAGGAAGGAGGTTTTGTAGTTCTTGACTCAGGGGCCTTTGGAGAAAAAGCGCTTCAAGCCATGAACAAGAATTTCGTCCCGGTTGACGTCAATAGAACAAAAGCAACAAAAAGAGCCATTCTCACGATATTAGAGAGAAACCATCAGAGTGGTTTGTGCTCCAAGATCAAGGCAGCCAAGAATGACCAGTTAACGGTATTCTTCTCAGCCAAAACGCACAAAGAGGGAAGTCCGTTCCGGGCAATTATTTCGGAGAGGCACACGTGGCAAGCTTGCGTGTCCAAATTTCTTTCCGAAAAGATCAACCTTGTTTCGATGCAAGACCCTTTCCGGATTTCCAATTCTGAAAATGTGATATCTTTTCTTAAAGAAAAAGGGAACAACATCGTGTCTGGGTTTTCCATGGACGTTCAAGACATGTACTACTCCATCCCTCATGCACGTCTACTACAAGTTCTCCGGTCAAACATAGAAGACCAAGGCCTCACATCATTCCAGAATGCGGCAGGGATGCAAGTGGATACCTTTTTAGAACTTTTGCGCTATTACCTATCAGCCACGGTGCTGGCGTACCAAGATCGCCACTACGTGCAGAGAAGCGGCGAGTGCATAGGATCCCAAGTGGCCCCACATCTGTGTGAAGTTTTTCTCGGAGCATGCGGGCGTGCCATCCAAGAAAGCATTAAAGATTCTAGAATCGCGGCGATATTTAGGTATGTAGATGATTTCCTTATTTTATGCACTACAGAAGTTGACGATCATAACGACGGGTGCCTCAACAACATCCTGAGGAGTTTTCAGCAGTCATGCATGGGGCTCACTTTCACGCATGAGCTTACAGTCAAGAAGTCCATCAAGTTTCTTGATTTGGTTTTGGAGTTCAGAGCTGATCATGTTTGCTGGAGATACCAAGCCCGTTCAGGCAAAGGGTTTCTCCCCTTCTCGTCACAGCATTCAAAAACTGTTAAGCAGGCAGTAGCTGCCACAGCCCTGTCTTCTAGCCTGAAGAAATCATGTGAGCATCAGATCTCCCGAAGCTTCGAGTTGCAAATATCCAGACTCGAGGACGCGGGCTACCCGCGACATGTAATTGCCTCCGTGTGCGAAAGAATCTGCCGCACCATCAAGATAACATGCGGACGCAACGACCCTTCCACACAGCAAACGAAGACAAGACGGCCGTTTGTGGTTGTCCCATATATTCATGGGATTACACATAGGTTAAAAAAGATGGCAAATCGGCACGGGGTACAAGTGCTGTGTTCGGCGCCCAATAAGGCCTATTCGTTGTGCCGCAAGGTCAATCAGGGGCAAACCAGCAACAGCGAGGGGTGTGGAACCAATCACAGGACCGCTTATGCCCAGTGCGACAAGGAGGTTATATACCACATACCCCTGACATGCGGCCGCTGTTACATCGGACAGACCGGGCGGTGCATAAATGATAGGACTTGGGAACATGCCAATAGTTTAAAGAACTTGACGGCAGCAGGTCACTTAGCCCTACATTGCCGTGGCTGCAAGTGCAAGGCAAAATTAGGCAAAGTTACCATCATGGGGCACCATCGAAACCGGTTTGCACGGGAGGTTTTAGAAGCTTTAAACATAGAAGAAAAAGGGGACATGTGTGTTAGTTCACCATCTGTGACCTTAACCAGAGAAGAGAGGACGTTTTTGCGAGGTGGAAGTATTGCCCACAAGTAAACAGACGAGTAGGATGCCCTAGTTGTAAAAATGAGGACAAAAAAAAAGGAAGAAGTGCAGCAAGCTAGGTTTGATCGTTGGTTTGATTGATCCTGGCCTGTCGATGAAGATGAAGTGTTTCATTAAATGCAGTTGGTAGTCCAGCGGTTGAATGCGTCTCTCTCGTCCTCCTTACATTTGTATGCTTGGTTTGTTCAGCTGGTGTATCCTAAAAAAGATTAGGGGTAGTCTTGCTTCAGGACCAGCCCGATGGGAGGGAAAGAGCTGTGGCTTTCGCATCACGGTCCCTTACCCCGACTGAAACCCGATACGCTCAGGTGGAAAAAAAAGCATAGGCTTTGACCTGGGGAGCAGAGCGGTTTCAAGGATTTTTGCGGGGCCTAACAGCAACATTTCAAACCGATCATCAACCTTTGCTGACGCTCTTGTGAAAATCGGCACTGGATGTGCTCCCTCCTCGTACCCAGCGCTACCGCATGCGTCTGATGCGGTTCAGCTACAGAATGCAGTATGTTCCTGGCAAGAGCATCGCGACGGCTGATACTCTATCAAGGGCTCCGGTGAGTGAGAAGGAGCCAGCGGAGACACTGAAATGCGCTGAGGTTCAGTCATTCACTGTTGGAGCAGGGATGGGACTCCGAAGCAGAACTCTGCATCCAGTCAAAGAAGCCCTAGAGAAAGACAGAGTTTGTCAGATGCTTCGGGAGTACTGCATGAACGGATGGCCATCAAAGTCAAGACTTCCTCTCGATGTGTCGCCCTTTTGGCAGTACAGAGAAAGCCTGTCCCACTGCGAAGGCTTCCTGCTCTACGGAACCCGCCTCCTTATTCCTGGTTCCCTAAGGAAGTTACTGAAATGACTCCACGAGGGACATCAGAGAATTGGACGGTGCAGGCAGCGCGCGAAAGAAGCTGTCTGGTGGCCAGGCCTGCCGTCCGAGCTGAGAAGAGTTGTCAATAACTGTGTAGTGTGCACGAAGGTACGTCAACAAAATGCCGAGCCTCTCATGCCAACGGTGACGCCATCTCTGCCATGGCAAATGGTTGAGCTGGACTTTGCCATCTACGAGGCAAGGAGTATTTGCTTTGCGTTGACTACAGGTCTCGCTTTCCCGAGATCACTTATCTACCGTCAACGAAAGCTAAGGCTGTCATCGAACGTCTGAAGAGCATATTCGTCCGCCATGGGATACCTGCAACGGTAGTAAGCGACAATGAACCACAGTTCTCCTGTGAGGCTTTTGCAGAGTTTACCAGGAACTACGGTTTCCAACACACTACCAGCAGCCCTCGTCATCCTCAGGTGAATGGAGAGGCCGAGCGCACCGTGCAGACTATGAAGAATCTGCTTGAGAAAGCAGAGGACCCGTACTTGGCTCTACTTGCGTACCGGGATACCCCGGGTCCGACAGGGCGGAGTCCAGCCGAACTCCTCATGGGGCGACGTCTGCGGACGCGGATCCCGGTGTACCCAGCTCTTCTGATTCCCGGCCAAGTCAACAACAACGTTGTGACTAGACGCGACCGTCAAGTCAAAGAGTGCCAACGGGCACACTTCGACCGCCGACACGCAGCTCGACGGCTACCTAAACTGAGTCCCGGATCGACTGTGTGGGTGAAGGACATCAAGTGCCCAGGGGAGGTCCTCCAACAAGCGGACACGCCCAGGTCTTGGGACGTCCGTCGCAACCGAAGAGCCCTCAACCGAATTCCTGCTCATTCTGGTCAACGCGACGAGCTGGTATTCTGGCCAGCCAACACGACCGCTCCTGATGGACCTGCCTTACCCGGGCAAGCCGTCATGGAGCACCCGCCAACATTGCAGCAGGCTTCGCAGTCACAGTCATCGACACAGGACTGCAGAGTCCCCGTGGCAGTGACGAGGGCTGGAAGAAAAGTATTTGCCCCCCAGCGGTCTGGTGAATAACTACAGACTATTCGAAACTCTCATTATCCCCAGAGGGAGATGTGGCGAGAGCCTCCTTGTAACTTCCCGCTTTCTGTAAGCGAGGGACGCACGCGCGTGCAGTGGGGCCCATGGCTTGTGCAGGGCTACGAGGGAATAAACGTTCCTTTTTGGTTTGCCGTGACACAGAGTCAGTCGCGTTTCTTTCGGGTGCCACCGAGCACCGATAGAGGAAAGTACAGTTTTTTTTTTGTGAAGCGAATTTGTTTGCTTTTAGAGTTGTTTAGCGACATCAACAAGTCATTGCACCAATTGTTAATTTTACTTAGGTCACTTTGAAGTTGGTTGTTATCTTGAACACTTGTTACTTTGGTATAGACGACGCAGTTATCTGCAAAAAGACGTATTTTAGAGGAAATAGTGCTAGGGAGGTCATTTATATATATTAAAAACAATAGAGGCCTTAAAACGGACCCATGCGGAACCCCTGAAGGCACGTTTGATAGAGAAGATTCTTGGTCATTAATGAACGTTAGTTGTACGCGGGAAGAGAAAAAGTCACGTATCCATGTAAATGTGGGTGGGTTAAGACGAAGAGATGACAACTTTGAGAGCAGGCGTTGATGAGGGACACGGTCAGATGGTTTAGAGAAATCAAGAAAAACGGCGTCAGTCTGAGTATTAGATTCGAGGTTAGTCTGCAGATTATGAATAGAATCACAAAGCTGAGTCTCGCAGGAAAGTCTCTTTTGTAATCCGTGCTGCTGTTTAAAGAAAATGTGAATTATTTGCAAGGTGAGCCATGATGTATATATGTTCTAGTAATTTCCAAGAGATAGATACTAAATATATTGGGCGTTTATGAGACACAGAAGAGCGACTACCCTGCTTAAAAACTGGGATGGCCCGGCCTATCTTCCAGTAGGAAGGAAGGCAGAATTCGGATATTGATTGGGTAAAGAGCAGCTTTAAAAACTCGCTAGAAATTGTAGTAGGTATTTTTAAGATTTTTGAGTTGATGTTATCGGAACCAGAAGGTGATGTAAGTTTTATTTTATTAATGAGATATTTTATTCCGGCAGATTTAATAGTGATAAAAAGCACAGCTCATAAGGTTTATCGCGAAAGATGGAAACACTGTCCAAACAATCGTTTGTAAAAACTGAGAAAGGTAATCATTAAAAACCCTAAGGCAGTCGCTCTCCAGGATGAGGTCACCAGAGGCGTCTGTAAGATGGATGATAGGTCTTTAGCTAAACTTTGACGAAACATTCGCCGGCTATTTATTTTTTATGATCGCGGTGCTGGGGAGGTAGGCTCTTATCCAATAGGCGACGTATATTTGTCTGACGTGTATTGGCACCGCGAGTGCATCGCGGTGAAAACGTACAGAGCTTTCGAAAAAAAAAAAAGTATCAAAGAGTTCTCTTTTTTTTTTTTGAAGTTCTATAACGAAAAAAAAGATTGTTGGCTCTCTATTCTTGTGTTTTGGTTTTATTTCCACACGTCTTACGACATGCCGAGGATGAAATCTGATTTCAAAATCGTTTCATGGTCTCTTTATTAGTAGGAAGTTTTCGTAGATCGTTTTCGCCATCCCACAATGCTCTCCGCAACCCGCTACGATAACCGGAACAGTCAAAGCCGTCGGCGCCTTTAGGCGCGGTAGCGCAACACCTCCTAGAAAGAAGGCCGCAGCGCTCCGAGTGGTTACGTCACAATGTCGGAGAAGGAAGGCCATGGCGCGACTACGTGAAAAAATATATGGTATTGACGTGAAAACAATGTTTCTTGTCGAGCGGTGCGGTGGTGTTCGTGCGCATTTATTCGACATTAATATACGCTTTAAAACCGCAGTCTTGTAGAATTTATTATATATAATATACACGTAATATACAACGCGTTACCAAGGTAGGAAATACCAAATTTATATTTATGATTATCCCCGTAACCGTGGGACTACGTGCAGTCTCGCAGCTCCCCAAACTTTCCGAATGAACTGACTGCGGTGCGACATTTCATTCACTCAAACGGGCTCCGATTCTGGTAAATTTACGTTGTGTGTGAGCTGCTAACCGTCTGAGAAGGAACGCTCAGACATTTCAGAAATGAAGGGAACCGAAAAAAAGTCCAGTCATCGCCGCAGTGAGCGCACACGAGCGAGATCGGTCGACAATGTTGCGCGTTTCGTCCCAGACTTCGGCCGTTGCTCTCGTGTGTGGTTCTTTTGATAATTCTTTTCTTCCCGTCGTTTTTCTGTCGTCACCGCAGTCTGGGGTAGTTTTTTTGGGTTCGCTCGATATTGCGCCATTTACGTGGATTCGCGGAACAAGTCCTGCTACGGTTTGAATGACACGTGTGACAACTAGTCAACGATGACACTGGTCGATTATCGATAGACCTCTCTCCCGACAGAGAGAGACTTCTTGGAGTTCGTGCTCGAATTGCAGAATACGATACTTGCTGTTTGTTATCGTCCCCCAAATGGTACTATGACGCCCTTCTTAGATTACTTGGAAACATTTTTTTGTTATGTGAATAAAAATAATTTCGATTTGATTTGTGGAGGAGATGTCAATATAAACGTGCTAGTAAATGACTCTTCAAAAATGAGGCTGGATGTTTTGATGAATTCCCATGGTCTTTTTAACGTCATCAATCTTCCTACAAGAGTAACACAAAATTCAGCATCTCTAATTGATATTTTCTTTACAAATATAAGTTCAGACCGAACTAAATCGGGAGTGTTTGCTTACAATTTAAGTGACCACTTACCTATATTTGTATGCACAAAAGTACATGCACGTAGAAAAATTAATGAGTTGACATGCTTAATCCGACAAATGAAGGAAAAACATCTCAGCGCATTTTGTGAAAAAATTGCCGAGGTTTCTTGGGATTCCGTTTTCAGATCAAATAATGGAAACTACGCTTATAAAAAATTTCTTAATACCTTGAATCCCATATATGCATCTAGTTTCCCCCTCGTACATATAAAACAAAATACGAAAACACGAAAGCCCTGGGTAACTGCGGAGCTTTCAGCAGGAATAAGAAAGACAACCATTCTATTCTACGTTTTTATTAAGACTAAAGATCCAAAAACACTTCAGGAGTTCAAGACATATCGAAATCGCTTAGATAAAGACTTAAAAAAAGCGAGGCGTGATCATTTTTTAAATTTATTTGGTTCTGCTTCTGGGTGTATTGATCAGATGTGGAAAAGACTTAATTCTGTCTTGAATTATAAGACTTCCCGCGACTCTCTTCGGATGATAAAACTAAATGGTATTGAAGTATCCGGTAAACCGCTTTCAGATAGCTTTAATAATTATTTTGTAAACGTTGTGGAAAAACTAACGTTAAATACCGACCTTAGACATGTTTCACACAATGATAGCTCAACCTTTCTTGAACCTGTAAGTGAAGAGGAAGTCATCGATATATTTGGAAATTTGAAAATTAGTAATGCTCAAGATATTGATAGTATGCAGGTAAACCATTTTAAACATTCTGTTTTCTCTCTTGCACCATGCATCGCGCATATTTTTAATCTTTGCCTTAGTCAGGCGGTCTTTCCAATAAAAATACAGGTTGCGCGGGTCACAGTGCTTTTTAAGAAAGGTGACAGGAATGACATGGGAAATTACAGACCAGTATCTATTCTACCAGTACTCTCAAAGGCATTCGAAAAAGTTATTTTTAAACGATTTATTAAATTTGAAACAAAACATCACCTGCTAATTGACTCCCAGTATGGGTTTCGTAAAAACCACAGTACAGAACTTGCTCTACTTACTCAGAAAGAGCACATTCTCTCCGAATTAGAAAAAGGAAATCTAGTCTTAGGTCTGTTTGTAGACTTTACAAAAGCCTTCGACCATATTAATCCCGAACTTCTCATACAAAAACTAGAGCGATATGGTATTCGGGGAATAGCAGCATCCCTTATTCGATTCTATTTACAATATCATAGTCAAATCGTTAGCTTGGATGACTCTCTATCGGACCCTCTACATGTTTCTTCTGGCGTACCACAGGGCAGCATTTTGGGCCCCTTTCTTTTTAATATGTCTGTAAATGATATCGTAAGTATTTCTTCAAGTGCCAAATTTAATAATTATGCGGACGATACCAGCATACTTTTAGCCGGCAAATTACCCGATGAAATAATTGACCTTGCGAATTCGACTCTACCTAGGCTAGAAGACTGGACAAAAGGTAATGGTTTAAAGATAAATGTTGAAAAGACAAAAGCAATTTTATTTCGTGGTAAAAACAAGAATATAGTTACAAGCAAAACAATTACTTTTAAATCTGCTCCTGTCGAGATCGTGCCCTTTTTCAAGACATTAGGCGTCATATTTCAAGAAACATTGTCTTGGGACAATCATATAAATTCAGTGATAACTAAACTGTCAGAGATCCTCGGCGTGACATATCGGAATAGGTATATACTCCCACGTAACATTATGATCTTAATATATAATTCACTATTTTCTTCAAAACTCAACTACTGTCATTTAGTCTGGGCTTCGTCCACTCAATAAAATCTGCTGAAAATACATATATTACAGAAAAGGTTTCTGAGAATGGTAGAAAAGGTGCCTAATCATTATCACACACAATCCCTATTTACAAAATATAATGTAATGCCTATAACAAAAATGTATGATTTCCGCCTCTGCAAGTAATATAAACAAGAAACAAGAAATAACATTTGCCTTTTAAGAAACTTGGCAAACCTAAAACCACATGTTACAGTACACAACACACGAAAGAATGAGCCTTGGAAAATAGACACCTGTAGAACAAGATACGGCTTAGAAATGATACAAAACAAATTACCACGATTATTAAATAAATTACATGATAAAAATATTCAGCCAGAACATATTTCTTTTAAAGAACTACGTAACTTTTTCAGAATGCTTTAAACTCTTATACTGAAAAAAAAGAGAAAGGGGGTATAATTTGTTTCCAGGAACTTCTATTGTTTTATCTTTTGTTGATCTTTTTTTTTTGTGTGTGAATCAAACGACTTGCCACTATATGATAATTTTATTGCTATGATGTACAGTTTATTATATTTTGTGTGTAAACAGATTCATCATTGTGTGTCCATTTTTATTTGTATTTCCAATATGTATAGTTTATTATCTTTTCTGTATTTTTATCTTTTTGTGTGAAAAAATTCGTCACTATATTTCCACTTTCATTTCTAAAGTTTACTATCTTATCTTTGCCCCGACGCTGCCAGTAGGGGGGGGCCTTCGGCTTTGTCAAGCTCTCTATTTGACAGCTTTTTCTGCTGGCCTCCTTCATGGTCATGCATTTTTGGTGCAAAATAAAACATCATCATTATTATTATTATTATTATTATTATTATTATCTATATTATTATTATTATTATTATTATTCTTCTTATTATTATTCTTATTATTATTATTATTATTATTATTATTATTATTATTATTATTATTATTATTATTATTATTCGTGTGCTCGACGTTGTCGTGCCTGTGCGACTCGAAGGATCTACAATGTTGATCCAACTGAGTGTGTGTTGTGTTCTCGTCCTCATCGTGCCTGTGTGACTCCAGGGCCCTATGAGGCTTAGCCTATTTCTGTGTGTTGGTTGAGTGTTCGTCGTCACCGTGCCTGTGATACTTTTGTCAATTAAACTGCTGGGTCTGATCCTACAAGCCCCTGATGGCTTTGATCGGACCCGAAACTGATCTTGGTACTGGGCAATTTGCGAATAAAGATTTATTATTATTATTATTATTATTATTAAATGTTTTCGTGGCCGATATTGCGGGACGTATGGATACGATCCACAGGGGAGAAAAAACTTATTTACGGACTTTTTATGTCATGTAGGAAGCGAGTGAAGTGCTGCTGTCGATCTTTTTTTTTAATTTTGTGATAGATTGGGATCTTGTTTTTTGTCGTTATCAGTTTGCTGTTGCGTCGACATTTGTAAATGTGCGTGGTAATATTCTAGTTTTTACTGGAAGGTGAATAACAAGTTTGTGTGATTATTGAAAGTGTGTTGTTTGTGCTTTTGTGTTTATTTATACTAATGTTATTTTATTGCCTTTACCGCGTTTATGCTGGAATCTTTACTAAATTAAGTTTATAGTATCATTTTATACAAAATTAGTTATATTTTGCTCTAAGGCAGCTCGAGCCCATTGGGAGAAGTAAATTAGTTGACTAAATAGTAAGTTCCCCACCCCTGCCACACAGAAAGGTTAATATATTTCCATTAAAAGATATGGGATTTAATCAGCTCGCGGTCTTGAGTGATTAGACGAGCGTCACAAGCTGATTCGTTGACCCCTTAATGTCATTCGATCGAAATTACATTAATTTTGCCATGTGGCCGGGGTATAATGCAAGAATTCAGTGACTGCATGCGATAAGATATCGCATACATGAACGTAAGTGGCACTTGTCTAGGCGTGTCCGCGTTGACCACGTCTACCTGACTTTTAACTGTGATCTGTTTTGCTGTGTCTAATCGCTACGTGTCTCGCCATTTTGTCGAAGTATATCTGCATAAAATATGCATACCTAGAGCAATAATTGAGTGGCTCAATGTTTTCGACTGAAAACAATCAATTTTTTTTTTTAATAGAGGTCTTATGCGCGTACCTCGTGCCATTTTGTACCGATTATTTAGCGGTGTAGATTTTTGCCCGTGTAATAAAAACAATTCTGGACCCGCTGCGATGTGCAGCTTTCATTTCAGCTGATAAGACACGCGTATGTGACTAAAAGCGCGTTACGACGGTCGATCCACGCGCGTTGCCTTCGCTTCGACGCGCGCCCCCGATGGCCTTCCTTTGCGACGTCACGAGAAGAGCGCTAGGGCCTAAGTTTCTAGGAGTTGTTGGGTAGCGGCTTCTTCGTTGCGGAGGGCTTAGCGGAGGGGGAAGCACGGTCTACGAAAACTCCCTATCGTGAACAATCTCAAAGTTATTCGCTGTCACTCCGATTTCTTCAGGTCCCCGCGTAGGGAGATAGGAAAAAGGTTTGGCTTAAACAAGGTGGTCAAGCTTGCACCCAATGGCCACACTGAATGACAACGAGCAATTGAATTTGATCGCCGTGATTTGTGATTAGAGTTGGTTTCTATATGGTGTGTGAGCAGAACAATTGTTGCTTGCCTGTTTCGACATTATCGGATACATCACATTCCGCGCAGCGAAAATGGTAAGCCTTTTTATATTTCCCTTAACTTATTTAGTGTCTGTTTTTCTTTTTTTAGACAAAACCCCGAGACTGGGGAGGGGGGGGGGGGGGGGTGAGGGCAACACAACACAAAGTCTCAAACACAGCTGAAATTTATTGGACAGAATATCGTGATTTCATAGGGTACAGGTGTCCGGAAAACCAAAAGGAAGGAAAAAGGAAGGGGATGAACTTCTTTTTCCCGAACGCACAAGAGAGGGAGGACATTGGCCAATAGCACACCGGTACTGTTCTAGCTTAAACAAAAGGGGGGAAAGGGGAAGATCTCTTCACCCACCTCGGTGTGGTCCAGATGCGCATCATAAAAGAAAGGGCTGCGGGATGGTGACCCATTAGGGGAAAGATCGAACGGACAAAGGCGAACAACCCCGACATTCGTCACACCCGAAACAAAGGGGCAGGGGTGAAACTTAAACCGGAACAAACAACATCCTACAGAGATAAAAGGTGACCTCCAAACAATCAAATTTGTAGAAATCTTTTCAACTCCGTGTCCAAATTAAAAGAGGGTCTATTTACTGTATTTCTGGGACTAATAATAGTGGGGGACTCTTTTACCAAGCGTTTATTATCCTCTCTCTCGGTCAACACAACCGATGTGGAATTCCATAGAGGTAAACAATTATCACATTCAAATACATGTTTTTACATTTCCGAATACGGATCTTTGTTTCTAATACAACGTTTGTGTTCTGTTAAACGATCATTTAAACACCGCTTCGTTTGTCCAATGAGACATAGCCCACAAGCAAAAGGAATCTTGTAAACTACGCCCGACACACAATTAACATCTTTTTCTCTGGGTTTTTTGGTACATCTAGTTCTGGCCAAGTTGAACGGGGTCAACCGACTTAGTTTGAAATCATTTTTGAACACAGTGCTAATGCCGTAGCGGTTGGCGGCCGATTTTAGATTATGAGAAATACGATGGAAGAAAGGGAGAACAACACGCCTGGCAGATTCACGAACCTTTGAACATTTCTCTCTCATATTAAACCAATACAACAACTGTCTGAACACATAATCCTCGGAAAAAGCTTCCACGCTGAAACTGTTAAAAAGGCGTTGGAGTGCCGAACCAACGGAGTGCGAACAAGCTTTTTTAAGTGTACTATCTACTAAATTCCTGTCTCAAACAGATCTGAAATTTATTGGAGAGAATATCGTGGTTTTATAGGGTACAGGTGTCTACAGCCTATAAAACCACGATATTCTGTTCAATAAATTTCAGCTGTATTTGAGACTTTCTGTTCGTTGTCCTTCCCCCCCCCCCCCCTCCCTCTAGTCTCGGGGTTTTATCTAAAATGTTAAACCCCCACCAGCTTGTTTGCGCACAAACTTTTTGTTCGATAATACTTCAAGATGGAATACCGGAAAAAAGCTCACCGGAGAAAAGGTCACCGGAGAAAAGCTCACCGCAAAACCGGCGGATGCGGAGAAAAGCTCACCGGCCATTGAGCGTATGCGGAGAAAAAGCTCACCGATTTTGTTTTCTTTTTATATGGAGGCTGGTGGATCATGCGTAACATATATCAGTTTATGATCATTAAAATTCGTCAATTTCTAAAAAAGAAAATGTCTTTGTTGTATTATTTTTTAAGCTTATTGGGTATATTGCTCCCAAACTATTAATTGCGGGCGAGTGTTTTCTGTGGCTTACTCTGTAGGCAACGAAAGCCCAACTCAAATTTTCATGAACTTGAAGAACAGGAAAAAGTTCGAAAACTTAATAATGTTTGCCTAAAACCTAAAAGTCAAAACTGTAAATGCCGAAAATCCGAAAGTGCATGCGCAACAACGCGGTGCCTGAATTTCTCTTTGAAGCTTTTGTTAACCTTTGAAAATAGGACAAAACAGTCAGTAGGATATCGAAACGTTTTTCTTTCACGGAGAAGCACGTTTTTAGCCGTTCGTGCTGGTGTTTCCACACGTTGCCTTTGTGTGATAGTGCCTTTCTACGGCGAGCCACCCATGACATTCAGAGCTGCACACTGGCACCGTCGTTTCTCGTCTTCTGTAATATAGCAAATAGGGCGAGTTGGTAAACGTTATACATGATAAAAACCACTCAAACGACGACGACGAAGTGAAGACAACAAACACGACAGGACGAATCTGTTCTCGCAACTAAAGTTTGTTAGTGAAATTAACAGAAAAAAAAACAGCGTAGCCGACACTGATTACATCAACAAACACCTACTTATCTATTAGGCACCACACAATATTTGAAACTGAAACGGTTTACACACCGCTATTCATATTAGCTCGCAAAGAACAAACATCTTTATTTGACAGAGCTACCCACGGCACCCTGCCAGTTGTCAATAAAATGTTGTCTTTTTTTGCCGGTGTACGATGTTCTGATTTTATACTTGCGGCTTCATTAATATACAGAATGGGTGATTACTAATTTCTGATGAATTAGCAAATATGCCCAATTAACTTCAAGAATATTGCAAAAAAGTGGACATATTTTTAATGAAGTGACGAATGCGAATTATGTTAAATTGCAATGTTTGACGCAGAATCCGCTAAGTTAAAAAAAAATCGGTGAGCTTTTCTCCGCATCCGCTCAAAGGCCGGTGAGCTTTTCTCCGCATCTGCCAGTTTTGCGGTGAGCTTTTCTCCGATTAGCTTATCTCCGGTGAGCTTTTCTCCGGTGAGCTTTTCTCCGCCGCCCTTCAAGATGCAAGCCTCGTCCCTTTTACGTTTTCTTCTGTTCATTCTTTTACCGTTTCACGAGTGCACTCTCACTCGTTGTGGGTTTTGTGCAAGTTGGGCCACCGGATGTCTCAACTGGAGGCAAAGATTGCATACAGCGGTATGTGCCTCACGGTCAAGTACATCAACCGTGATCGCTTCGGACTCCTGACTTCAATGCAAGTTGGGTGGCATCACAAAAGGAAGGTGCTGAATGATTACCGGAACTGCATCAAGGAACAACTTCGGACAGTGAATCCTCTCTCCGACGATTTGGGATTTGCGCTGCTTGGTGAGAAATTCGAATCCCGGAGAAAAGCTCACCGGAGCAAAAGCTCACCGGAGGAAAGCTCACCGGAGAAATGCTCGCCACAAAACCAGCGGATGCGGAGAAAAGCTCACCGACCATTGAGCGTATCTGGAAAAAAGCTCACCGATTTTTTTTTTCTTCTTTTTATATGAAGGCTGTTGGATTATGCGTAACATATATCAATTTATTATCATTAAAGTTCGCCAGCTTTGTCAAAAAGAAAGTGTCCTTTTTTGTATTATTTGCTAAGCTTATTAAGTATATTGCTCCCAAATTAATAATGGTGGGCCAGTGTTTTTTGTGGCTTACTGTCTAGGCAACTAAAGCCTAACTGAAAACTTTATGAACTTGAATAACATAAAAAAAAGTTCGAAAACTTATGTCTCCCTAAAACCTAAGAATGAAAACTGTAAACACGGAAAATTCAAAGCATGCGCAACAACGCGGTGCCTGCAATTCTCTTTGAAGCTTTTGTTCACCCTTGAAAACAGGATAAAACAGTCAGTAGGATATCGAGGCTTCTTTCTTCCACGGACATGCACGTTTTCTAGCCGTTCGTGGTGGTGTTTCCGCACGTTGCCTTTGTGTGATAGTGCCCTTCTACGGTGAGCCACTCATGACCTTCAGAGCTGCACACTGGCACCGTTGTTACTCGTGACCTATATAAGAAGTAGTCTTCTGTAAGGTAGCGAATAGGGCGAGTTGGTAAACGTTATACATGATGAAAACCACCCAACCACGACGACGGAGTGCAGACAACAAACATGACAGGACGAAGCTGTTCTCGCAACTAAAGTTTTCTTAGTGAAATTAACAGAAAGAAAACAGCGTAGCCGACACTGATTACATCAACAAGCACCTACTTATCTATTAGGCACTACACAATATTTGGAGCTGAAACGGCTCACACACCGCTATTCATATTAGCTCACAAAGAACAAACCTTTTTATTTGACAGAGGTACCGACGGCGCACCCTTAGTTGTCAATAAATTGTTCTCTTTTTTACCGATGTACGATGTTCTGATATTATACTTGCCGTTTCATTAATATACGTAAAGGGTGATTACTAATTTCTGAGGAATTAGTAAATATGCCCAATGACCTTCAAGAATATTACAAAAAAGAGGACATAGTTTTTTTTTTAAATGAAGTGGCGAATGCGAATTGTGTTAAATTGCCACGTTTGACGCAGAATCCGGTAAGTTAAAAACATTGGTAAGCTTTTCTCCGCATCCGCTCAAAGGCCGGTGAGCTTTTTTCCGAATCTGCCGGTTTTGCGGTGAGCTTTTCTCCGGTGAGCTTATCTCCGGTGAGCTTTTCTCCGGTGAGCTTTTCTCCGGTGAGTTTTTCTCCGCCGCCCGAGAAATTCTACTGTTCACCTTTCTTCACACAGTGGCAGCTGTTAAAAAAGAGAGACTTCAGTAACAAGTTTAGTGTTTTGCGGGAAAGCTTTCGTTTCAAATATAAACCAAAGTCCGTTTTATACTCTGTTGTGCCAGAAGTAACCAATCTAATTGTCAACCTATTTGCTATCGCCTTGTCAAAGCCTACCGAAGTGTGTTTGGCTAATGGACCAAACTTCTGTGAGAATGTAAAACCTACTAGGATTGATATTGCCTCCGGTATTCATAGTTGATCAAATTCAGTACCAGACCCCATGGGGAAGACAGCTTTGTTTTCCTCACCATTGAAAAGGATGTCTTCCCTGGTGGCTTCCACGTTTAGGATTGACCAGAGAGATTTCAGGAAGATCGCGTGGTAAAAAGGGAATTAACAGAGAAAAAAACAAAAAAACATTATGCTTCTCGAAACTGACAAATCAGGAAAATTCGCTGTGTGGCCGATGAATGAGTTTCAGAAGAAGTCTGACGCAGCCTTCATGGGTGTGCTTAAGCGACTCGACGGAAACCTAAAAAAGATAAAAAGAGAAATAGTCGGCGTGTTGAAGGACTGCGAATTTCCGTCGCAGGTATTCAAATTAAACAGCACTTCCAGTGACAAGCTTGGGATTAACTTTTTTCTAAAAAAACACAAGGTAGATCTTCCCTCCGGGTAGTGGTCAACGAAAATAGCACCTGGCAAAAATTGGTTCCTTCTTTCCTTCAGAGTGCTTTGTCGGCCTTGGAAGTTAGAAGTCCATTGTCACTACGTTCTTCAGATGATTTGGTTCGGAGTTGCAGCCCTTTCATAGGAGACCTTGTTCGGTGTTTTCGATGGATATAAGGGACATTTATTATTCGCCAGATCCCAAAACTCTTCTCAACCGAGTTAGAATTTTTAGAGCGCAGCTCTTAGGCGCCCGTTTCCGGCTTGAGCGGCGTCGGCGTCGGCGTAACCGCGCGGTGCATCATGGGTAAATTTCCCCGCTAAATATAGCGGAAAAATTTCCCCGCTAAATCTAGCGGAAAATTTTCCCCGCTAAATTTAGCGGAAAACTTCCCCGCTAAGTCAAGCGGAAAATTTTTCTCGCTAAATTTAGCGGAAACGTTCCCCCCTAAATCTAGCGGAAAATTTTTCCCGCTAAATTTAGCGGAAAAAACGCCCTGCGAAATTTAGCGGGAAATTTTCCCCGCTAAATCTAGCGGAAAAGTTTCACCGCTAAATCTAGCGGAACAGTTTACCCGCTAAATCTAGCGGAAAATTTTCCCCGCTAAATTTAGTGGAAAAAAGGCCCTGCGAAATTTAGCGGGATATTTTCCCCGCTAAATCTAGCGGAAAATGTTTCCGGCTAAATCTAGCGGAAAAGTTTCCCCGCTAAATCTAGCGGATAATTTTCCCTACTAAATCTAGCGGAAAAGTTTCCCCGCTAAATCTAGCGGAAAATTTTCCCCGCTAAATCTAGCGGAAAATTTTCCCCTAAATGCAGGAGGGCAGGAGAGCAGGAGGGGCATTGCCCCCTCTACGTATCTTCCCCTCCTCCTCCTCAAGAGCTGCGCTCTAATTCGGCGTTACAGGGAGTTGTAAACGGCTTTCATTTTTTTTGCTTACTCTCACCGAAGCCTGGACCCAGGCGCGTCAGTTCGAAAACGCCGTTAAGAAAGTCAAGCAAGGCAAGCTCGGCTATATCCAGCTGCACGCTCCCTAAGGCTAAGTACGTGGACGTCACCGTGAATAACTACACCCCGGAAGTTAAGGTGGACTCTGCAGCGAAAGTGTATGCCGTACCGAGTGACATTCCCAACGTGCCGGCCAAGCTTGACAAGGTTGAAAGCCTGCTGACAGGACCCGGAGGTTAACCGCTGCGTGTGTTGGGATCGTATCTGGCACGACCGCAATGGGAAGAGAAGGGAAGCTCTCAGCGGCTCTATGTGATTGACTCCCTTTCCGTACCTCTTCTGGGTCTACCTGAGATTGGGGCTCTCAAGGTTGTACAATTCCTTGGTGCTGTAGACAACACTACATGCCGAATTGTTTCGCGGAATAGGCACACTCAAGGACGAATACACTATTCGCCTGAAGCCAGACGCCGTGCCATTTTCACTCAAGGCACCTTGTCGGATTCCCATGCCGCTGCGAGAGGTCGTCAGGCACGAGCCAGATAAGTTGAAAGCAATGGAGTGATTTGTCGCGTCGACAAACCAACACCACGGTGCTCCGGACTCGTCGTCGTCCCGAAGCATACCGAAGCGTATCGACTCTGCGTCGACCTGATACGGCTCAACGAAGTGGTACTCAGAGAGCGCCACATCTTCCCGACTGTCAAGCAGGTCCTTTGTGTCCTGGGCGACGCGGCCATCTTCTCGAAGTTGGACGCCACAGCGAGCTTCCATCAAGTCAGGCTGGCAGCCGGCTCGCAGGAGCTCACGACCTTCATTCCTCCTTTTGGTCGTTATTGTTTTTGTAGACACCCCTTCGGCATCACCTCGACGCCGGAGTACTTTCAGAAAAAAATGGCCAGAATCCTCGAAGGTCAAGAAGGCGTCGCCAATATGATCGACGACATTCTTGTTTTTGGACGTACCCATAAGGAACATGACCCTCGGCTCAAGCAGGTGTTGTCTCGGCGAGCAGGAGCTGGCATCAAGTTGAACAAAAGCAAGTGCCGGTTTGGAGTCTGTGAGGTCTCCTTCCTGGGAGTTATTGATTCAGCAGAAGGCATCAGGCCGAATCCGAGCAAAGTGGAAGCCATCCGGACCATGGATCCTCCGAATGACATCTCTGGCATCTGACGCTTGCTTGGGATGATAAACCACCCAGCTAGATTCCTGCCTCACATCTCTGACGTCACTGCCCCAATTCGAGTCCTCTTAAACAAAACTACGAGCTGGACATGGCAGCATGAACAAGAGGCATCGTTTGCCGAGATCAAGAAGCTGCTCACTTCAGACCGGTGCATGGCCAAGTACCACCCGGCGTATGCCGCGATGGTTTCTGCAGACGCGAGCTCTATCGGACTAGGTGCCGTCTTGCTGCATACACAGCCGTCGGGAGAAGTTCGACCGGTCGCCTTCGCCTCGCGGTCAATGACAGACCCCGATCAACGATACAGTCAAACAGAAAAGGAGGCATTGGCAACAACGTGGGCCCTAAAGCGGTTCGACAAGTTCGTCCGCGGTATCAACTTCGACGTGGAGACGGACCACCAGCCACCTGTTTCGCTGTTTTGGGAAGATGAAGCTTGACATGCAAGATTATGCGCTATTAGATCCAGATGCTCTACGTGCCTGGAAAGCTGCTGGCTACAGCGGACACCTTGTCGCGGATCCCCTCAAAGGCGCCCTGTTTCCTGGACACTGTGGAACGTTTCGCCACTGAGGTAGTTGACTGCACCTCTGAAGTACTGCCTGTCAGCTTGGGCGATGTGAGGAAAGCACGAGGCTCCGATGGCGAGTGCAGTGCACTAATCTCCTTTTGCCAGCGCGGTGGAAAGTATGCTGTGGTGATGGATGAACTCTTTGTTTGCAACGGTGTTCTTCTTAAGGGTTCCAGATTAGTCATCCCCTCTTCACTGAGGCTGGCAGTGCTGACGCTGCTATACAAGGGACATCAGGGAATCAGCCGTAGCAAAGCCCGGGCTCGAGAATCAGTAAGGTGGCCCGGCATAACAGCGGAGATTACTTCCATGGTTACCAATTGTGAACAGTGCGACTCCACTCGTGTGAACTTGTCGGAACCGCTGGTCTCCACCCCTCTCCTTGGACGTCCGTGGGAAATGCTCAGAATGAACCTATTGCACCCCAACGGAGAGACCTTCATCCTGGTGGTGGACTACTACTCCTGATTCCCAGAGGTTCTAACGCTAAGAAGCACTACTCAGGTTGTCATCGACGTGATCAAGCGCATCTTCGCTCGCCATGGAATTCCTCAGCGCGTAAGGTCTGACAACAGTCCACCATTTTCCTCGAGAGAGCTCACATCTTTCGCTAAATCTTACGGGTTTGACCACGTGACCAGCAGCTCTCAATGCGCTCAGTCTAAAGGAGAAGCTGAAAGGATATTAGGGAAAGTGAAAGACCTCCTTCGGAAGGCAGACGACCCCATCCTGGCCCTCCTCAGCTACCGAGACACCCCGGGAGTGAACGGTTTGAGCCCAGTCCAGCTTTTGATGAGGAGGCAGCTGAAGAACGACGTTCCTAAGCGCGACGAGAAACTCCGTCCAAACTGGCCAGCGAAAGACAAGGTCACCATGCAATGATTTAGCCTACAAAAGACAAGGTCGCCAGCAATGATTTAGCCTGCAAAAGACAACAGGCTGCATACTACTACCGGCGTCACGCGGCCAGGGACCTGCCGTCACTTGGAATCAGAGAGCAAGTCTGGGTGAGACCTGATCAAGTGCGGGCTACAGTGTTGAGTGCTGCTGAATGACCACGCAGTTATATCGTGGAAACAAAACGTGATGTGTTCTTCAACGAAATCGCTGCCATATTGTGTCTTTCGGTGTAGCAACACAACCACAAGATCAGCCTGAGTCAGCGCAACACGTCTTTGTTCCTGAACTACCATGACCTGCAAGCCCGACAGGGCCGCCCCCTGCCACTGAGCCACTCCCGGTTCCAAGTGACAGTGACGGTGTTGTTCGAACTCGTAGTGGCCGACGTGCTGCTCGGTAGACTCGTTTAAATCTGTGAAGTTTTGTGTAGCGGGCTTCCTCCATCTTCCATCTTTCAAAAAAGGGGATATGTAGAGGTCGCCACCTATCAACTTTGTAAATGGGCTGCTGCATTCCTGTGGCGCCCCCTCTCGCTGCATATGGTTGATGTCTCTTGATTAAATTCATTCATCTGTAGTGTTCTGGAACGTGTAGGTCGCATCCTGGCTCGCTTCGCCCAGTCCTCACGGAACGGGCACTCGATCTATCAAACAACTTTGTAAATAGTCTGCCGCATTCCTATAGCGCCCCCTCTCGCTGTATATGGTTGATGTCGCTTGATTAAATTCATTTCTCTGTTTTGTTCTGGAACGTGTAGGTCGCATCCTGGCTCGCTTCGCCCTGTCCTCACGGTACGGGCCCTCGATCTATCATACAACTTTATAAATAGTCTTCCGCATTCCTGTGGCGTCCTCTTTCGCTGTATATGGTTGACGTCGCTTGATTAAATTCATTCCTCTGTTGGGTTCTTTAACGTGTAGGTCGCATCCTGACTCGCTTCGTCGATCTCACGGTACGGGCCCTCGATCTATCAAACACGATAAGTAACCAATAGGAAATTTTTGTTGTCAGCGCAAGATGACGGCATGACGGGAATCGATGGGCGCAGCAAGAGCATCAGACATCGCTCCAACAGCGGCGCCATAATGACGTCACGCACGCACGTCGACGGGGCTGTGTTCCAAATGTTACCCAAATAAATCGGAGTTACTCCGGCGGCTCGTGTCACGTGATGACACAGACTGAAAAACTCTGGGCGCGGGTAGATTTTACCCGCGCCCAGAGTTTTTCTCTGGGCGCGGGTAAAATCTACCCGCGCCCAGAGTTTTTCCGAACTCTGGGTGCAGAGTTCGGAAAAACTCTGCGCCCAGAGTTCGGCGCAGAGTTTTTCGCACCGAACTTTTTGTAAAGTTTTGAAAATGTAGCAAGTACGTTACAACGTTAGCGGAAAAAGTAACGCGCTAGCGGTAACGCTTTGCTTGTAAGCGTTACCGCCAACACTGGCCGCTGACACGCGCACACAACACAATCGACCGACGACAAACACGAACCGCACCCTAAACCTCCCGCGTGGTCAGGGTCTAGAACTACTACGCGAAATGACAAGCAACCGAGCAGCCGACAGAGCCACCGTTGTTATGGTTATCAAGCGGGAAAATATGGGGAAGTATTTGAAACGGAAACTCGATCGTAATCACGTGATGCACTATCATGTAAATAATCAAAGAGCGTCAATACATTAATATTTGTTTTTATCATTTTCAATCGCTTGTCTGATATTAAATGAAGTTGAATATCTGTTCTTATTTATATATAATTCATGAGGACGTTTCGCTACCTCTTGTTCTCAAACCGCGTCGTATGGTCCTGTAAGAATCTCCAAAACACAGGAATTTTAAACGCGGTTTGTAAAATCTACACGCAATATTTGGCTGGAACACTTAGGAAACAGCATATCTCGGGGTTAATGAACATAAGGAAAGTAAGAGGATGTCGATAGAATTCCTTTTCATTCCCCTTCAATCAATAATATATTAGGAAACGACATTCAAAGCACTACAAGTCTATTACGGGAACGATTTTTAGATGTGGCAGAGGAGACTCAAGCCTTGCTGTCACGCTACCAGAAACGGTGTCGCGGATCAATAATTCGGGGCAGATCCGAGCCCACGTGAAAATCTGGCGGCTTTTATTGCCCGCTTCGGGGCGAATGAGACTGGAATGTGGAATGAGACTGGCGATCGTCGACAGAAAAGAGATTGGGAAACAGAAGCTTGGATTGGTTGAGAACACCAATCCTTGTCAGGTTCTAGATATGTACCTTCTAGGAAATGAAATTATTTAGGAAGACACTGAGTGGAGCCGTACAAAGGAAGAAGAAAAAGTCAGCGTTGCAGGCGTCGTTTCCGCAGTTCATTGTTTTTTTAGTTGTCACGTACATCTAGGGCCTGCAACAAATATGAGGACATTATGCCCTCCATTCTGAAGACCTCCTTGGGCGAGAAACAAAGAACAAAGATCGGGTTGGTGAAAATACAAGAATCAAGGAAAGAATAAAAACATTTAGCGACAAGGAGAGACAGCACAGTTCTTTCTTTCTTTCTTTGACTCTTGTTGGGCAAGAAAGTTAGGTTCATTTTCTCGCACTAAATTCTTGATCTTCTTTATGCGTCCCAGTTCAGTTTGGTGGTGATTTGAGCAGTCTTTTTTTATGCTCACGTTATTCCCGAATTGTTTCTTTTTACTAGAGACTACGAAGGATTGTGATTTCGAAGTGTGCTTGTCTTATTGTCGGTGGTTTGCCGTCCGCCAACTGGAAATGCTTATGTATTTTTTTAATTGAGAGAAAGGCTGCGTATTTTTTTATTTCTTTTCAAATCAATTTAGGTAACGTTTTTTCCTCGGTGGCCACATGAACACAAAGGTGTTGAAGTATGACGCATATAGTAAATAGCTTGTGCAGCCGCTCCCAGCCAACGTCAGTCAAAAAATACAATGACGTGTCCCATTGGAGTAAATCGTTAATATTCTACTTTAAAGGGATACTGAACGAAACATTCTCATGCCCATAATAAGCGGCGAACGATGTTTCCAGGAGCCAGCTGCCGCCGGTGTGTGCGAGCACACGAAATGCAATTTATGTCATGGTCCTCCATTTACGCTAAAGATGACAGTGACATGGACGAGCCTCGAGCCGAAGGAGGATAAAGACAGACTTCTCATAACCACAAGTGAACGTTACGTCCTTGTTAAACCAATTAATCTCCTGCCTTCTACACCAGACCACGCTGTGGAGATGAAACGCTCGTCTTTATTCTTTTTCCTCGGAGACAACACATTTTAGCCGTGAATGGGAGAATATGACACCAATTTCGTTGCGTGTGCTCGCGCACACCGGCGGCTGTTGGCTCATGGAAAGATCGTTTGCCACTTATTCAGGAAACTGAAATGTTTGGTTCAGCATCCCTTGTTGCATTCAGTATTGTCGCCTTGAACTGTATGACATAAATGGTGTTTCGGTGTTCTCGGTTGTGACACGAGTAACCACATGCGCCTATTTATTAAGATTTATGTACAATATACTGAACTCAGTTTCTTACACTCAAAAATATGCCATTTGTCTGACCTGTACCACGTGACCTAGAGTCATTTGTTCAGCACTGCACGCTGAAGGGTATTTTTCAATGGTTTTGTGCAGATGTTCCGCGAGGCAATCGCTGCAGCGGTGCAGTACCGGAAGCATCCGACGGATTTCATGGACCAAGTCCTTCAGGAACTGGAGGGGAGGCATAGATTTTGCTTAACAACGGAGAAAAAAGTAAATGCCAGCAAGCGAGCTGAGCCGAGATAACCATCGACAATAATAAATACAATATATGCCATAAAGAAACACTTGCACAATTTTCTTAATATTTTCAAATCAATTAAAATATAATTTTCGTAATAATTTCATTTCATTTATAAATAAATTGCCTCCTCATGAAACGAAAAAAAAAATGCAGTGCGTCAGTTTAGAAGTAACATTAAAGAGAAAATATCAGTGACATAGTCATTTTTAACTGGGATTGTGAAAAGTGCTCGAATTCAGATATTCCTCTTTATTTTCATCATCACCGCGACCTCTTGTTTAAAGAGGTACGGAAACAAAATGACGCGACCGCGAGGAGCGCAATGCCTATCGCGCTCGTGACGTCAATGTCTCCATGCACGGCCAAGGCTACTGTAGTTGCGAGCGTTGGCGCTTGGTGGAGTCAACGCGTGACGATCTCGCCTAGTATTATTACATGAGGACTGTACGCCGTATGGCCCATTCGCGACTCCAGCAAAACTGACGCCACCAAGCGGGAAAACCGGGAACCAGCCGGACTAGGTCGCTCAGCGCCCCTCCGCGTCTCTGGTGGCTTTCGCGGACACGTGTTGTCGACGCGGTGGCGAACAATGTAATTTGACGAAGGTCCGAAAATTTCTTAAGTTTGCCTGAGGGTTGATTAGTGTGGTGAAGCCTCGTTAGATTGTTTCCTTCCATCACGTGTTTGAAAGCCCGTTTGCTCCACAACACACGGTCACGTGCTTTCGATTTCTTGGATGGGGAGGAATCACGGAAAAACGTTTTGATTTCTTGTCTGTCTTGAATCACATTCAAAGTGACGACTACTTGGTAACTGATCAGTGGTTTCTTTATAAGGATGTAGAACAGTGGGCTGAGAACGACAGACGAGGTGTTTCACTGGAGGGAACACCAATGTTGCAGTCAAGTGAATGGAAAGGTTCGATAGCTGCTTTTCTTGAGTTTGGTTGTTTTCGACTAGCTTCAAGTTTGAGCCACCCACGCCGGTCGGGGCGTTGGCTATTTATCTTGGCTGCTTTTCGCCGAAAAAGCCTCTGGACCACACTGAAGGAGTTGGGATGATTTCGCAATTACTTGATTCAGGGAAAACCTGCTCGCTGCATATGACTAATGAGGGAAATTATCTGCTTTCAAAAGGTGGGGGACGCGTCTCGCAAAGTTAGAAGCTGTCACGGCATTATGATCTATCGCCCCTCCAATATTTATATTATACTCCCGTCGAAGCCCGCAGCAATATACGTCTAGATTGCTCAGGTTGACCGGCCACAAAAAATACTCATTTTCTCCGTTCAGGATTCGAAGTCAAGTTCAATGCAGAGAGGTTCTGCGTGAATCTCCGATGAAGACTCTCTTCAGTTTGTCCGCATTCGTCCTCCGTGCTACCGGCTAGAATCATTTGGCTAAGTTTAAGTAGTATCTCTCTGTCTGTCAAATATACTTTTATTCAGCAATTCACCTAATAGCTCGTCAACTAAGCTCATATTTCAACCCGAAGAATATACTAATATCGCTTTAGTGGGACATAGTACGTAATATAATACATAACCCACTCGTCAAAATGACTTATTGATTGCTACTAAAACCTGAATTTAAATACGAGTATGAGGTGCTGAGTGGGGCGCCAGCGGGTTAACATGCTCCTTGGCTCAAGAAGCGCTTGCTTAATTTTCGTTAATTTTCTTAGTCTGAGTTGTTGACCGAGCAGACGACTGGAAAACGCGGATACGCACAAAACTTCGATTTCGCGGACAGATAAGTCGCATGGTCGAGGCATGCGAGTTAGCTGAAAATTACTCTCAGTGGAACAATTCTGCACTCATCGCCGCTTTCCTTAGATGATCAAAACTGATTAGAGTCTATTACCGTCTCTACGGAGGCCATAGTTTCGGTTTTGAACGAAATCTCCGAAACGAAAGTTTGACGTGAAAAGAACAAAAAAACACCGGGAAAACAAAACTATGCTCTGCAAGTTTTTGTGCACCGACTACACTTAACCGTCACAGTTCAAATACCTATAAAATTGTGCATTAAACAAAAGAAAATTTGTTAAATTGAATGCGCCACCCGTTCAGGCTACCCGGCCGAGCCGACGCGACCTGGACCCAGCCGCCATGTTTGTTTGGTGTGGCGCCCCCTATAGGTCGCTGGAGTCGCGAATACCTAATACCTATAGCTTGCCCGCAACGTCATTCGCGTCCACGCCGGTATCTTATGTTCCACGAGCGTTCGGTTTATCACGTTGGTTTCACACCGGCGCTCGAGGGAACCAGTCACTAGAAGGAACCGTCAGTGCCCAGCAATGGCGAGACCTGCACGCAAGCTATGTACAGACCGCGACACTGTTAGCGCGAACAAGCGATCGCCGGTTTTTTCAGTTTTTCTCTTTGAAACGAAGGAATGTCATCCAAGTTATTATTGCTACGGAAAGAGCTCATTTAGATCTATAAAGTAAGCGATACAATTTCGTGCTCGCTAATACTATTTAGAAGTAAAATGCGAAAATGCGCCGATGTCGTGTTCGCGCTAACTGTGTCGCAATCTGTATATAAGGTATTCACTGGGCGTCATATTTTCGTATTTTGAGCGCGTTGTTTACAGCGCATCCCCGGGGGAGGGGGAGTGATATGGTTGGTCCGGCAGAAATCCTCGCATTCTTAGATCAAGCTCCTACCTAACGTCTGCAAAGAACGGCGATCTTGATGGTGTGGAATTCACGTTGCGGAAGCACTGTGGAAGTTAACATATACGACGTAGTAGACCAGTTAGCGTTCTTCGCTAAGTGACATTCAGTAATATGTAACTCCACAGGAGAGCCATACTGCCGCGAACTGGCACTGCTTCTTAGAGGCCGATCACGTGGCGGCATTCCAACGGAGCTTCACAGAGCGCCACCATGCGCAACCTTGAAATCTGTTCATTCGTCTTAAAATTAGTTTTCTTGACTTTTCTGCCGGTAGCCCAGAAACAATAGTCTAGACTGGTGCTTCTTTGCTTCCGCCACAACATATACCATATCTAACCAAAAACAAAAAAATAAGAGCAACAATTTTGTTTCCGTACCACTTTAAGTAAAAATGAGAGACGCAATTATTTCTTAGTTTTATTTGGGCTTCGGAATAATACAAACACTAATTTTTTATCTAACACAGAAAAATTATCTATGCTTTCGAGGCAAGCACTGAATTGTCTCACATCTAAAAAAAACACCTCTTCGAATAAATTTTGTGTTTTTCTGAAAGCAACTTTGTCTGTAAGTTTTGACTAGATAAATTAAATAATCCATGGTTCTCGGGCTCTCTTTCAGTTAAACACTTCACTAACAAACAGAAAATATCAGCTCGAGGTCGTCTGGCTAACATGAAAAATGCAAGGGTCGCTACTGGTCATGTTCCATAGAATATATCACCCAATTACTCGGTGAGAGTCTATAAAAAATCATCTTGTTATAACCTTTTGAATGTAATGTGCACCTGCTCCTCAATATAGACATTGTTCAGCCATAAAATTATAAAATATTTTTTGCGACACTTCGTTTATTTTAGAAGCGACCGCAATCCCTAAGCGCACTAAGCGAATTTTTTGAAGTCACGATTAGTAATGTAGTAGACATAGAATAAAACTTTCAGTGGAAAAATCATAATACATAATAGTCAGCAGCACTTTGTACGGGAACGTCTGACAACACGGAACAAAGACGATGAAGCTGAGTATTTCTTTTTATAACCAGATGTTTTATGTGAGCATTTTATTTATTTGAAAGCAAACCAAGATTGTCAAAGCTTCTTTTCTTTTATTTTTTTTTTATAATTGAGACACGCGGGAGAAGCTTATATGAAACTAGGAGTCCTAAAGACTCTTTCTTTTCTTTGCCGATATCTCACCTTTCTTTCTCAATCATTGCGGTTTGTTTAACCACGGCCGGACAGGAAGCGCGCGCTCTCTTTCTCTTCTTACGGCCTTTGCAATCGCCCGGGAGTCGATGGCATTTTTTCTCCGTATGTAGTTCACTTGCTTGCCGCCAGGGGCGCAACCACCTCACCCCACTCGGAGAGTCCCTTCGAGCTGCTTTGCGCTGGTGTTCGAGCTTCGTAGGTTGTTGTTTTGGCAACTTTGGTCTGGTGTACGTTGGTGGCTATCTGGTGAAACTCATTAGTGAGTTTGGGTGCGACGCCTGTGTTACGCTGTTGACTACGAGTAACAGAGGTGATCCTCTGTTCGTCTTATTGCAAGGCCAGGATAAAAGCGGACTTCATTATCCAAATCCTAGGTTCCTCGCACTTCTGGAAAACATTGTTGCCTTTTTTTTAAAGGCTGTTAAGCACCTTCCGCGTACAAATGTGCACGACGTTCTGCAACAAGATAGGGTGCAACTCATTGCACCCTATCTTGAAGACGCGCCAATCCTAGGTTGCCCAGAGGGCATTGACAACAGTCACTCAAGGCGCTTGGCTGGTTTAATTTGCAACAAGTTCCTCAGAATACTTCTGATTAACCATGCAAAGACGGTCACGGACAGAAACGAAAAATCAGCTGGATATGTGCACAAGCCCTCGAGGGAGCACTTTAGGCTGTAATATGCACTGTGCGAAAATTGTACAGACTACTACACCCTCATCTAGAGCAGCTGACTGACTTCATGTGCGGCCTATGAAATGATGATGCAGACCACGGCAATAGATAGATTGGGCCTGCTTACATTTCACGAGAGTGTACGAATTATTTATTATTTAAAGATCCTCCACGTAGAAGGGGTCCGCCTCCTCCTGTTCTTGAGTTGCAACAGAAGTCTTGGAGGTAAAGACGAGTATAGTTTTTCCGCAATTGCATTCGCTGTTTCTACTTACTACTTTTTACTCCCGAATGTCTCGGAGATGTGCGTCAAATATTCACCGTTTTGGGCTCATCAGAAGCGCATTAGATAGTGGCTGAGGGTCTTAACGTAATAATCAGGTGTCAAACGCCATAAAAATCTCGGCCGCAGGTTGCGACAGCGCTGAGATACACTGTGAGACGCGCTCTGTGCAAACGGCAAAGGGCAGCCAAGGGGTGAGGTGACAGCGCCCTCCGCGAATTGCGGCGGGAGGTGGCGATTGCCCCTATTGCAAAGGCCGTAAGAAGAGAAAGAGAGCGCGCGCTTCCAGTCCGGCCGTGGTTTAACATGGAAGACCGTGTGCGTAATCCGGGAGGGATCGGTGGCCGAGTGGGCCAGCCCACTCCAGCTCGCAGCACGAGGAGCGAAAGTTCCCGCTGGAGAACCCAGGGATCCCGGGTTCAGTCGCCGCCCCTACGCATTTATTTATTTATTTTTTAATTGAAAATACTGCCAATTCCTTAGGAATTTTAACAGTAAAGAGCACACAAAATAATTACACACTCGTTCACATTTCATCACATCTACCGGTTTCGATCTGGATGAGCATTGTACCAGCGCGATGTCGTGTATAACTACTGTGTGGTGCGCGTTAAAGACCCCAGGCTATCACTCGTACTGCACTGGCTAAACTCCTCCTCTACTGTGGGTGACAATGTCGCCATGATATGGCAGACTAAACTCCTACTGTATAAACAACAAACCACAATTTTGTTTTCGCGATTCGTGTATTGAGAGAAGTTGTAGAAGGTAGATAGAAATTCTAACTATATAAAATTAATATATATATATATATATATATATATATATATGGGCGGTTTCATTTGGATTCAGGCAACGGGTGGCAGTCGTATTTTTTTATTTTGCTTCAAATTTTTATATTTTGTGGAGCATGCTCTAAGAAGAACAATCCTTTTTGTTTTAATGTTCTCACTTGTTTAGTTTCTGAGAGAAAAAGTCACAAAGAAGCGGGAAAGAACGACGAGGTTTTGACGATTGTCGTGTGTGGCGTTTTTTAATCACTCTCTATCTCAATGTATTCAAAAGAGAGCGTCTATATTTTTTTGGTATGATATATATAAAAGTATTTAAAACGACATTATAACTACTATTTATTATTCGTCGTTCCAAATTTTGCGAAAATCCCCAAACATGCCTCCGCGAACAACTGTGACATAAACTGCGGATTTTTGTTTAGTCCACTATGTTTACTTTTGTTTTTAAAATAATACCACGTGCATAACTTTTCATTGCCATCCACATCATGTAAATCTTTTGTCTTAATCACGTACGAGTACTGAGAAATAAATTATGAAACAGATAAGGTTTTCACTTTTTGTTCTAGTTCAGCACGATGTAAAAAAAAAAAAATTTTTTTCTGCGTCGCGTTTTTTTTACTTTTCTTTTAGTCAGCACCCCTTAGAGGTATATGCACTAGTTTTGAGTTTTAAGCCTCCAAGTAATGTAAAAAAGAGCAAATGCTGATAGTGGGTTTATGGGATATAGCTGTATATTTTGTTCTTTATTATAATAATCGAAGGGACGTTTAATAAATAATCATATAAAATACATTGATGTCGTTAGGCGTATAATAACAAGTTTGCAATTCCAAACGTCTAAACACTATAAAATCGCAACTGCCGAAAGCGGGTTTTCAGACTATTTCCGCCGGTGCCATGATTGGAGAGGTCTGAAGGCTAAACCCAATGCGCTACATAATCTATACCACGCTAGAAATATCAAAGTATAATATTGTAAAACATTAGAGTAAAATACACTTCCTATTGAAAACCTAGATTTTTAAATTTCAAAATTTTTATATTTTTAATGCGAGATTCATGTCGATAACAGAACATAATCATTTTTAGCATATTTAAAGGCTTAAAACTCAACACCAGTGCATATACCTCTAACGGAATGTATTCTATGTAAAAGAAAGGTGTGAAAAGAACGCGACGCAAAAAAAAAAAATTAAAAAATGTTTTTTTTTTATACAGCGTGCTGAAATTTAACGAAAAGTGAAAACCTACTCTATTTCGTAATTTACTTTTCAGTACTCGTACATGATAAAGGCACAAATTTTGCTTAATTTGGAAGGCAATGAAAGGTTCTACACGTGGTATTATTTTAAAAGCGATGCAAAACATAGTCGACTCAGAAAAAAATCCGCAGTTTAGGTCACAGTCGTACGCGGAGGCATGTTTGGGGATTTTTACAAAAGATTGGAACGACGAATAATAAAGAGTAGTGTGAATGTCATTTTACCGACTTGCATATATATAACAATAAAAAATATAGAAGCTCTTTTTTGAATACTTTGAGATTGAGAGTGGTTCAAAAACGCCGCACACGAGAATTATCAAAACCCAGCATCGACACTGGCTCTTTTTTAGCATGTATAGAGGCTTAAAACCAAAGCCAGTGCAAATACCTCTAACGAAATGCATTCTGGGTAAAAGAAGGGTGCGAAGAGAACGCGACGCGAGAAAAAAATAATTAAAAATGTTTTTTTTTTATGCATCGTGCAGAAATTGAACGAAAAGTGAAAACCTTCTTTGTTTCATAATTTATTTTTCAGTACTCGTACACGATAAAAACACAAACTTTGCTTAATTTAAAAGACAACGAAAGGTTCTACACGTGGAATTATTTTAAATGCAATACTAAACATTCGACTCAAAAAAAAAAAAAAATCCGCAAGTTAGGTCACAATTGTTCGCGGAGGCATGTTTATGGATTTCTGCAAAGATTAGAGCATCGAATAATAAATATTTGTTATAATGTCGTTTTACCTACTTTTTATGTATCACACTAAAAAATAAAGACGCTCTCTTGTGAATAATTTGAGATAGAGAGTGATCCCAAAATGGGACACACGACAATCGTCAAAACCTCGACGTTCTTTCCCGCTTTTTTGAGTTTTTTTTCTTGGAAACTAAACGTGTCAGGACATTAAAATAAAAAGGATTGTTCTTCTTGCAGCATGCGCCACAAAATATAAAAATTTGAAGCAAAATAAAAAAATACGACTGCCACTCGTTGCCTGAGTCCTAATGAAACCACCCATATATATATATATATATATATATATATATATATATATATATATATATATATATATATATATATATATATATATATATATATATATATATATATATATATATATATATATATATATATATATATATATATAAACCTGTAGCAATGCTGTCCAATTTGTTTCCCTGCAATAAAAAAAACACAAAGTTATTTTCGAGCGAGAATAGTTATATGCCTTTTTATAGAATATTTAAATTTCTAGACTCATAATGACACTCCCCGTGATTTCATTTCATGCTTGAGAGTTTAACGCAGCCCAAATTAAGACAAAAAAAAAAAAAAGTCGGACATTTTTTTCTCGAAACCATTTTTAGCGAAGTTCCAACCAGAGGTTCTCCTGTTTTAGAGTCGTACGTTTAAATACCAGTTGCGAAACTGCATGCCAGTTTTAACTACATAACATGAAATGCTAATGCTCCGCTAAATTTCGAAATCTAAATGATCTTGAATAGGCGTTCAATGGTTCTAGATAGGAAAGGAAGATAGAGCACAGGAAGCAATACGTAATTGTTAACAGGTATATTAAATATATGTTTCATTTAAGCCTTGTGTGTAGTTCATTTTTCATTTTTAGTTATTTACCCTCAGGGCACAGAGTATTAGAAGGCTGCAATGGGGAACAATAAGTCGCTATTGCAATGATACGTGAAAAAGATGGAAAATAAAAAAACAATCTTCAGCAGGATCAACAATATCAGGTAATTCACGAAAAAGAAAAACAAAAGCACTGCCGGTAATTGAGAGACAAAGGATGCCAGAAGGTGGTTTTATTCAAAAGATGTGCGCGGTATAAAGGAATAGTAAAACGTATGGATGCTAACTTTATCTTGATGATCGGCTCTCGATGAAAGACAGAAAGGAAGTTCGAGGAGCCTGTCTCCCGCAGCAGGGTTAGTGTGGCAAACAGTACTACGTATTTTGTAAACAGTGATACGTCCATATTGTTTCCAATAAACTACATAACCTGAGCTTTACCTAATATTAAGAGTATATTTAAACGCAATATTCGAACTACTCAATAAAGTGAAAAGCGTCATTCCTGTTACATATAGCTTGTTGTGCGTACCTGTGGTGGGTGGCTGCACTTTAGAACTGAACTAATGCTCTCAACCCCTGCCAGGGTTGTTTTATAATAATACCTCTTGCAAATAACTAAATTTCAGTTTATCTTTTTTTCCAATCCCACGTTTATAGTTTCTTTTTTTTTTTTTTTGATGGAGAAGCTTTTTGAAGCCTATTGATTTTCCATAGTCCCTGAGAGAATGAGAAGAGCAGGGCGAGTCTTTCAAAGCGTCCGGCCTCCAAGCGCGCGCTCGATGCCTTCTGGCCTTCTTTGGCTGCGCGCTCGGGCTGCACTAGACGCCCAGGTGTGTTCGAAGGTAGGGGAGCTCGCGCCGGAGGCTGCAGACAACTAAAACCCCTACCCTGCCGTTCTCACCTAGTCAGTGACTATAGTAACGTACAAGTTCTTACTTATCCTTGACGTTGCATAAGGTATATGATCAATTTCTACTTTTCATTACAACTTGGACAAGTGTGGACCGCACAAAACGAATATATATATAATTAATGCATGTTGCAAGTATGTGCATTAGGTTTTTCTCTCTCGGTGGATACTTTAATATGTGTAAGGCGGTGAAGTAAGACGAGCCATGAATGTATTTTGTTTTCAGCCAGGCTACCTGGAATGTTACACAGGGTTTGGTCCGTCTTGAAAAAGTCACATGGGTAATAAAAAATAACGTGTAAAAAGTGATTTGAACTGAAAACAAATAAACATAGTAATTATGTCTTTTACACAATATATATATTAAAAAAAAAAACAACATTCGGTGTGTTTTTGAATTATATTGCAAAATGTACTGAAATGTCTTCGCTCCTGCGATTTGAAATATGGTCTGAGGCTATTCCATGTTTTACGCGTCTTTTTTAGATTCTAAACGAGAGGGTATAAGTACTTTCGAGTTTGTTAAATATTTATACTACAATTTATTTGATAACGTTTTCTTTTCCAGCAATTCAGGAGTGATGAAAAGAAGGAGGACGGCTCGTCGACTCCCATCGGGAGTACCTCGGACAAACTCTCCTGATGTAATAAAGCATCGTTTTTTATGTTTTCAATGGACCTTTTGTAGAAATACGCGGTGCGCATGCGCGGAGTATTTCATGCGCCTGGGTTCGAGAGTATCTAGTTCCAAACAATCCGCCATCTTGCATTTCTCGCCTTTGAGCGGTTTCGTAGTGTCGACCTCGGGGCGGAAGATTACGCACGATGGGGACAAAGGTGAGCTTGGGGGAGCCGTATCTAGGTCACATCGCCTCAATGGGTGAACAGGATGTAGCTGACGTTTTGGGTGTGGAACGGGTGGGAGAGGCCTTGGGCGCGCGTTGTTTTCCAGTCACCTAGTCTCGAACCGATTCGCGTGTCTAGGTGGCAGCACATATTCGCCAAGAGGTCCATTGCTAATAAAGAAAGAGGTAAAAGTTTAAATGAACTGCTCTGCCTAGCTGCCGTTAATTGCATCGAGCGATCGGCATATTCAGCCGTAATTAATCGTATATTTTACTACACCGACTTTGAGTAATAATTAATGCCTCACAATGTGTCCTGAAAGAGGCTCTGGACAAAGTGTTCGTGCGCTAAAAGCTCTCTCTTCAAGTATCATAAGTTGCTTCTGGAAGTTCGCGATTTTTTTAAAGTTCAGCGGTAATTCTTCTTTTAAGATAATTTGAACATTTTAATTTATTCACAATATCACCTTTAAACGTCTCGACTTTTTTTTTTTTCTTTCGTGCGACGATTAGCAGGTACACTATCGGCTACGACGTGAGAGCTAGTATTACAGCACAGTGCCTGAAAGGCATTTTCTACCGATGCGGGTTTCGCGTCCTATTCCGGCCACGCGTCGAAAGTGCTCCCGAAGTGGCTACAAACGACATCGCAAACGCCGTAGTGTGTCGGACGTCGCGGTCCTGGCGGGTGGCCGTACAAGTTCCGGCAGAAAGCAGTAGCAAGAGCGAGTGTCGCCGTCGTCAGGGGGCGTCCCAACTTGCGGCTGCCCATGCTGCCGTGGACTGTCGAGCTGGAGACCGATTTGCGGCGGAACAAGACGTCTGCCACCACCAGGATCGCGGCTTGCGACTGCGTGACACTCGTACGACGTCGTCAAACAGAAATAAAAAAAATACACTTTTTTTTTTTGACGTGGTAAAGGCACGAGTCAGAGACGCGGTCCAGGCACCATACCGAGAGCTTAATTAAGAGAGGCAGTGCGTAGTGAGTCCCCGGAGTCTTCGAAATCGGTCCACAGCAAATCGGATTGCGACTTTAGGGGATAAGAACGCAGAGGAATGGATACCGAAGAAAGGAATGCGGACGTAAAAAGCCACGTCCGGCTTTCCTTAAAGGGGCGGTGCAACGATATTCAATTGGAATGTTTTTCACTTTACACGAGCTTACTGGCACTAGTGGGACTCAAGGATACTCGCACGCAACGCTACTGGCCAAGAAACTCCTTTGTTGCGCTGTAATTTCGAGGACAAAACCGATCATTTTCATTCAATCTCTCCTTCGCAAAACCCGATGACGTAGCTGGGCAGTAGCAGTACCGCCCAGTGACGATATTTGAATTCGGCTCATACATTGGACCCGAGCATGGCGTGGACACTCGATTTGGGCTCGTGATAATCGATAGCTTGAGAAGCATTCGTGTAGTGGCCCGTGTCCAATCACTGCAACGACGACAATAGCCGAGTCATTACAATGTTTGGAACTCAGCGCGTGTCCTGTGCCTTGCCAACTCCAGCGCGTGGCTATGATCAACATTGGCGGCATATAATCGGCTCCAGATCACGTGGCCGCTTGTTCTGGCTGCGAGTCGAGGGGGTGAACTCTGCTCGTTTTTCTTTATCTTTTTCTGCGACTTCGATTGCGTGTGGTGAAAAACGAACGGGTATTTCACAGGTCATTAACGTCAGGGATTCGTTCTAAGCGGTATTTGCGGAAAATACAAAAATCGTTGCAACGCCCCTTTAAGGGGCACTAACAGTCCTCCCAGAGGTCTTTACAGCGAAGCTGTATTCCTCCACCCCGCCATGGCTTCTTTCGTGTCGTTGTCAACAAATAAACTCAAAGGCCGTAAAGCATAGAGCGCACTATTCGTTTTATTAAAGAAAGAAAAAAATCACAAAACAAGCATCAAAATTGCATTATGGATGACAAGGCACCTGTGAACAATGCGAAGAATGAGCATGTGTTTCCCCGTACAGATTACGGTTGCAGCTGCTCTGCAAAGGTGTTGACGTCATTCGAAGCCCTCGTGTGAGACGTTATGCCTATAAAGGGGCTTTGGTTATACCAAGTGACTGGATACACCGGAATAGTGTGTGCGAAGCGAGACGGCAACCGTGCGGCAGGCGTCACATTATACGCAAGGAATGAACCTTGTGTCCAGCCGTATGAACTCCAGTATGACCAAGTCGAATGCCAGGGATGTGTGTTCCGTGAAAACTAGCGATGGAATCGGAATTTTCACGGTCTACATCTCGCCGAATACACCCAAATCTCACACCGAGTGCTTCATGCGAACGCACTTCTTCTCACTGTGAATGGATCAAGTCTCACCGGTAATCATTGTCGGAGACTTTAATGTGGATATTTCGAAACCGCAAAGGAAGTGGTTCATCCAATTCGCCATGCAAGAGTTTGTACCCATGTGCTTCACCGACGTAACTCAACCAACTACCATTCATGAATCATGCATTGCTCTAACTTTAGCCAAGAATCTCTCTACAGTGAGAACGGAAAATCTTAGCGTGTATCTCTCTGATCATAAAGCAGTTGCAAATGTCGTTACAAGTTAAATAAAGAGTGTGCACCACGTCGCATGGGGTAAATCGTTGCAGGTGTCGTGACAGCTTCCCTAGCCAACCACCTTCAAAGTGTGGAATGTTTCTACAATTTTTATTTGAACATGAACTATAAGAGCCCAACTGCACGGAGCACAATTTGCGGCTCGAAATTCGATTTCTTTCCACCCCAAAACAGCCGGTCGAGAATCGGACGCCTTCAGTAGCCCTCACTCTCACTTCCATGGTCACGTGGCGTGCAAACTATGTGAGCCAAATATATCCGAGGTTGTGGGTCATCTAAATCGCACATTCATAATTAAAAATAGAAAAGAATATGAACCCCATTTTTCTGGCCTCCAGGAAACTGCAAAATTTGTTGATCGAAAAAAAAAATGAAAGACGTTTGCAGTTCTCTGTAATGTCGAATTAGAGCGCAGCTCTTGAGGAGGAGGAGGGAAGGGCGTAAAGGGAGGATATGCCCCTCCTCCCCCTCCTTCCCCTTTCCTCCTACTCTGCTGCTTCCCTCCCATTTAGCGGTAAATTGTTCGCTAAATTTCCCACTAAATTTAGCGTAAAACATTTTCCGCTAAATTTAGCGGGGAACTTTTTCCACCGAATTTAGTGAGGGAATATTTCCGCTAAATTTAGTGGAGAAATTTACCTATAATGCAACGCGCGATTACGTCGACGCCGACAGCGACGCCGCTCAAGCTGGAAACAGGCGCCTATATGAGCTGCGCTCTAAAACAAAATGTTGCGCAGATCACAGGAAGTGCCA
Source organism: Ixodes persulcatus (assembly GCA_013358835.2). NCBI lineage: Eukaryota > Metazoa > Arthropoda > Arachnida > Ixodida > Ixodidae > Ixodes > Ixodes persulcatus. The sequence goes on along the minus strand of JABSTQ010010016.1, from coordinate 370,209 downwards.
CCTGTAGACGTCATTCTCATTATGGTGAGGTACCGCGGCCTGGACGACGCGATGGCGGCTCATGACTGACCAACATTTCGACGGACGTGGGGCCCCTACTTCAGAACTGTCGTCCGTGGTTCCGGTCAATCGATGTTCAAGCGCAGAACCACGCAGAACATTAAGCGGAAGGGATACACGAGCGAAACAATCGAATGACAAACGGTGCACGCAACTTCGTCGTCTGCTTCAAACGCCGTAAAAGCGAAAAAAAATTATGAAAAAAAACGGGGTCCGTGCTCGTGTTTAAGTTTAGATTTGGAGCAGTTGAGTTTTAGGGCGCAGCTCTTAGGCGCCCGTTCCGGCTTGAAGCAGCGTCGCCGTCGCCGTCAGCGTAGCCCCGCGGTGCATTATTTGATGTTTCCCATATTGACGTCACACGTGACGTCACGTGTGACGTCACGAGGTCAAAGTTTTGCCGCTAATTTTGGCGGGAAATTTACCGCTAAACTTAGCGAGGAACTTTTGCCTCTAAATTTAGGGGTGTTTTTTCCCTGCTAAACTTAGCGGGAGAATTTCGCAATTTCTGCCCAATTCAGAGAAAAAATTTTACCCTCGTGACGTCACACGTGACGTCACACGTGACCTTCCCCTTCTCCTCCTCAAGAGCTGCGCTCTAATTCGGCATTGCAGAGAATTGTAAACGTCTTTCATTTTCTGGGGCTTTTTAAAAATATACGTGACTCTGCAGCAACGGATTGATTGGGTAGTCTCCTGACACCATATTAAATCACCTAACAAAAAAAAATGGGAGGGGGGTGTTAGTGTACTTTTAAGAAACGGGTCTCCAAAGCCAGGCCCGCGGGCCAGATTCGACCCGCGGAGAGGTTCAGGCCGGCCCGCGGATGGCAGCGGCCTATCCAGTGACGTCCGGCTCGCGCCTCGTTCAGATCAACGCGCCCAGTAAAGCGCGGTGGAAACCGAAGATGGCTATTGGATCCGCCATTCAATATCGGACCGGTTTTCTTGCCATTTTTTGGCAAGAAAACCAGTCCGGAGAGGAAAGTACATCACGTGTCGTCTCGATGCCTTCCGATTTTCGACGGACGTCTACAGGAAGAGAGTCGAGAGGGTGAAAAGCTTTTTTTGCGCGCTCAAGCGCTCGGACGGGGCAATTCCGACAAGGTCCGGCTTGTGGATGCGTGCAAACCGAAAACGGCTCTCGGCGTGCCCGCCTTTTTTTTTTTTTTTTTTTCCCGCCGAAATGGGATGTCGGTTTCGGCGGCCGACTTCGGATTGCACAGACCTTAAAAGAGCTTAGAAACAGAACCGTGACGCGCACTAAAAGCGCTAAATAAAGCATCAGAAATAATGAGAAACAAACTGCATCGAATCGCGGGTTCCTGACCATATTATGTATTGTTCATTTCCATCACCAGCGTTCTTATTCGTACTTGTCCACTTGATGTCTATGTAACTATGGTAAAACTAATTTGCGTTCATATATATATTCCACCTAGTGTCGAGTGTAATAACGTTCGCGATCGCATATCGACACCATCAGATCTACCACAGTGAGAAGTTCCTGTGCGCATTGATTTAGCGACATACTGTCTTTACATCTCCAATATGTGTATCTACTTATTTTTAAATTTTAGCTCGAGCTCTGATATTCCGCTTTAAACGCTTATATAATGTAATTTATTTAATAATTCCTCATTTATATTGTCTCATCTTATTTCCGCCCCTCGCGCCTGCGACAGGTCCCCAATCCGGCCCATTAGCCAAAACGTTTTTAGATCCCGTCTTTAAGGGACATATGCTAAGAAAAGAAATTTAAACCGCCTCGATGAAACAGTGATGTCATCAAATGAACTTACAACGAAAAAGGAAAAAAACAACAACTAGAGCTATATTTACGGCACGAAACGAATTCTTATTTGGCGCCCGCGGAAGCCCGCGGAAAAGTCGATACTATAAAAAATAGCTCCGTTCGATTTACTTACACCTGCTGCACCGGTGCAGAAAGGTGTAGGGCAATGCACTTCCGTTATGTGTATTGAAATACGACCGGAAGTACACCGCCCTACACCTTTCTGCGCCGGTGCAGCAGGTGTAAGTAAATCGAACGCGACTACTAGCAGTCACGTGACTGGCCTCTAGTCACGTGGTAAACTTGTAAGCTGGCGCGCTGCGCCGCCGCCACCCCAAGTTATGTTGGAGCCGTTCAGGGCCGCCGTTGAAGTCTTTTTCGACAAGGGCTTAACTAGCTAGAAAGGAAGAAAAAAGCTTAGACGACTCTAAAGCTTCGCCTTTAAGAGTGGAACGCAATAGCGTTATCGGGCTCCATTCGCATCGTCTTCTCATTCGCTTCTCATGCTCTTTCTCCCAGTGAGAAGGAAGTGAGACGGACATGGGGAGTTCGTCCTCGGCTTTCGACGAGAGCGGACGGCAAAAAATTAGCTCTTACAGCGGCGCGTTATCGGCTTCCTTGAGCCAAGGAAGTAGCGATGCCGCAGTAGGCGGCACCGATGATTACCGTATTTACTTGCCGCGTTTTCCCGACGGAAAGGTGTGTTTCAGTTCCGTTTTTCTGCATGCTGGCCTAGCGGCCAGGCCGTACCGAGCCATCAACTCTTGCGATGGCTATAAAGACTTCGTCGACATCAAGGAAGTGATTTCCCTTGGGTACACGTAGCAGAGCGCGTTGGATAGATTACAGTTCACACGGAAAGAGTAAAAACACTGAAAATAGACGAAGGGCAGACACTCGCAGTTCTTTCAATGAGCAACGCCATTTATATGATGCCCATGACACTGCGAAAAAGAAAGCAATTCAGTCACAGAGGAAATTAAGGAAAGACGAAAATAAAGAAAACGATAATAGAAAGCGATAAAAATAAAAATAACTGAATTTAATTCACTGAAGAGAAAGAAGAAAATTTGAAAAAGAAGAAAAAGAAGAAGAAAAGGAAGAGAAGACGAAAAAGAAAATCTGCCAAATCTCAAGAAAACAAAGGGATCACCTGCAAAACAATATTTGTTTCGTATTTTTTACAGCCAAGACACATAAGGAAGGCGTGCCGCTTAGAAGCATTGTATCTGAAAAAGTTGCTGGCAGAAACATTTCGCCTTATTTCTACAGAAACATCTCTCCACGGTGACTCTCATCCAGCACTTTAGGATTTCAAACTCCATAGAAATTATCTCGCACCTTGCCTCCCTAGACTCCATCACCCAGCCGCACTCCATGTTCTTTTTAGATATAGGAGAGCTTTACTACAGTTTTGACCCCGCATTCTCTTGAATTCCGTGTCTGAAATCCATGAACACGGTCTCTGTAAGTTTCGAAACACTTCAGGGATCTACGTAAAGAACTTCAAAGATTTCCTTGCCTTGTGCCTTCAGTCAACTCTCGTCAAGTACAACGGCGAAATATTAAGGCAAAAGAAATGGGCTTGTATCGGCTCCTGCCTAGCCCCTAAACTCAGTGAAGTTTTTCTCATGCATGTAGACCGATCAGTTAAGTCCCAAATGAATATTTTCGCTCCCGAATGCCGCGTGTATCGATGCGTAGATGTTTATATTGTTATTAATCCAACCTCCATCTCTTCACGGGCCATTTGTGAAGAATTCGATTCCTGCTAGTTGGGTGTTAAGTTTACGAGCGAAGAACCAAAAGTTGAGGAATTACAGTATCTGGATTTAAGACTTATCTCCTTCCTCAAGAAATATGCTGAAGTTTCCAGCAACGATAAAAAAAAAGAAAAACAGTGCTCCCTTTCTGCAGCAATCACTTTATGTCGATTAGGCTGAGAATTATTGGAAGCCTGTTTGCCTCTCCTCGTTCAAAATCCTGCCCCCACCACGGACACACACGCCCGGCTTGCATTCCATACGTGCATAATACTGCCCACCGCCTGAAGAGTCTCGCTGCTCGGTTCGATACGAAGGTGGTCTTCACATGTAGTATGAAGCTAAAACAAATGTGCCAAAGGGCGAATAACAGAAGTCTTCCACCAGAATGCACCATCAAGCACTCCATCAAATACGTAAAATGCCAAGAAAACCCAAGCTATTTTAGTCCGCTCAGTTGTGGCAGCCAATACATCGGCCAGACGGACGATGCCTGAACGTTCGCCTTAAGGAACACTTCCTAGAAGTCAACAAGGCGTCATCTGACTCGTACCATCGAATTGTTGCGCACGCCCGCACCTGCCATGATTGCACCCCTAACTATGAAAACACTCCAGTGCTTGGCTCACACAAGGGCAAGTAGTGGACGAGAAATAATTGAAGCATTTAAGGTCAAGAATGCCACAGACAATGTGTCACAGCAATTATTGTCGTTATCGACACCAGAGTTGGAATTCCTATCTCCAGAGTTATTAAAGACAAAGTCTCCTTCAATTTTCTTCTTCTTCCTTTTCAGGAAGTTAAATTCAGCCATCTACATTTTTTTTTTTATCTTCTTCTAGTATCATTTTCTAATATGTTCATCTTCCCTTAATTTTTGTTTCGTGACCAAATTGGTTTTCGGAAGTGTGAGGGGCATCATATAAATGTCGTTGCTCGTTGAAAGAACTGTGAGTGTCTGTCCCTCGTTTTTTATGTTTTTATTTTTTTTTGTGTGAACTGATTTTCTTTGGACACTACGAGATGAGCCACATATGCATGGTGATCCCAGCAAGCATGGCCACCACAGAAAAAGCTGAAGGCCGCCGGACAGCTCAAGGTAAAAGAAAAAAATGCCTCGCGATAAACCCTCAGTCGAAAAATGTTAAGGTGAAACTGCTTTGGCTGCTCACGTACCTGGAAGATAGGCGCGTCGCTGAATCCCTCGAATTGCACGGGAAGGTACGAACTACCAGGAGGGAGAAGGGGCGAGTACCGGCAATGAAAAATATGGAGACCCCGAACAGGAAAGTTTGTCTCACTCTGGACGACACGGTGGCTTCTGAAGCCTTCCTCTAATGATTAAGGTGTTTGGCGTTCAGTTCCTCCAAATGGTGCCCTGCAGGCCGCCCCTGTGCGAACGCTGCAAACACGTGGGTCACATTCGAAGGCAGTGGCGCGCTCCGAAGTCAGCCCGATGTAATGTTGTGGCCACGAGAGCAGCGAGTACTTTTCAAGTACGCAACGGCGTTAAGAGTTCCCGGCGATAAAGCAGAGGCAAGCCATTACCTGCTGATGGGCGTCTCAGAGGTTGTTGACGTGACGGGCGATCTCCTGCCTCCAGGACACCCCCGACAACGCTTCCCTGAGCCCAGCGGGCTCAGAGGTGACCGGTGCTAAGCGGCCCGAAGAAGCAGCTGGCAACAGCGCGTCGGTTACGAAGGTGGGAACCGCCCCACGAGAAACCAGCAGCGAGACACCATCGGTCAGTGAACAGGAGTCAACGACTTGTGTAATGTTGACTATAAGGTGTTCGCGAAAATATTAACCTGTTCGCGAAAATATTAACTAACTGGCTCCGGAGCGTCCTTCCTGAATTAGTGGGAGTTCACCAAACACGTGGAATCAAAGGAAGGTCCACACAAAGCAATATGTCCACGTCGTGTGGGGAGCGTTGGAAACTGTGGTACTGTAAAAATCAGATTATCGTAAATACTCCAAAAACTCAAATAATGTGCTTCAGAGACCCTAGAAAAGTACTGTTAGCCGAATTACCCATTAAAATGCACGATCAAAATTGCAATAGCTGTTCATGCCTAGCAATTGAATATGTAAAAAATGTAAAATACCTTGGAATGTATATGGAACAACATCTTAAATGGGACTCTCACATAGAGCAAGTATGCAGAAAATTAAAGACACTGATGGCATATATGTTTCACATTCAAGATATGGTCCCCCATTCTGCACTTAAAATGATTTATAACTCACCAGGAAAATATGTAATACAATATGGGAAAACTGCTTATGGTGCCAAATGCCTACAAAGAAAAGTTGAAACGTTCCAAAAACAGATATTCAGAAGAATGGGTTGCCAAATCAAAAAGAAAAAAACAAAAAAAGAAGAAACGATTTAAAGATCATATATATAAAGAACTAGGCAATTTTACTATAGTTATCAATTAAAATATGACATAATCACAACAATTTTTTATCAATTACCACAAAATAGAAATTGTTAAAGGATGAACATTACGACCAAATAGGAAACATTTTGAACCATTAATAAAGACAGAGTATGGAGAGGCTACAAGAAAATATTATGTGTCTTTTTAACCAACTACCTGAGGAGCTGATTGAGTGCAAGTATCGACATGCAATGAAAAAATATGAACAAATGAACAGAAGAAGTAAACAAATGTGCCAAATCATAAAAAGTACCAGCATACGACCGTAACCACTGTATGAATTGTATTGATTATTAAAACAATGCTTTGAGAAATGTTAGGAAATCGCAGTATGTACCTTATAGAGGCCCGTTCCACCGGTTATTGTGTACGTGTGTTTGAACCACTTCTTTTCTTATAATTTGTTTGTTTGATTAAACTCATAGAGTTGAAACTGTAAAGATTCTGGTTGTTAGTCCCCTGCCGCGTCCCACACACAAGCCTTCTTGGCTTACGTGGGTACAGAGCGAAATGTATTCAAAAAAGAAAATAAATTGTATTTATTGAATTGTATTGTATGTATTGTATAGAGGCGACCAAGTGGGAATGCTCCAAATCGATTTAGAAAAAGCGTTTGACCGTGTTCAGCATGATGTACTGTTTAGGGTTCTGTCGCACCTTTGCGTTGGGGGAATAATCTCCCAAGGTGTAACGATGGCGTCTACAAAATGTCGTACCAGCCTAGTTATTAATAATGCCGTCTCGGAAAGCATCCCAGTGTGTTCCTCTGTGCGGCAAGCGTGTCCCCTGTCCCCTTTGCTTTTTGCCTTCTACCTGGAGCCGCTATACCAACTCATACTTCAAAGCTAAAAGGTTTCCGATTGCATCTTGCGCATTGCGGAAACTGAAGTTCTGGCCTACGTAGATGACATTGCTTACTTTTGTACGGACAAAGAAAGTATCAGCCATGCTGTTGCGCTTACGCGCAGTTACTGCTCAGCCACAGGGGTGGCAGTGAACTTGAAGGAGTGCCGCGGGTTCTGGCATGGTTCTTGGGCCACCAATTCCATTGAATTTGAAGGAATTGAATGGGGTTGCTCATGGTGCGAGTACCTCGGAGTGCATTTACAGAACTTCCGAAGCAGCACTACCTGCTGGTCGGGAGTGGCGACAGACCTGCAAATGCGCAGGAAGCGCTGGGCCCACCGGGGTGTGTCGATCTTCACTAGGTCGACCATCTGCAACGTGTTTCTCATAGCCAAGCTTTCATATGTTCTGCAGCTTTTGCTCTGCGCAAGATGTAACATTAAGAAATTCCACCGCATATTTGCCGTTTTTTTGGTCTAGAAAGCAATCTTAAAGTCTATGCGACGGGACAACCTCTTTCGTCACATCCCAGCTGGAGGCATCGGTCTACCGCACTTATTCATCCTCCAGTTGATGTCAAGATTTCTTTTTCTAACGTACCGAAAGACCACTGTGTGTTCTGGATCCTTTTGCTCCGCAAAAGCATCCAGAACACACTGGCACACTACCGATTTTCCTGGTATCATCAACCGGATGTGGGGTTCAACCCACAAGGTAAGTGGGCTTTCCAAAAAAGTTTGTTGATGCATTTAACGTTCTCACAGTTAGGTTTTCAAGGAAATATCTGGCGACTGTGACCAGAAAAAATGAAAGCCGTTTACAATTCCCTGTAACGCCGAATTAGATCGCAGCTCTTGAGGAGGAGGAGGGAAGGGTACTAAGGGGAAAGTATGCCCCTCCTCCCTCCTCCTCACCTCATCACCCTGTCTGTTACTCCTCCCTCCGAGCGGTGTCGCCGTCGCCTCACGAGGGTCACGTGACCTCACGGGGGCTACGTGACCCCTGTGAGGTCACGTGACGATGACGATGAGTGACGTCCCTGATGACGTCATCATAACTAATGGCGTTATCGTCATCGTCACTGATGACGTCATTGGCATCGGCATCGTCACTGATGACGTCATCAGTGACGTCACCAGTGACGTCACGCGTCCCATAATGCACCGCGCGGTTACGCCGACGGCGACGCCGCTCAAGGCGGAAACGGGCGCCTAAGAGCTGTGCTCTAAAAAGCTTTCGAGATACCTTGTGGATGCTCTTTTTCCAACGCCAATCTATGCAATCATGCTCAGTGATAGTCCAGGCCAAGACGTACTGTTCCGCGTAAAAATGATGAGCATCTTATCAGCAGCCAAAACCTTCTTTCCTTTTTTTTTTAAAGTTGCTCTGGTTTGTGCGTCCGATTAGAACCTGGCTGAATGAAAGACGTATTAATGTCCCCTGGACTGTGAACTGTTTTTGATGTTTATTGTTTGCTGGGACGCGATCTGTTTTTAATTTGTTTGATGTTTATTGACTGCTGGGACGCGATCTTTCTTTGGGACGTCTTGATGCGAACTCTACGAAAATACCTTGTTATCTCACCGCCTTCCATAAGGTTTCTACCAACTGAGGCGAACAGCACTGCTCATTATGAACTAATTATGCTGTTCGGTTTGAATGAAAAGAACGTCGCGCCTGAGCCAGAAACCGTACGTAAACAATTGATTCAGTTAGTAACCCAAGTTAAAAGTGTCTAGGACGGTAGCAAAATTGTTCCTGATTGGTAACCATTATTCAATAACCTGATGGTAATGAAAATATTTCAATATAATGACGCGAGAAGCGCCTCTTTTGCCCTGACTATTGTGTATGTGCTGTGTCCTTCTTGTCTTATCTTTCGATGCAATAAAGAAAACAAAAATGGACGGACATGGCCTAGTCAGTAGAGTGTCTCGCTCGCAGCCGAAGGGTCGTGGGTTCGAATAAATGAATTACTTTGTAAAGTGAAATCATCTGAGACATGCGGCAACCTTTAAGTCGCATTACATGTCATGTTTCTTAAAAACTTTCATTCCCCTCGAGACGTCAAGTTTCACGTGAGCTTTGTGGGTTATTTGGAATTCCCACACGAGGTCATGTGGCTGTGACGTCATGAGCCCTATCGACCAATTAAAATTATCCCGTCACAATGCCACCGACGGCGACGCCGGCTTTTCTGCCACACAAGCTGCTTAACGCTATCGCGGTAAAAACAAAACGAATAGTCCGCTGCAGCTCTTGAGAAACGAGTAAACCAGCTTTCATGTGAACTAGAGGGATTAAAAAAACAAGAGCGGTAACGTTGCACCTTCGAAACCCCAGATGTTTCCATCCTTAAGGAGCTATTCTAGCTGAAAACACGCTGTAACGATGCAGAGGGCATTTTTCGTCGCTCTAGTCTCTTGATTTATTGGGTTACTTATGCTGACAAAGAAACCCGGGCTCAGTCGGAGAGCTTGGTCACTGGTTTGTGTTCAGAGAAACTGGGTATTAAAGTTGACCTTTCTAAAATTGAAAGAGCAGACAGCTTAGGAGCGTTCAGTACGCAGAAAGGTCGCCCTATCATTGTGAAGTTTTCTTCCTTTAAACATATAGAGTGCATTCTTGGTTTTGCACATAAGTTTAAAGAGACACGTGTTGCTATCAGTGAAGACTTTCAGATTTCTGTCCGGCTGGCACGTCGTCGCCTTCCCGATTTCGCCAGGTCAAAAGGTACGGCCTTCAAGCTGCGTCACGAGAAGCTGCTCGTGAATGACAAGTATTATGTGTTCGATTCCACTCCAGGTGTAAGTACAGAAGTATCACAGCAACGCCAGCGTTCGTTTAGGTCCTCCCCTCAAAGTCGACAAGCGAAACCCCATGATATCAATAGCAAATCTTATGATCATTCTATATTGTTTACTGACATAAGAAGCCTGATACGAGAAAGAGAAGTCGTGACCTTATATATCGAAATATGCAATGATTTTTTTGTGCGTACTAAAACATGGCTCCCTGACATATCAGACGGTGAATTGTTTCCTGGACACCTAAACGTTCGAGTGTATAGATATTATAGAAGTGCCAGAAAGGAAGGTGGCGTCCTTTTGGCAGTAAATAATCAAATATTATCTAGGGTTATAAGGATTTATTCAGTCCTGGAACTTGTTTGGGTGAAGCTTTTTAGAGCGCCTTCCGTTGAAATGGGTGTATTACAGACCACCAGACAGCAATAAGAACAGTGGTTGTTTGGGCGAGTTGGTTTGACATCTCATGCAATATTCTGCGCAGCAAGGACGAGGACAAAAGAGAGAACAACACACAACGAAGCGCAATAAGGAACTAACAGGACAATACCCTAATGCCTGAATTGTTCCTTTTGGCGATTTCAATTACCGGGCATTGACTGGACTACTCTCTCTTCAAGTTGTGATTATATTTTGTCAAATATCAGCTTTAACGGAGCAGGATTACTAATCGCTGCATCAATGTTCTCGATCTGTGTTTAAGCCAAGACCCTTCACTATTCACTAGTTTTACGTACTTACCTGGCATTATTCACCACCTTGACATTGAGATGACTCTGTCACTATCCGTTCTTCGTAAGTCACATCATTGTAAATATATTCGCGTTTATGGGAGGGCTGCCTTCGCATCTGTCAATTTTAACGACAACAGTTGCCTTCGAGACAATGACTGTCGATGAAAACTTAACGTCCTGAAAAGGTAAGTTAATTAATATAGTTGAACTTTACATTCCACTGACCTGCAATCATAGGTCGGCATTTTAAGCTGTCCTCACTCAAACTCACGATCACCATTTTTTCCTCAATCAGAACTCACGCCCCCTCACGATCACGATTTATTCAAAATAGGGTCATCACCCGGACTCACCCTCACGGTTCAACACAAAACCAAAACTCACTCGCCGTCATCATCACGGTCGTCACGCTCACAGATAATCACGGTCATGGCTCACTCCAACAGGAAAAAACCACTTTACAAATGTGCTAAATCTCTCACGCTTCATTGGACGCTTATCACGACTGGCTAAGTCTTATGAATTCATTAGTGATGATGAAAAAACTAAATTTTGCTCGCTTTAACTCCCCAACTTTTTAACTAACAAATAAAACAAAAATATATTTGGAAAACAATCAACCAAGCGCTTTCATCATCATTGCAATTTGCAGACGACAACGACCTCCCCCATTACAGAAGAGCATAACGCTTTCAGTCTGAACAGTTTGTTTCGTTCTATTTTCCCTAATGAAGACCTGTCTAAATATCCTTTTTCATAGGAGTTCTCTAACCCTCATATAAATCCTATACTAATTAACCATTCCGGTGTACTGAAGGTGATCGACCAACTGAAGGTGACTTCTAGCTCCGGGAGGGACCAAATTAACTCGAAAGTATTATTAAACACTAAAATAATCTCCATTTTCCTCTCCGGCATATTATCAGAGTCACTTAGGCTGTCTGAAATTTCATATGGTTTAAACTTTTCAATGTAATCCCCATCCACAAGAAAGGTGACCGCCAGCAAATCCGCAATTAGAACCCCATTTCTCTCACTAGGGTCCCGTCTAAACTTTTGGAGCATATATTTCACTCAAGCAAAATGTGCTTTCTGGACTCACACAGTTTTTATTTTGACAATTAGCGTGGATTTCGTAAGTCATACTCGTGCGAAAGCCAGTTAACAGCATTCCTTACAAATATTTACCCAGGTTTCGATGCTATTCCTAAGTTATTTTTCTAGGGCATTTGAGAAGGTTCCTTATAAACGACTTGTTTCTAAAGCTTAAAAATCTTTATATTCACCCCTCTTTTCTGAACTGTAAATCTGAATTCCTGATTAATCACACCCAATACTCTTTTATTAAGAACATGATATCACCGACCTGTAAGGTACGGGACGATACGAATTTATTTTTCACCGCAGGTACATGTAATGAATGGAAGACCAGAAAAAAAAGCTGCAGAAAAGCAGCTTGACTAAGCTTTGGTCCCCTCCCCCGTACTCAGCAGCTATGACAGAGCCGATAACAATCTCTTTACAAAGTGTGTAAGTTTGACATATAATGAACAACTTAAAATCCTATACGAACAGTTTAAAGACAATGCGGTTGGACAGATGTACAACATCGATCTTTCTTTCAAAATAGCCATTCAATAAAATAGGCAAAATGTAACTTAATTTCGGTTTACCATAATTGGTCCTACACTTCGGAATTTGCCAAGGCTGGTGATGTGTACATGAATAAACGTCAGATTTTTTTTTTTTTAAATGAGAAAGCTTAAGAACTGCATCTGAGCGCCCAAATGCCGCATACTTATACGCGATGGTCAATCGATATTCATGGACCTGTTATATATTAATAATTTTTTTAGGGTTTTCACAATGACTGTGTTGGATGTATGAAGCGGACATGTGCAATTATTCTAATCACCTCTTTGTAGTAAATTTAGTGTGTTTAATTTCGAGAAAGATGTATTTACCCAGACGAAATTACAATAATACAGACGAGAAAAAAATAACGAATTATATAGAACCCTCTTCATATTTGTTGGAAGAATATGTCTGTGTTTAATAATAATTCCCACGATTTTTCTCAGTTTAGCACAGATATATTTAACATTAGTCCAGAGCATTTTCTCGAGAAAACAATTCCAAGCGTTTTAACACTGCTTACAAACTCAATATTTAAAAAAACCCAAATTAAGAGGATCGTAAAGTCCATTACTCGGACCTCGTGGGCGGAACATCGCGGCTTTTGTTTTGGATACATTATTATGCAAACGATATTCTTCTGCCCAAGTTTTCAACATAAGACGAAACGCATTAGCTTTATCTCTAGTCTCGCTTCGTACATGTCTGAATAAAATTATGCTTGTATCATCAGCATAGATTATATATTTTCGTACTGAGTCAATGTTCACTTATGTCGTTCAATATACAATAGGAAAATAAGTGGTCCCAGAGTTCTGCCTTGCGGTATTCCTGATAAATTCTTAAAGGGGTTGAGCATCGGTCATTGATTTGAACAAACTGAGAGCGATATTGTAGATTAGCTTTAATTTAAGGCAAGTGGAAGAACACGAATATCATAAACAAACAATTTGTTTTTAGTAAAATAGTGTGGGTAATACAGTCAAAAGCTTTACCAAAGTATAAATATCTCCAAGCTTTAATTGGTTTTCTTTGAAGTTTCTAAGTATCTCTTCTTTTTGAACTAATAATGCTGTTTCTGTTGATCGTTTTTTTTTTCGGTAGCCAAATTGGCATTCTGTTATGAGGGAGTGTTTCTCACAAACATGTACAATTCGAGAGTGAATTATTTTTTCTAAACCCTTTGAAAACATTGGTAGAATGGGTATACGTCGGTAATTTCCTAATTCATTTCTGTTTTCGCTTTAAACAAAGCTAAAACTTGCGGAATTCGCTTTTTTTGTGAATATACCGGATGACATGTCAAAACTGTTGATAAGCGTTAGGCATGGGGCAATAATATCGACCACATATTTTACAGGTAGCATTTGTAAATCAACCGCATCACTGACTGCGACCGTTGCTAAGACACATGAAAGAGGAATTCATCTCAGCTTCAACCGTAGCGGAGAGAAATGGTTATTGTGGTATTGATAAAACACTTTTTGGCGCTTTAGAATTGGAAGAGCTACTACCTATATCCAAGAAGAAGTTATTGGATTCGATCTCCAGGTGCAGGCCATTTAAGACTTCCCCTTTTCGTTCTAGGCTTTGCTGTTATTGGAGCTTTATGACGTATTAAAAACACTCTTTATACCTTTCCACAACAGTTCAGCCTTTCTCAGGCACTCAGCACCGAATAAACTAAAGCAATACATCTTTTTGCTCTTCTAATTTCTGTAGTTAATTTATTTTGGTACTTTCTAACTCTTCTAATACAATTTTATCTTGTAAGATAAAATTTCTGTAGTTGTAAGAAATAATTTATAAAGCTGGTATTTCTTAAAGGACACATGCAAAGAAAAAAAAAATTTTTTTTAAACAGCTTAGATGGAAAAAGGATATCATAAAATGATTTTACAACGAAGAAAAAAAATTTAGAGCTATATTTACGGCGCTATACGAATTTGTAGTTGGCGCCCGCAGACGCCGCAGAAAAGTGGCCCTTATTTATCACGTGACAGGCCCATATTTGTCACGTGGTGTTTGCGCTTTTTCGGAAGCTTCCTATGGCCTCTAAAAGTAACTTATTCATCTTTGTTTGAAGTATAACAAAAAAAAAATAACATTAATAAGTAACTTGTAGAGCCCAAACGAAACTTCAGAAAAAGCGCAAGCAGACGTGATAGACCTGTGCGCAGGTCAGATGACGGCGGCGGCGCCCCGAACCAGACGAACTTGTGCGGCGGCGGCGACGGCGGCGTGGAGAAACGCGTTGAAGCGGCGTTCGCACAACGCTCAGCGTGCGGCGGCGGCGTGGATTTACGGTGCCGGCGACGCAGGGCGGTGGCGCGCGGGCCTACCACGTGACCAGCGGCAGCTCCGGCGGGCGCCAACTACAAATTCGTATAGCGCCTTAAATATAGCTCTAAAAATTTTTTTCTTTGTTGTAAAATTGTTTTATAATATCCTTTTTCCATCTAAGCTGTTTAAAAAAACTGTTTTTTTCTTTGCATGTGTCCTTTAAGTGCTTCTTTTTTAAAAGTGTTGATGCCATCCATGGTTCCCTTCCCTTTTTAGCGAGCTTTACGGCATTGACTGGCAAGGAGTCGGAATAAGCCTGTTTGAACTTTTCAATAAACTTGTTATACGCACTATCAACGTTAGCGCTGCCAAGTATATCACCCCAATTCGTGTTGACTAACCTCTGACTTTGTGTAAACATATCTAGTGCGGCTGGTGTAATGTCCTAGAAGGCTATTTTAGCTGTTTCATGTTTGCGTGGTTCTCGTATTGTGTCGACTAGCATAAATATGGGCAAATGGTCACTAATGTACGAATTTATTACGCCAGCCTTGACCTTTTCATTATCAAAGTATGTAACAAACAAATCAAATAACGTTGAGGTGGTCAACGTAGTGCGAGTGGGATACGTAATACGATTGAAAAATGAAAGCCGTTTACAACTCCCTGTAACGCCGAATTAGAGCGCAGCTCTTGAGGAGGAGGAGGGAAGGGTACTGAGGGGAAGGTATACCCCTCCTCCCTCCTCCTCACGTCCTCATCCTGTCTACTACCCCTCCCTCCGAGCGGCGTCGCCGTCGCTTCATGAGGGTCGCGTGACCTCACGGGGGTTATGTGATGTCACCGGGGTTACTTGACCACGGGATCACGTGACCCCTAGAGGTCACGTGACGATGACGTCATCAGTGACGTCACTAAAAACATCATCACTAGTGACGTCATCAGTAACGTCATCAGTGACGTCACTAATGACATCATCAGTGAGAATGCCGATGCCGATGACGTCATCAGTGACGTCATCAGAGACGATGCCGATGTCGATGACGTCATCAGTGACGCCACTGATGACGTCATCCGTGACGATGACGATGACGATGATGTCACTGATGACGTTACTAATGACGTAATCGGTGACGTCACGCGTCCCTTAATGCACCGCGCGGTTACGCCGACGGTGACGACGACGCCGACGCCACTCAAGCCGGAAACGGGCGCCTAAGAGCTGCGCTCTAAAGTGTATTTGCCGTTAATAATAACAACAGGTCAGTAGCGCTTGTGGCATCTTTTGACCAATTTATATTAAAGTATCCGCCAAGGAAAAGACAATATTTGCATTCGTTTGCATAACACAGCAGTATATCTAGAAACACAAAAAAGTGAGCTACATTGCCGGTTGGTGGGCGATATACAACAGAAAACATGTAAACGTTTTGCTTTACGTATATTTCATAATCTTCTGTAACCGATGTATATACTCTCCCACAATTTCAAAGTATTCACTCGCTACTAGCATGGCGACACCAACCTCACGCCCAGATAAACGATGTTGATAAAATGTTGATATTGAGATAAAATAAAACAAAAACATCCGTTTCGTCTTGATGCCACGTTTCGGTAGCATTATCAGATGGAATGAGCATTTAAATGATTGAAAGAGAAGCATAAGATCGTCCGTCTTAGATCTAGCTGATCTAACATTCAGATGAAACAGTTTCAAAAGCTTTCACATGGTTATACCTTCGTCCTTAAAGATATCTCGTAGAAACAAATCGGTTACTGCCATATTTGCTTACTAATGTATTCGTGAAATAAAATATCATCGCTGTGTTCAATCGATATGATGTGCGCGTTTTCTGCTTTATGGGCTAAAATCTAGTCATTTTGTACCCACACAAAATGTTTTCAGCCGACATCGCGTTTCTTGGCGATAGTCTTACTAAGCAATCTCTTCATGGTTGGGCACAGATGCTTGTTCACAAAGAAAGGGGCGTTATCGGAAAGGCCCAAATCTTCATTCGTTAATCGATCTGCTCGGGCGTCTGCAAGTACCCTGTCACGCTTCTTTCTGCGAACGAACTGCACGATAATGCTTTGTTTGCCGCGTTCTCGAGTGTGGACTCGGTGGCAGATTTCAACGTCTGATTTATCGATCGGTCCGCCGCGTGCCTCCCCTAGCTTACATAACGTTTCAGTACGATTCTCATTTTCGGCAGCCGGAATACCTTCGATTTCATGATTGTTGGCGAGAGAATGTTTTTCACACTGTACGATGCTCGCTTAGTTTGCTCTCAATTTTGCTTCAAACGCAAGGCACTTTGCTCGCAGTTCTTCACTTACTTTCTTTAGTTCTTTGTTTACCGTGATTCCGCCTTCAAGCTTTTCCTTGATATCTTCGTATTGGGCATTGATGAAGTCCATGCTGGACTTCATTTCTTGTATATCAGTACGATCTCACGTATTTCATTACGGAAGTCTATGGCAAGCGCTTCACTCATCAACTTCCATTCAATCTTCATTTCATCCTGTAGTTCAGTGATAAATCGCACCGTATCACACAAAAGATGCAGGTGCAATTGCAATTGGGAGCAGCTACGGCAATTTAGCAGAAAGGCGCAAATAATTTATATAAGGATAAGAAATCAAACTGCAAAAGAGCACAGTCTTAGAAAGACGAGTCGAGTGCCGTTGCGACTGCCAAGTGATGGGTGCTGCTACGATTCCTTTTATGGTGCAGAAGCCAGGAGCGGTACCGTGAAACAACCAATCGTTGGCGACGCGAACGTCCGAACCGAGATCAGCAGCGGTGGAGCAGCGAAGTCAGTCTTGGAATGAGGCCAGTGGACGCTGATGATTTGCAAATGGCCTCTCACCAAGCAGTCAAAGATCGCAGAAGTAGGGCCTTTAGCTCGGAACTGGAGATCGAAGTGGTCTGCAAAGGAGCACACTCTTAAAGAGACGAGTCGAGAGTTGTCGCGGCTGCCAATAATGTCTGGGGCCCCTCAGGTGAAGTTACTTGGCCCCCTTTATGCTAAATCTACAATATTAACCTGCTTAATAACACCTCTTCTTCAATGCGGCTATTCGCCAATGATTGTGTAATTTACAAACCTAGTCATTCACATAATGATGAACTAACTTTACAGGACGATCCCAAATTAATAACTCAGTGGGGTCAATATGGCGAATGGCTTAAAGTTTCTATAAATATAAATCGCTCTCATGTTCACGCCGTTCACTTCTTGCATAATGTTCGCAACACCTTGCTATCACTACAGTGCCGCCTTGTTCAATGTACAAATAGCTGGCAATCCATCTTACCTCCGAACTATCATGGACTATATATACTCACATAACATCTGTCGTTGCTAATACTAACCGTACTCTCGCATTTTAAGCCGTACCTTTAGAGTGGCGAAACTCTCAGTAAAACAACTAGCCTACACTACACTGGTAAGATACAAACTAGAATATGCTTCCTCAATATGGTCTCTATGGCAATCGCATTTAAGGAACACACTAGAAGCCGTTCAGAATAGAACACTTCGTTTCATTTATTACTCTCAATATACTAGCACAGTGGTTCTCAAGAATTGATGTTTCGCGGACCCCTTTTGGACCCGCAGAGGTGATGGAGAACCCTGTTTGTGGTGACGGGAAAGGGAAGGTATAGGTTAGTTATGATAATGTTTTAATGAATTGATATAAGCTAGAGCTAATAGGAAGTAGACTTCTTCCATTAACGTACACACGAGAAAACTCACCAAAAAATTGGAACTTTTCTTCTCAATATGAAAATATAAAACTTTTACTGCCGGGCTGGTCTGATGAGGCAGGGCTTCGCGGGCCCCTAAAATGCCTTCGCGGACCCCAAAGTCTCCGCGGACCCCAAAGTCTCCACGGACCCCAAAGTCTCCGCGGATCCCAAAGTCTCCGCGGACCCCAAAGTCTCTGCGGACCCCTATTTGAGAAACACTGTACTAGCATATCAGTGTTACGCCGATCAGCTAACCCGGACACACGTTCGCACCGCCGGAGTGCGCCCGGCTTCTTTATTCTTCATAGAATCTTCTATCACAACGAGCATCTCAAAGAATATTTGCTATCAACTGCTCACCGAGTTTTTTCTAGCCTCAACCATCCTTGCAAATTACGTGAAATTTTATTGTTCACAGTCACTCATCAAATGTCTACATTACCATTGACCACAATCTACTGGGACTCACAACCTGACCACATCGTTTCTATAAATGGCACTGACATATTTGAAGCTGCCATTACCCCTTCCTCTCTAACCCCACTATAAATTTCATATTTTTAGCGTTTGCTCAAAATTGTGTTGATTGCTTTTTTGTACAAAAGTATGCTCACCCTTTGTCTAACGCACTTTTGGATCTCAAAGAAAAATAATAATAATAATAATAATAATAATTGTTATTAATCAAGATCAACAATCGCATGTGTTTTGTGGGATCCGCACAAAAATTACCTATGAGATAAGTTAGAGAAACTTCAAAACCGTGCGGCGAGATATGTAAGAGGAAATTGTAGTAGAAACAATTAATAGCAAAAGTAAACGGTCAGCTAGAACGATAGGGACAAAACAGAGACGGGGAGAAACAGACATACACACCGCTGTTTCTCCCTGTCCGTGTTTTGTCCCTATCGTTCTAGCTGACCGTTTACTTTTGCAATATGTACCAACTAGCTCAACTTCAGCCAATTAATAGCATCACAGTGATTAAAAATGTACTTTGTTGGGAAACTTTACTGTTAAGACGCAAAGATTTTCGATTCAGGTTCCTGCTCGCAATTGTTTTTACGATTTGACAGGTACCGATAAAAGCAAATACATAGAATTGCCTAACTATATTTCGATTCGTGGGAATAATTCCAGGAAGATAAGGCAAATGTTCTGTAGAACAAAAATATGAGAAGTTTTCAGTTTTTCCCCACACAATCACTCAGTCGAACCTCTTACCCGCGTACGTTTTTTTGTTAACGATGACGTGGGACCATTTGCCTAAGGAAATGAACTTGATTTTTAATGTTGTTATTTATTTTGGTGTTTATGTATTCTCTTTCTTGACAGCCGAGGCTGTATACTCAAGCGTTCTGTTTTTTTTTTTTGTTCTTTATTGAGCGTATTAACCGATGGCATGTACCTGCTATAATGCCGAAGTTTCAACGCTGTAAATCGTTTTTTTGTAAAAAAAAAAAAAAGTTAGGTCTGTTGAAGCCAGAATAAGGCTTGTGTGGCGTGACGTGGCATTGAAAGCACGTAAATAAGCACGTAAGCACGCAAATACGACCAAAGATCAATAACTGGCACCCAAATATTTGAATGCTTATTTCTGCAACGTGTTTTTCGTAGCCAAGCTTTGATGCGTTCTGCAGCTTCTGCACTGCGCAAGATGTAACATTCAGAAAGTTTACCGCATACTTGCCGTTTTTGTCCAGAAATTGACCTGGGAGCCTATGCCAGGAGACAACCTCTTTCGTCGCATCTCAGCTGGAGGCAGATCAATCTACCGCACTTATTCAACCTCCATCTGATGTCGATTTTTTTTTCAAGAGACCAAGAGACCTTTTTTCTAAAAAAAATGATTCAAAACACACTGCCACGCTACCTTACGACTTTCCTGGTGTCATCAACCGGAGGTGGGGATAAACCCACGAGGTAAGTGGGCCAACAAATTAGGTTGTTTATGCTTTTAACCTTCTGACGGTTAGGTTTTCAAGAGAATATTTGGAGAGTGTGACCAAAAAAGCGTGTTTCGAGAGACATTCTGAACGTCCTTTTTCCAACGCAGATCTATCGAATTGTGTTCAGTGATAGTCCAGGCCAAGACGTACTGTGCCGCGTAAAATGATGAGCAACCCACAAGCAGCCAAAACTGTCTTTTTTAAGGTGCACTCTTTTGTGCTTCCGACTAAAGCTTCTGAATGAAAAAAGATATTCGTGTTCCTTGAACAGTGAACTGTTTGTTGTGCAAACTACCAGAAACTGTGGAGCATGTTTGTATTGAATGCTGGAACGCGGTCTTTTTCTGGAAAGTATTGAAGCGCACTCTTCAAAAATACATTGTTATCTCGCCGCATTCAATAAGGTTTCTATCTATTCAGGCGAGTGACACTGCCCCATACTACCTAATTATGCTGTTACGTTTGTATGGCATATGGAAATCTCGAATGGATGTAAGGAACACTGTGTCTGAGCCAAGAACTGTTCTTCAACATTTTTTTCAGTTAGTAGCACAAGTTAAAAGTGTCTACGCAGTCGCGAAAATGTTCCCGACTGATTACCAATTTTCAGTAACCAGATGGAAATGAAATAATTTTAATGCAATGACGCGGGAACCGCCTCTTTTGCCCTGACTATTGTGTATGCGCTGTGTCTTTCTTGCCTTATCTTTGGATGCAATAAAGAAAACAAAAATTCACGGACATGGCTTAGTCAGTAGCGTGTCTGGCTCGCAGTCGAAGGGTTCTGTGTTCAAATCCCGACTAAAAGTTTTCAAATTTTCTTTAAGGCAAATGAATTACTTTGTGAAGTGATATCACCTGAGACATGCGGCGATCTTTAATTTACATTAAATGTCGTGTTAAAAAAAAAAAAACCACTTCCATTCCAGGTGTTACGTTACGTTTCACGTGAGCGTTGTGGGTTGTTTGAAATTCCCGCGTGAGGTCATGCAGCTCTGACGTCATGACCCTACCCACCAATCAGAATATTTCCGTAAAATGCCGCCGACGCCAGCTTTTGTGCGACACAAGCTGCTTAACGCTCGCGCGTTAAAAACAAAACGAATAGTCCGCAGCAGCTCTTAAAGAACGAGTAAACCAGCTTTCATGTGGACTAGACGCATTAAAATACAAAAGCGGTAGCGCTGCACCTTCAGAACCCCAGCTTCAGAACCCCAGCCTTAAGGAGCTATCTTAGTGTAAAACACGCTGTCGCGATGCAGAGGGCAAGTTCCGTCACTCTAGTTCCTTGATTTTTTGAGTCACTAACGCTGAAAAAGAAACTTGGGCTCAGTCCGAAAGCTTGGTCACTGGTTTGTGTTCAGAGAAATTTGGTATTAAAGTTGGCCCTTCAAAAATTGGAAGAGCGCACTGCTTAGGAGCGTTGAAGCAGCAGAAATGTTGCCCTATCAGACATTTTTGTGAAAGATCTGAGACTGAGGTATTGACAGACGACGACAAGGCAGAAGAGAAGGAGAGCGTCTCAAACACAGCTAAACCTTTATTAAGGGCAGAACCCTTTATATAGGGTTGAAAAACGAAAGAAGGAAAGGGAACCCTTCTTCGCATCACCTTTCGCAACAAAAGATATGGCACCGGACCTCTAACAATGGGTTCAAACCAACAAACCATCTGACGGCACCAAGAATGACACATCAAACACACACAAAAAAAACGAAAAAAAAAACGGGAAAATTACAAACTGCACTGGACCCTTCACTGAGGCATTGTGAAGTTTTTGTCCTTTAAACATAAAGGGTGCATTTTTAGCTAGGCACATAAGTTTAAAGAGACACGTGTCCCTTTCAGTAAAGATTTTCCGATTTCTGTCCGGCTGGCACGTCGTCGCCTTCCCAATTTTGCCAGCTGCGCCACGAGAAGGTGCTCATGAATAACAAGTATTATGATTTAAATTGCACTCTAACTGTAAAGAAAAAGTAGCGTAGGAACGCCAGCGTTCGTTTAGGTCCTCCTCTTAAAATAGACAAGCGAGACCACAAGTTATCAATTAAAATCTTATGATCATTCAATTTTGTTTACTGACTTTAGAAGCCTGATATCACACAAAGAAAAAAATAACGACGTGACCTCATTGATTGAAACAAGCAAAACGCCTTTGGTTGTGTTTAATGAAACATGGCTCAGCCCTGACATATCAGATGGTAAAATGCTTCCTTCACACCTAAACTTTCTGGTGTATTGTTGTCATAGAAATGTCAGAAAAAGAGGTCGCATCCTTTCGCAGTAAATAATCAAATTTCATCTCGGGTTATAATGATTTATTCAGACCTGGAACTTGTTTTGGCGTACTTTCCTACAACGCCTTTCATTGTATTGGGTGCATTACAGATCACCAGTCAGCAGTAAGGAATTTATTATACCGGCTGTCTCAAACCGCGGCCAGGCTCTTTAAATCTACCGCGAAAATCGGTTTCTTAACCTATCGCGTTACCACTTTGTGCAGCATTGCCCACAGGTGGTGCATTTGTTTCTATAAAATTTGGAAAGATCAAACTTACCTGAAGAAGGTAAAAAAATAAAAAAAAGTCTTAACTCCTATGAAAACGAAGCAAAGCCACCGGTCTTCAAACCATAAGGCGCCCTATCGTTTGAAGACCGGTGGCTTAGCTGCATTTTCATAGGAGTTAAGACTTTTTTAATTTTTTCTCAAGTAAGTTTGATCTTTGAGTATTTTATAGAAAAAATGAACCATCTGTGGGCAACGCTCCACAGAATCGTAGCCCAATAGGTCAAGAAACCGATTTTTGCGGTCGATTTAGAGAGCCTGGCCTCTATTTGAGACACCGGGTAGAGATAGGCCTCTTTCTTAACTAGGAGGACAACAAATTTACGCGTTAGTTATTTTTTTTGCACATTTCAAATAACGAATATCGACTGGACTACTTTTTCTTTAAGTAATGTTTATACTCAAAAGATTTTGTTTTTAATTTTTGTTTAGATTTTATTTTGTCAAATATCCTCACTCAACCCAGCAGGATTACTAATCGCTGCAGCAATGTTCTCGATATGTGTTCAAGCCAAGACCCTTCACTATTGAGTAGCATTACGTACTTACCTTACATTATGCACTACCTTGACATTGAGATGACTCTGTCGCTGCCCATTCTTCGTAAGTCACATCATTGTAAATTTATTCGCTATTATGAGAGGGCTGACTATGCATCTCTGAACTCCAACCACGAATATTTTTATCTCACATTTACAGTTGACTTCGAGACAATGACTGTCTGCGAAAACTTGACGCTATTGAAAATTATATAACTCCATCTAGTTGAACTTTACATTCCACTAACCCGCAATGTATCTGATAGTCTTAACCTGTGAAACAAGAAAACAGTTCATAGTCACTGCAACCGAAAAAAAAAAGACTGCGAATGAGCTAAATCTCTCACACTTCCTGGAATGCTTTTCCCAGCCGTGCTAGGTCTTATATATGCATTAGTCATAAGGCAAAAAGTAAATTTTGCTCGCTTGAACTCCCCAACTTTCCAACTAACAAATCAAAAACGATTTGGAAAACAATCAAGCCAGCGTTCTCATCATCATTCTACTTCGTAGTCGACGACATCCTCCCTCTTTCAGAATGGCATAGCGCTCTCAGTTTTAACAATTTTTTGTTATATTTTTACTAATAAAGACCTGCCTAAATATCCTTATTCATAGGAGTTCTCTAACCCTCTTATGAATCCTATACTAATTAACCATTCCGGTGTACTGAAGGTGATCGACCAACTGAAGGTGACTTCTAGCTCCGGGAGGGACCAAATTAACTTGAAAGTATTATTAAACACTAAAATAATCTCCATTTTCCTCTCTGACATATTATCACAGTCACTAAGGCTTTATGAAATTTTATATGACTGAAAAATTGCCGAAGTAATCCTCGTTCACAAGAAAGGGGACCTCCAGCTTATCAGTAAAGACCGCCTCATTTCTCTCACTAGTTTCGCGTCTAAACTTTTGGAACATATGCTTCACTCAAACATAATAAGCTTTGTGGACTAACGCAGCTTTCATTTTGACCATCAGCATGAATTTAGTAAGTCATACTCGTGCGACACCCAATGAACAGGATTCCTCGCAGATATATTTACTCAGACTTCAATGCTATTTTTGAATTATTTTTCTAAGGCATTCAACACGGTTATTATCAACGTCTTTTTCTGAAACATAGGAATAATAGTAATCATACTTCTGTTGTAAAATGTATGTCCGAATTCTTGATTAATCGCACCAAATACTCTACTATTAGGAACGTGCTATGACCGACCTGTGAGGTAACGTCTGGTGTCCCTCAGGTGAAGGTAAGTGGCCTTCTTTTATATCGAATCTACATTAATAAGCTGCATAATAACATATTTTCTTCAGTATGCTTATTCGCCGTAGATTGTGTAATTTACAAACCTTATCCTTCACATAATGTCAAAAATGGCAGTGGCTTTAAATTTCAATAAATGTAAATCGCTCTCATGTTCACACCCTTCACCCCATGCATAATTCTCATATCACTTTGCTACCACCCCACTGCCGCCTTGCTCATTATACAAATACTTGGGAATTCATCTTACCTCCGATCTCTCATGAACTACTCGCATAACCTCTGTCGTTGCTAATGCTAATTGTACTCCCATTTTAATTAATAAAACCTGTAAAATACGTAATGCATGATATCGCTCCCTGTCTATACTACATATTTAATCTAATTCTAGAGTTTGGTTGCTTTCCAAGTAGAATGAAAAAGGCTAAAGTTTCGGTAATCTTTAAAGGAAGAGAAAAAAAACTTTAACAATTATATGTATGCCACCTCCGCTGTGCACCATACCACCCCCAATCTAACGGGTTGGCGGAACGCGCCATCGCAAGGATGAAAAGGGAGAACTAGGAAAGAGGCCGGCACACTTCCTCATCAAGTATCGCAGGACGCCCCTTTCAGGTGGTACATCCCCGGGGGAACTACTTCATGGTGCCTGAATTCGGTCACACTTGGATATGTGTGTACCATTCCGCCCCGTGTTCCATGACAATGTACAAGAAGAAGGAATATCCGGGGACCTCGGAGAAGTATGGGTCCGGAACTTTGGTAAATGCGACAGATGGTCACCCGGCACTGTCACGTCGAATCTGAACTAAATAATGCTAGTCATCGAGACTCAGGAAGGAACTGTTCGTCGACATCGGGACCAGGTTCACTCCAGGCACGGCTCGGTGGACACCCAGGAAGGCCGCCAGGACGACTCGATGGACCTTCCAACCCAGAGCCCGGGGCGACCACAAGTGGACCAGGAGCCGGCAAGGCAGGCAGAGGTTCAAGACGCCGGCGTTCAAGAAGCCCCGCTATTACGACGGTCTACGTGGAACCGTAACCCTATCACACGGTTGCATTATTAGGAGGAGAAATGTTGCAGCGTCATCATTCTATTGGAATCCGTCAATGGGTGGGTTGAAGACAACGTTGCGGTATACTCGCACGTGACGTAAGTAAGTGACGGGGCCGCCAGTCATCTTAAGAATCGCTACCAGCTTCACCAGTTTGCATAGAACGATTGACCACAAGCCCAGTGTTTATTTTCGGCATCTGGACATGGGAAAATGCTTGCGACGGAGTTGGCGGACTCGGGAAGCACAAGGCCACGCTGAACAACCTGAGAGAACGTTCAATAAACGCAACTCAGACGGCCAGGACAATGGTGAGCGTTCTATTTGATAAACTGGGTGCATCTTGCGAATCTGGGCGAAAATGAGCTTGTTCGGTATCGTCAACAACAACAAAAAAAGAAGAGTGGCTGACGGTGCGCGCCTTTCCTGGCATTCAGTCTTGCCACGCGTGGCGGCTGTGCAAGTCATCACAGAAGGAACCTGTGACATATATGTAGCACGGACAGTCGGATCTGGTTAGAAGAAACTTTATACAATGGGTACATCGAGGAAAGGCTTTGTGTAAAATGCCGAATTGGATGCCCCAATTACTGCTGATTTTGAATGCAGGGACATCTTATTTAACACAGTTTCCTTCGCGGGGTATTTAACCTAGTATTTTACTTGGTGATAGCTTATAATCTATATCTAATCACCATACGAGAATCACGAAACGTTATCCTCGCGCAGGCTAAAATATTTCGGCTGGCCACGATTCATTCGTACACCGAGAGTATTGAAGCTCTTACAGTCCGGCGCGGTGGCACCGCTCACCTGAAATGGGCTGTCCCGGAAATACGCAACTAACCTAAACAATTTTGGTATTCTATCTTTACTTTTGTGTGTGGAAGTACAGTTCTTTCTTTTATCTTAAATATAAAATATACCAGAAAGTAAAACTGCATCATCTTTTCTCGAGTCCCTAGTCTTTTTATACCTCTTTAATTGTACGCTGTATGTAAAATGCTGTATATAGTTTCTCCTCACCTTTTGTGTGTGACCGATTGCTCTAGTTGTCAGTGACCTCATCTGAATAAAATATATGAAATATATGTGTTAGTTTCCTGAAACTGGAACTCAGAGTCACTTCTCGTATAGGGCACTGCTAAGTGTAGGCTTTGAAAAAGGACCCTACTTTGGGGAGTTGTGTCCTCTTTCTCAATAAAAAAATGCAACATGTTTTTAATACAAATGAATGCCGAAATAGGGTATGACAGGGTACCCAAATTTAAAAAAAAATTGAAGGTGGTGCTTTTTTTTACTTGCATTGGAAATTTTCGTTGTTTGATTTTTTTTCCATATTTGCCTAAATATACCCCAACTATCGTATCATTCAGATACCAGATTTATTTTTTTAATAATAGCCATATATAAGTAAAATATTACCTGCAAATTATATGATAATGATTAAATTATTTGATAAGATACAGCCTCCAAAATTTGCCATTTGTCGTTCGAGCAGGCATCTTTGGCAATTTTTAGAAAAATAACTAAAATTTAAATAAATAATATTATTGTATATTACAAGCAAGCTTAACCCATAGTTTGCGTCCAATAATTATTAGAATTCTCCTAAAGTTATCGTTTTAGGTATTCACCCTCAAACGTGCCCCCTCCATCTGTGCGTGCTAATGCAACTCTCCACCACTTCGTGCCTTATGATTTTTCCTGTCCCCAAAGTTTCTTTCTGGTCAAAACTAAGTGTGGATTTATTTATACCAGACAATTGACAATAGCATATAAAAGCATCAGTTGATTTAAAAATGTCGACCAGCCATCCTTTGGTCGATCTTATCTGAAATCACCCCAATGTTACTTATCCAGATGTTACTTGCTGTTATCAAGCGATAACACCGTTTTGTTGTAACGCCCTCAAGTGCGCGCTATATCCTAGGGGCTCGCGGAAATAAACTTTTGTTATGCACTGAACACCGACCAGAGTGGTTGTTCCCAGCGCAGAGCGCAGACCGCCTACGCCATGAACGAAAACATTAGAGGTGGCCTCCGGCAGTTCTAATTTAGGTGGCGCACTCAACCGCATTATCACTTTCCGAAATGTCGGGAGAGTTCCAACTCAGAACGGAATACTCCGCACCGGTGTCGATGAGCGCCGTTGCTTCGTGGCCGTCGATGACACCGTGGATCGAGGTTGTTAGACACCTTTGCAGAAGTGCCGTCATTATAATGGGAGCTCTTCGCCGTTCTTGGAGGCCCCTTACTTCTCTGCCTCCGGAAAGGCCACCTTTAGGCATTGCCACATTTAGTTTTCCAGACGAGAACGTCGGAAGGGCGAAAGCGCAAGTTGAGGCGATGGGGATCGGGAGTCTCGCGGTATTTGTCGGAACTGGGGACTCAGGATGTCGAGGATACTCCTCAATCTCTCGTGGTCGTTCCCCAAGAACATAGTCAAGGGTCACTCAGAGCGAACATTCGTAGGCCCGTTCGTCGGTACGGGCACCTCTGGTAGACGTGATCAGCCTCACTACAATGGTCCAGAGTGGTTGTCGGTCGGTCGTTCGCCAC
Organism: Ixodes persulcatus; assembly: GCA_013358835.2. Taxonomy (NCBI): domain Eukaryota; kingdom Metazoa; phylum Arthropoda; class Arachnida; order Ixodida; family Ixodidae; genus Ixodes; species Ixodes persulcatus. The sequence goes on along the minus strand of JABSTQ010010016.1, from coordinate 342,141 downwards.
AACTTAGACTTCCTCAGCGTTTGTTGTTCAGCGCAGACGTACATTAGTTCTTCCTGACGTCGGGAATACTGCGGCGTTGGGGTGTCCTATCGAGCTGTCGTCGGGTATTAACGGGCCGCCGGTGGCGGTCGCCGTGCAATTGCGGCGTAGGTCACAATTAGTTCATCAGATGCCGATTTTCTCGCAGAAGTTTCAGGCTGAATTGCCCAATCAACTTCTTTTAGAACAACCTCGGCAATCGAAATGGAGGAGGCGCGACGGGTGGCAGGAAGTAGCTTCCTGAGCTCCGTTCGGACAACGTCGACAATGATGTCGCAAATGCCTCTTAGGCTGGCGTAGAAATTACAGCTGGACGACTCCAGTGTCGAGACGCCGGGGAGCCATTGATAAAGACCAGCTCGAGTCTGCAGGGCACGCTTGATCGATGTTGGATGCTTCGGTGTCAAACCCTTCGATTGTTATCAAAGGGTTGCACAGAAGGCTCTGAAAGATGTTGTCCATCCCGTCCTGCACGATAATTTACAGATTCTCTTCTGTAGTCGGCAAGTGGGCTCTGCTGCAAAGGATTGCCCATAAAGGCGGTGACGCTTTTGTTGGACCCCATGTTCTGGACCGAAGCGAGTGTTCGGCTCTCTCTGATTTATGCTGGCTGACAAACGTGCGCTTCAGCTCGGTCTTGCAAACTTCCCACGAGGTCAAGAAGGATTCGTGGTTCTCAAACCAGTGCCCGGGAGTTTCATCCACGACAAGTATAGGTTCTGCAGATGCTGTACGTCGGTCCACCCGTTGTGGCAGGCAACACGTTTGTAAAGGTCAATCCAATCCACGTACACCTGGCCGTGAAAGGGCGACGGGTAGCGAGGTGCGGCGGGCATGTAAACAGTGGTGGGAGCGACAGCGGTCAGTTGCCCCGGGTTGGTCATTATTCGCTTAGTCTTCTTTGGTTTTTCTGACAGGAGACCGAATTCCTATTGTTTTCCCTGATAGTGGGGACCAACTCGAGGTTCAGGTTTTTCGTGGTCTATTTTCGGGGTTCGCTCTTCTCGTGGGACTAGCGTTGCTCGCGGTTTTTCTGTCGGAATCGGGATCGGGCTTGGTTCACGGTTCCTAGGTGGTGAAAGAGGAAAGAGCATAGGCTAAAGTGCCAGCACCCTTAACAGAACACACGATGACAGCCGATGTGGCCTTGGCCTAGAGCATTTCCGAATAGCTAAGTTTGATAAAATAAAGGATTAAACCAAGAATCCATAGAATATAACGCAGCTGATTGGAGAGCGTTTATCCTCACCAGTAAAATGGCAAGCTGTCCGAATAAGACCTCTCCTTTGGTGTTTTCACGACGACCGTGGACTAACCGAACTGAAACGGATGTGGGACCTTTCCCGCATCCGTTTCAATTTTTACGTTACTTTTCATTTCGCCCTTTTTCTGCACGTTTCTTGCATTGAACTGCAACGCTTGTGCTTCGTGAAAGTGCATGTTTACGCCTCTATGGTGCGCCGCACAACAAAGTGAGCCTCTGGTCATTTGGACGAAGTGGCACCACGAATACACACCGGTTGCCACGCACGCCTCCCGCATTTTCCGTAACTAAATTGCATTCAAGTACATCGCACACACTTAGCTTCAGACCTCGAATATTCCAATGGTCAACGAAAGCACAACAACATCGCGTTAAAATGTATCCTAGCGTTATTCGAATTAATCCGAAGTCCAAGCAACGCCGGGCCGATGTTATGTCTTTCGTGGAAATATTTCCGCTGATCGGCAGCCAACGGCGCACTAAAAGCTCCTCCTTATTTCCACGTCACATACGTGAGAGTCCAAGCTGAACTGTGAAGTCGCTTTCGACTGGCTTCACATCACGGCTCCTGCATCTGGAATCAACTCGCTCAGACAGACGACAACGAACAATGCATCCGGCAAGCTCTGCCCCAGCTGGGACCAGCCGATGCCTGGGCGCTGCCATTTTGCTTCCGACGTCAGACATTTGGTAAGGTCACGTGACAAGTAGTCACATTTGCGTACAATGGCGACGGTCAGGGTGGCCCCACTTTCGTGTGCGGACCGGAACTTTGGTTTATTAATCCAAGCCCCTCTACCTAGTTGTATACAAGGAAGAGCCACGCGCAAGACAGTGTCTGTAGCGTGTAGACAGTCTTTCGTACGATGCATTACCAGTTTACCGCGCCTTAAAGAGGCACTGAGAACCCCAACGTGCATATTTTGTTTTAATGTTGCAAACAACTGAAAATGACTCCTAGATATCGCCCTAGAATATTAAGCATGAAAACTAAGTACTTACAGAGAGAAAAAAAAACAATATAGTTTCAGAGGGCTTGATTTGAAACACCCTGAGTGGGAATGTCCAACAACTCACAATACTCCAGTAAAACGTGATGTCACGCGTGGAATGAAAGGCAATAGAAGATGGCATGCAATTCGAGTTAAATGTCGCCGCGTATCTCGAATGATTTAACGATGTATAAGGTAGTTATCGAAATGGTTCATTCTTTCTCCTTTTGATAACTTCAAGCACAAAGCATATTTTAACATTTTCTTTTTCCTTCTTATCGTCCATGAGCACTCTCACGTGCCACCCGGCCAAACGCGAGAGTATTTCACAAGGCCTTTCCTCGCGTGCAGACGACGCGTCACTTTTCAGTTACTCCTTTTTTAGCTGTGTTAATTCGTCTAAAACGATTTTGTTTAGAAAAAAGTAAGGAAAAAAAAACTACGTGTAGCATACTTTGGTAAGCGGCGTGAGCGGCAATGTCGTAAAGGTCCGGCCCCGAAAAAAAAAAAAAAAATAACTTGTTCGAGGCGTTCTCAACTCCCCGTCGTGAGCACCCATCTCGACGCCCTTAGCACAGCCGCCGGATGCCGCCATATCGAGGGTGGGAAGAAAAAGCTAGGAGGCGCCCTATGTTTCGTCATTTAACACTTCCGGTCTCTGATTTTCATTTTTAGAGATCAGCAGCGTCGTGCCTTTACTTTCGACGTAAAAATGTACAGGGTGTCACAAAAAGAAAAGAATTACAGTGTTTTAACCGCAAAAATGAACTAGGCATTGCCGAACGCTCATTCTCGACCCAAGGTAGCGCTAGAGGTCACAGTCAGATGCCAAAGTTTCAGCCCGATCCGATACGTTATTCAAACGTTTTGTGATTTTCTGAAAAGTTCAATGGGAAAACGGCGGCCGACGGAGTTTTCGAATACATGGGGCTCTACGGCGCCAGAAACCGAAAACGGGCAAAAATGGGCTCCATTTTTCCATTGAAATTTTCAGAAAATCACATATAATTTTTGATTAAGTTATCGGATCGGGCTGAAACTTTGGCATCTGGTTGTGACCTCTAGCGCTACCTTTGGGCTGAGAATGAGCGTTCGGCAATGCGTAGTTTATTTCTTGCAAAAAAAAAATAATAAAAAAGTGTAATTTTTGTGTAACACTTTGTATTTTATGAATGACAAAATAATGATTACAGACATGCAACTTTCCACATCGTTTCGCATTTTCAAAAATGGCTTTGCCAAATACATGACCCAAAACGAAAAAAAAGAAGCGAGGAGGAGCTCAAATCGGGTGGGGGAGACAAACTTTAATGCGCTCAAACAAAATTTTCTTCGTGACGATGTTGCTTGTTTTATTTTATTTTTGTTTTATCACGCGCATCTCAAGCGTTTCACACGGTAAAAAATATCGATCTTGAAGCTGTTAGTGCCCTTTAAGCATTCCACATCCCTTGCCTGAGGTCCCGAGAAATGTTGAGCCACCGCACTAATGGGGCTTTATATAATTGGGAGCCGGTCGTTCTATAGCACGAACGCCACCGGAAGCCGGCCAGGTAAGATGATATCATGATACCCACATTAATAGAATCGGCGAAGTCATCTCACGCGAACTTTACGAAAGAAGTTTTTTCTAAAATAATCATTTTAGAAAAATGCACAAAATTAAACTCTCTACCGCCGGGAGATATAATCGATACCGACATCATTAAGGTCGGTGGAAGTTTGACTGCCGCTGGTGTGCATGAAAATTAGTTCAACTTATCATTTTACACCCCCTAATTAGTAACCCAAACTAAAGGTCAAGGTAATTATTTTGGCAAAAATGTTGAATAAAAAGTACATATATCCTGATATTTTTTCTTAACTGAAAGGCCATATACACCATTCTATATTAGCGTTTGAGGGGACGTTCATTCCTGTGTTTGTGTGTTATGCACGCGCACTTTCTGGCTGGCCGCAATTGCGAGCGAGCGCTCCCGTACGAAAATGTCAGATATGGCCCTGATATATTTTATATATGGCCATAAGTGATAATATAAGGAGTCATATATGGCCATAGACCGCTATATATGGGAGCAGATACGGCCACATATCGCCTTATAAGTGGGCAAATACTGCCATATATCGCTGTATAAAAGTTCGAATACTTCTTATATAGCCCGTTCACGACATATATAGGTAAAAATATATCCCCTGATAATGATATTAGGGCCCGTTTCGGGCGTGCAAGTAAAAAGTTATATGTACTCGCCAAGACACTAGTTGATTTACCTATATTGCATACTTCTCATGTAATTGATTAACTATTAACATCCTTAAAGTGAAATTAGTCCATATATTTGGAACAATTAATCAACTGCTCATTTTAAAGATTGAAAGACAAATGAAATTTGGTTGTATGTTTGACATGTAACAATATGACGAAGTGCATAAGATCGGAAAGCGAGTTAATCAAATAATGGATTTTAGATCGCAGCTCTTAGGCCCCCATTTCCGCGCTAAAGGGATACTGACAGGGTACTTATGCTCGCCGAGGTTTTTAGTTGTACGTGACATATGAGAGCCCAACTACCCAGAACAGAATTTGCGGCTCGAAATTCGGTTTCTTTCCGCCCGAAAACAGCCGATCGAAAACTGGCCGGTTTCAGTCGAGCTCACTTTCTTTACCGGGCGCGAATGTGGCCAATGTGTGGTGCTGCCCGACTTCAAGCCGGAGTGCATTTACTGGAGGGAAACCGGCAGCAAACGTTCCGACATACAGTCGACCAGCTGCATTACTACGAACGAAAGAGTTCCCCCAGTAGCTCAGGGAGACTCCACTTCCGGCCTCCGCCGAGTACGGACGTGTTATGACGGGCTGCGATAGAGCGGCGATAACGACCTTGGAAGGCCGCGATTTTTCTGCTACTGAAATTACTGACACGTACAAGATAATTTTGCCACCCCTGCCAACCGGATATTTCGCAAAAAAAAAACAGTTATTCTGCATTGCGACGTTCGAAACGGGCCCTACAGGATCCAAGACTTTAAGCAAGAGCTGCAAAGACTGAACGTACCCCAAGAGCTAGCGGCGGCCTGAGCCCACCAAATGAACCACGTTTGGTTGCTCCGGCTGCATTCGCTCGCAGCAAAACAGAGGCTCGTGGACGCCAAGGAGCTATGCATCAAAGCAGGACGATGCCTCCTTTTTGACCCTGCCAATATGGAAGTGAAGGTCAAGCTCCATTGGGTGCCCTACAATGTACCCAACTGCCAGGTACGTGGGGAACTGGAACGTTTTGGCAAGGTGTCTGATATTAGCCGAGACCACTTTCGTGAGAACGGGTTTCAAATAATGGAGTCTAACAAGCGGCTCGTTCAGATGGCCCTCAAGGAGGGAACAACAGTAGACGACATCCCTCATGAACTCAGAGTGGAGGGCTGCAAAGTCCTTGTTGTAGTACCCGGAAGGGCACCTCTGTGCCTACGATGCCGAAAAACCGGGCACATACATCGAGACTGTCGGGTTCCGCGATGCACAGAGTGCCATCGCTACGGTCACGTGGGCGAAGACTGTGTCAGGACGTTCGCTGCTATCGTCCGTGAGCGCAGAACCGAGGAGCCGAACGACCTAATGATGGGCGAGACGGAAGCCGAAGACGCGCTGACCAGCGGCGCACCTGCAACACAGACCGGCACGAAGCCAGGGCAGCCGGGCACTCTCGCCGCACACGAAGGAACAGCAACGACATCCAAGGTTTTCCACGAGACCACGACTGCTACCGTCGTTACAATGGAGAAGCCTGCCCTTCAGCCTGAAGGGCACCGTGAGACGGCCGAGAGAACGGCGACGGCTGTTGAGCAAGGTGAACGGTACAAGCCCGAGGAGGAAGACGCAGCCATGGATCAAACAGACACCGAAAGCACCGCGGCGTGCCAGGCAAGAAAGCGGTCCGCGGACCAAGTGCCTCCGGTGGATTCAACAGACGACGCGCGGACGAGACGGGGCAGTGGTGCGTGCAGGGCCCCAAGAAGAGCCGGACAACAGTTCAAGCCCGCACCCCCCCTCCCCCCCCCCCCCCCCCCCCCGAAGGAATGTAGGGGAAGGACTCAATGTGAGTGTGCAGATCTACGCTTCCAACTCTGGTTCAGAAAAAGTTATTTTTTCCTTTCGTAGCCTGGCAGAAAACTACCGAACGGTTGCGTGTCTTAGCAACGTGTGAAAGTATGAAAAAACTACCTCAAGCCATTCGCATAGGAACTCTTAATATACGCGGTTTAAATTCATGCAAAAACAGTATGAACTGCATTGCCTAATAAGCGAAGAAACCCTAGACATTATTTGCATACAAGAACCAAAACGAAGAACGATAACGATATTGAACGAGCTTTGAGGCCTTTTCTTCAACGATACGAGGTGTGTGTGCCAGGCGGTAGGCTTCTCCGCGGGCTGTCTTTTATTTCTCTCGAAGACTGTGCAATTCCAAGAATTAAGTATAGTAACCGACAGTCAAGGGCGATTTATAATGTGCGACTTCACTTTGCATAACTTCGAGTGGCGGGTACTGTGCATGTATGCCCCAAATCGGGTCGATGAAAGAGTTCGTTTTTTCGCGAGATTGCAGACGTACTTGGATGTGAGAAAGTCGTTGTGCTCGCAGGAGACTTTAACTGCGTACGTAGTAGCGAAGAGCGTAGTAGCAACGCCACCCAGACTGCACACAGATAGGACTTTCAAAAGTTTGAAGAATATACTAAACGTGTGCAGCTTAGAAGATGTCGCGCAACTCATGGGTTCGAAAGTTAATTTTCGTTATACTCACTTTCTGTCATCATCTCACGCACGTTTGGACCGCATTTTCGTGTCAGTTGAAGCTGTCAGTGAGGTAACCGACTATAATGTGTAGCCAGTTTTTTTTTTAGTGACCACAGCTTAGTGACAGTTACTTTGGGAAGCACCACGCAACCTAGAAAGACGTTTAATTGGGAACTGTGGAAAATTAATTTTAAACTGCTCAAAGACAATAGTTTCGTCGAGCGTGTGACACAGGTCTTAGAAACATTATCAGCGAGGACACAGCTCAGCCTTTTAGAGCAATGGGAATACTTTAAACAGGAAGTTAAAGAGCTCGCAATTGAAAGATCCTCTCTGATAAATTTTTTGGCTCAGAATGAGGAAAAAGAGCTGCACGGATACTGGCTTGAACTACTGCGAAGCGAAAGCGAGCACCCGGGGTCATGTGCCGCAGAATTAAAGCAGGTTAAAGCCAGGCTGGACAGTTTACAGCAGGAACGTTATCGTGGAGCGGTTATACGTTCGCGATCTGAGAAGTTTCTTGTAGGGGAACAGCCCACAAGGCGCGCTTACGGCGAGGAAGAAAAGTTCGCGCTTGCGAAGGAAATTTCAGCCATTGAACACGAAGGAATTATCAGCAATGACAAGGCTGTAATTCAGGACAGCTTTTTGAGGCATTACGAGAGCCTCTTCGGGGCCATAAAGAGCCAAAAAGCCAAGCTGCTTTCGATGACTTGCTTCGTAACGCACCAAAATTATCGCAAGAAGAGAAAGAATGGCTGGAAGGACCAACCACAGAAGCGAGGTAGAGCGCGCGATCGACACTTTGCCTATGCACAAAACGCTAGGACCGGACGAACTCAGCGGAGAGGTTTACAAGGAATTTAAAAATTATTTCCGTCCTTTACTGCTCGTGATAATTCGTGAAGCTTTCGAGAATAAAACGTTGCCACCTTCCTTTCTTCAAGCGCACACAGTACTGGTTCCCAAGACAGACAACGTTGAGAAGCGAAAGCACGTTAGCGGATACCGCCCAATCACACTCTGCAACGGGCATTATAAATATATGCGAGGATTTTAACTGAAAGGCTTCGAAGCGTTATTTCTAAATTGGTGGGAACACACCAACACGCGGCATCAAAGGAAGGACCATTCGAAGTAACATTCATGTAACCCGTACCATTCTCGACTGCTGTAAGTCGAAGGGAACCAAGTTGCAGTTATTCAGATCGATCTAGACAAAGCATTTGACCGCGTACGCCACGATGTTCTTTGAAAAATGTTAGCTCACGCGGATGTGAGAAAAATTGTACTAGGGGGGGGGGGGTAAGAATGGCGTATACAGGATGTACGACGAAACTGGTGGTGAACAATGTGTTAACCCCCAAAATACGAGTGTCGTCTTCAGTGCGGCAGGGCTGCCCCTTGTCTCCGCTCATGTTTCCTTGTACCTGGAGCCTTTGTGCCTAAGTGTAATGCAGAGTGAACTAGTGCGTGGGTACACCATGAGGAATGCAGAAGTAATAGTTCTCTCTCTTCCTAAACCGAAAGCGTGGTAGAACGTGCGCACTTTCCGACGAACCAACCAGCCGTAGACTTTGCTCTCTGTGCGCGGGAAATGTCAGAAGCGTGGTCGCATGGTCTGACGGATGACGCATTAGCCGTTGGCAATCTCGGAATGCGTTCTGCCGGACCTAGTTTGGAGTGTGTTGCGCCCTGCGCGGCTGCTGGGGATTTCTGCTTCTGCAGTAAATTCGAAAAGTGCTACCCGCACATCGGCAACAAGCGATTTCTTCAAAGAAGCCCAAGAATTTTTTGTGATGCGTTTAGTGTTCGGTTCTACAAATGATAGCTTGCGCTACATCGTGTTGAATCTTCACGGACACTATCATTCTCGTTTTTGTGTTTGAGTGGTTGTCATGCCAGTGTCAACATATATCTCGGATTACACCTTTCAAGTCCGGTATCGTCAACGTAAGTGCGCTGCAACCTACTTCGCGACAATTGATCGTTTTCCTACAAGTAGTCTTCCAGATTACCTCTAAAATCAGGCCGTGTCTATCGCCTGGCAGCCGGAAGAATACTTTCTCCGAAATTTTACAAGCAGTATGCTGCCATTGGTCGTCTAAAATCATGTCACAACTTCAGGTAGAATACTGATTTTTTTCATCCTCCCTGCGTTTCGTGATAACACGTTCCACGGCCACCTTCTCGTGGATACACGTATCATGGACACACGTTTCGTCGACATTCGTTAAGCGAATGTCGATAATCCTGCTTTCCCTGGAAATTAAGTTGAGCAAAATCAGAAGTGGCGTAAAGCGCAGCTCATGCTAAAATTAATAAAAGTTGGTACATGCTCAATATCCAATTCGAATTTTTTATATAGATGAGAAGTCACTTTTGGTAGTTATTTGTAGAAAACAACAATACATATAAAGGTTGCCTTAACTGATTGAGACATATCTGGCCTGATATCGGAGGTGGATATATTCCTATTTGGCAGCCTCGGATATGAATATATAAAAAATTGGGCATATCTGGCTAGATATGCCTAACATAAACTGATGTGCTTGATATGGCCAGATATGCCCAATTTTTTATGTAACCATATCTCTTTTTTTTATAAGTCCAAATATGCCATTTTCGTAAGGGCTGGATGACTGATTTAGCATGTGTGGACTGTGATTTTTGTAAAGAGTGGAAACCTCTATACTGCAGACTCTGAAACCGTTACGACAAATGCATTTTGAGCAGTACAGCCTGTTGCCAACGGATTACAAGATTTCGTACTCGTTAAGTACAGGCCAAATAAAAGGCGTGGCCGCCAGTACACCTAATCCATAAAAAAACATAAGGGGCGTAACGGTAGTGTTTCGCCCATTGGAAAGCGCAGCAACATTTGAATGTTGGTTCGGACATAACTTGGCATTTGCCGCTTCTATATGGCTATTCTGGATTCAGAGATAAAAAAATATCATGCTAGGAAAAGTAGAGACTGGGTATTCAGCAAACGTTTTTAATTCGAGCTGTTTAAAAACTACCAGGAGAAGCTCCAAGAAAACTAACATACATAAATAAAACAAAACCTTAGTTACGAGTTTTTTTTTATTGTTTTCGTCCCCTCATTATGATTATTACACATGAGCGCACATAAATTATCGCCCGTCGCACATCGCACATGAAGGATCGCACGTGAGATTCCCAGCACTGGCTCGTCCACATACCTCGAAAGTCTAACAGAAGGGCTCGAGTACAAAAATACAAGCATGGCTCAAGACAAGACTGACGTATGTTTCGGGCTTGTGCTGATGCATCGAAATCTGGCCATTTAGGTTCGTTTAGAGACCAGAAACGATGCGCTCGGGAAGAGGCTAGATTTTATAACGGCTGTTTATTGACACCGCTCTGTGTATGATCCGTTGTCGACGTGTTGATCGAAATTGAAACCATGCCACTCCCTTCTCTGGCCAACGTGTTCCCAGTGTGCAACGCGCGTAGTGTTGCATGCAGGGATTTATGGAAGCGGTCTATTGGTGGTTTCCTCCCTTCCGCTCGCCTCCCTGCCAGCGTTTGCTACGCTAGAATGGAAAGACACTAGGCGTTTTCAGGAGGAACATATTCTGGTATTTTTGCCAGGAACCATCCTTCTCGCCACATTTTTTTAATGCGATAACTTTAAGGAAATAATGTCGCAGAAGAGTCGGCGTCGGCATTATTACGAAATTTCTGATTGATCGATAAACTCCTGACGTCACAGCCACATGACCTCGCGAGGGAATGTCAAACAACCCACAATGCTCACGCAAAACGTGACATCAAGCGTGAAATGAAAGTGATTAAAAGACGATATGTAATGCGAATTAAAGGTCGCCGCATACGCGGCGACCTTTATTCACATGCGGCGAAATCATTCGAGATGTATACATCGAATGATTTCACTTTAATAAAAGTTGTTCAATTTCCCTAAAGAAAAATGTTGGAAGACTTTTAGGCAGAGGCGGGATTTGAACTCACGACCCTTGGGTTGCGAACTAGACGCGCTATTGACTATAAACCACGCAAACACTCTTTTTTCTTTTTTTTAGCAGGCCACGCAGGCACGTTTCCAGGTTTTGGGAAGGAGCGGGGGTTTATATATTTAGCTTTCGCGTTCAGCTCTTAAAGGCGAAGCTTAATCGCCCTCCTGTATTTCACTATTTTATATATTTTTGTTTTTCCATGGGGTTATGGTGGCCTACAAAGCGGTGGTTTTCAGTTTATCGTAAAATCCGGTAAATTAATTTTGGCAACAAAATTGACGATATACCAGGCCTTGTAGATATTGTAATACAATCGACGCATGGAAAACGTATTTCATTACTTAGATATAATACATTTATCGAATGTATTTTCATACAATGCTACAAGTACCGTAAAATATCTCTAAGATGCTATGGCGACATATTTGTACTGCAATATAAACCCAACCTCGCATTAAAAAAAAAGAAAAAAGAGTAGGCGAAGGCAAAGACGTTATGCGCCTACATTAAAACTCTTAAGGACCGAAATTTTCGCAGTGCCCTTAAATTTCGCTAATTTTTCAATTCGCGAAATCCGCGAAAATTAGAGGCTCGCGAACATTAAGGGTTTTACAGTATCTAGCAAACCCTAGCAGAAAAAATGTGTTTATACAGCCTGAACTGAGTCTGCCTCAACGGGCGACTTCTCTCCCCAGCTGTATATGAGCAATTTAGCCGGTGCAGTAAAACCGCTAGCCTGAGGTGTCTAACGCGCACCACGCAGTTGGGATTTCGCGACCGCACGCCGGTACGATGCTCATCCAAACCGAAACGGGCGAGGGTGGGGGAAAGCCCTAGTAGAACGTCTATGCGTACAGCGGATAAGAACCTCCCCACAAAAGGTTACACATATCTGGTTCCTGTGCTCGGCATACCGGAAACAAGCTGCAAGCAATGGCGTGAAGAACGGGCCAGTACCACAACGCGGCCAGGAAAACGGCCATCCTGCTTTCTTCTTTTTTTTTTTAGTTTTGTTTTTTTGTTTAAAGAGGAAATGACACCCCAAAGGTCGTATCTTTTTTATTGTCTAAAACGATGCACGTTGTAGTCATCGACACTAAAAAAAACGCATCGCGAAAAAAAATTTTCTAACGCGCGCGCGCGCCTTTTTATTTTTGGCGTTCTCCTCTCCCGCTTTTCGCCTCCTCGCTTCTTTTGATTCGTGACGTCCAGAATCATGAAATTTAGAAGCTTTGTACGTGCAATTTCTATAACATTTAATAACGGCAATCGTAAAACATGTTTTTTAACGCAATTGCGAACGCATTACGGCCCTGCTTTTTGAAATACCAAAAATCGAAGTCCGTTGCGATGTCGCCTTCTAGATTTTTATCCTTCCTCAGAAAACATGGCGGAACTCGAAAAATGTAGCAGAGGGTGATCGGTGAATCGGGGAATCGGACAAAGTGGTCTTTTTTAGGTGCCCGACGACCTCTCAGACTTCGAAAAGGAAATCGTCAAACGGTCAAAACAACTGGGTTTGGTGTCTGTGTATCGTAGTTTCGGTTGTGACTCCGCCGGGGCACCGTCGTCTGCTCAAAGCGATAGGCAGCACGGCACCCACGCAGAAAACCGGTTTCCTGGTACAGTGGTCCCTGCGACACCTGCGCCCGGCGCCCTTCTCCCGCTCTCACCTCCTCGCTTTCGGAGCGGAGGCGCGAAAGAAACTGGACGCTCAGGAGCCCTCAAATGTTGACGTCACTCCACTGGCGCGGATCGCGCGGGAACTTCAAATTCGGCATATGGAATTTCTTTTTTTACTTCACAAATACTACATTCCCAAGTTTCGAATTTCGAGGGCAGTGTCCAGGAATCGTTTTCAATCCTTTCAAACAATAAAAAAAATATGATTTTGATGTGTCAGTGCCCCTTTAAGAGGCCTAGTAATTTTTTCCGCACTTGCTGTCCTGTCAATCAGTCAATGACAATTGATTCCGAAAGCGTAATTTGTTATATATTGCACACGTTATTAAAGCAGATATTATAATATCTTAAAACGAGTTTAAACGAAAAACGTAAAAAAAAAAAGAAAAAAAAGAAAGACATTTACAATCCCCTGTAACGCCGAATTAGAGCGCAGCTCTTGAGGAGGAAGAGGGGAAGGTATGCCCCTCCGCCTCATCTGCTCCCTCCCCTTTCTCTAAATTTCCCGCTAAATTTAGCGAAAAAATTCCCCGCTGAACTTAGGGGGAAAATTGTTCCGCTAAATTTAGAGGCGGAATTTTTTTCCCTCTGAATTTAGCGGCAAACGTTTTTTTGCTAAATTAAGCGGGAAATTTTTTCCGCTTAATTTAGCTGCGAAATGTTTCCGCTACATTTAGCGGAGAAAAGGTTTCGCTAAATTTAACGGGAAACGTTTTCTGCTATGTGTAGCGGAAAAACGGTTTTTTTTTTCAACGTAACTCCGGTTACACACAGCCCTGGAGATGCTTGAATATTTTAGGCGAAGAATAAAATTAAAAAAAAAAATATTTAGACGCCATTTTTGTTTCTTTAGGATAAGTAGTTTTTAAACGCGAAAAAGGCCATAATGCGCCATCCCTATCGCCGCCATTAAATTGCGAACGCTCTCCATGGTGTCAGTTAAAGACACTCTTATATGAGGCTCTCCAGTGCCCCTCAACAGAAGCTTCCCAACACTGAAGCGGAGAAGGAGGCATTGCTGGGGGCGATTCCTGCAGTACTACTTCTCGGTGTTTGCAACGCAGTGTTACCAGTTTGTGTTGTCGAGGTGCCACAAATCCAAAGCAGGCGAAAGTACCGACGACTCGGCGACATCACCATTGGGATCTTTCGGCTCGTGTCGTACTGTATAAGGCCCAACCGCTACCAACGTTTAACCAATGCTTTCTCCAATTTCTAAAGGTCGTCTGGTGCTGAAAATGACACCTGGGCGTTTTCAGATAAGATCGAACAACCATGTCCGGTGTCCATTTTTAATGTTGATAAGAAAATATATTTTGCTGGCTTTGTCTTTGTCGTGTCTTTGCGAAAAAAACATTTGCAAGCACCTCTCAGACACGTGCGCGTTTTGCGTATCGCGCGATGTTGGCATTTCAGGCGATTCCCCCCCCCCCCCCCCCCCAGAAAAAACAGCAACAACAATAAAAACTGTTCTGGCTACAGGTCTAGAAATATGTACTGACATATTAGGCATAGGAAGGAGTGACAAAAAGTATTAATCTCCGAGTATTAGGGTTGTTATTTTGAGAAAAAAATCGCAAACATGGCACATTGCGCAATAACGCTCTTGATTCAATATTTTTTCTCCGTATTTATAAAAGCTAAGGTCTTCAAACGAAGGTCTTCAAACTTCAAACTTCAAACAGCGCAGAGATGGAAGTTAGTTTTGAAGGGAAAATTCCTAATACATTTTTCGTGCGACCGACCCAAAAATGCCCGAGGGCTGGAGCGATCGAAGTGCGCCTCCCAGTAATATGCTTCGCGGTGCCTGTTTCAACAGCCGTAGTGTAGCGTCCCCGTCTACGCGACTTAATGGAAACAACCCGAGCGACTTTGTAAACAGATCAGCGTACAACCTTGGCGGTAACATGATACAGGAGGTAGGGCGCGGCAGAACCCGAACCTGCGCATGCCTGTAAGCGCCAATAGAGAGCCGCAATAAAAAAAAAACTGCCAATTGGAAAACAAAATACTGAAGAAAATAAATAAATAATTGCGATTGAATGAGATTGTCTGTAACTTAATTTATATGAAAATGGTTGGGAGAATCGTGAAATCTAACTTGATTATCCTCATGTGATCTAGGTACGTCAGTGATGATGCGTCAAGCCACTTTAAGAACAGATACCAAGTACACGAGCTGCAGAGCAAAGAGTACACGCCAGAGAAGTGGATTTTTTTTCCGCAACTGGATACGGCAAGAGTACCTGCGATGGAAACGGGGGTCGTGTCAAGCACCAGGCAATGTTGTAGAACCTCCGACGGCCCACCAGGTCTGTGATGAAGTCGGCGTCAGAAATGGTTGCACCGTTGAACACTAAACTGCCGAACGTGAAACTATTCCTCCTGCGAAAGCTGACGTCAAAGCGTTCAGGGGCATGAAAGCGAAGGAGCGGGACTCTATTTTTGTTGTGCGTGGAATTCATTCCTGTCAGTTTTGGCAGTGTACGCGGTCCGACACTCCGCAACCACAGCTGTTTTAGCAAAAACAGTAGACACAGAAAAGATATATCTTTGAAAGTAAAGTCTCATATGGCTGCGAAAAGCAGATCAAAGTCGCGAGCTCGGAGTGTCACTGAGAAAAAACAAACAGTGATCGCTACACGCAAAACAGGAAAAAAATGTTCCCCCTCGAAGCGCCACACTCTAAAAAAAAATGGAGGAAAAAGGTAGCAACGGCGCATTATCCTCCCTTCTACTGACGCGAACCTAAGCGGACACGAGAAGAAGGGAGGAGCGAGACATTTTTCTCCTCCTCCAGGCAGACGGGAGAAAGCTTCCGCCCTCCCGACTCATGTTCTTTCGGTTTCGTTTTTCGATCAAGTCGCGCACGTTGTTTAATGAAAGTTGTTGACTTGATTGAGCTTCAGCGGCAGCGAAGGCCGCCTGTAATTCCGTCTCCCAGTCCAAGCGTGAAGAGCATTTCGGTTGAATTGACGTTTTAGAGCGCAGCTCCTAAAGGGGTAGGGAAACGACATTCCAGCGCTCATTTTTTTAACTTTAATGTGTTGCATGTTGCACCATAACCTCAATAACACAAGTCTTGCGTTGAAAGGCACAAGCAAACTAATTTTAAAACTAATTAAACAATCTTTCAATCTGCACCTGTGTGCACCTGCATGCCGAGCCTATTTTGGAGGTAATCTAGCAACGTTGGGGAACTTGCTATGTAGTCGTGACGTAGCAGATTCCTTCGGAGCAGCGCCGCTCTTTGGAATTTTAGTAGTTTCCTTCATAGCTTTGCTCGTCAACTCACAAATCGCGCAGAACCAAACAGTCCAAGAAGACGGAAAGGAGGGACTCCCCCCTTTCTCGGACCCTCGTTTGTGCACCCGGATACAGCCATTCTCCCCCTAGAAGATTAGCCAGTCGCTCAAAACTCGGACAAAGGTTGCTTTCCCCATCCCGTTCAGCCCTAAGCTGACAGTGCTGTGGAAGCTACGTGCTCCTTGGACCAGCCACACGCTCGTCACCCCACGGGTACTTCGAACGGCTCGGTTGTAACGCGTTGACGCTATTGACACCAGCACAACGCTGACAACGCCACCAAGGGCAAAGCTCATAACCATGTCAGCCTTGCTACTTCACGAACGCGGGAAATCTTTTCTTTCTGTTTTTGTTTGCGTCGGATATCCCATGGCGCATCGCGCTCTCTGTTCGCTACTCTTCGAGTGCTTGCTCGAGTGCACCGTTTGGAACGAAAAATATGGCCAATCGTTCAAAATTCAAACGTGCGATTATCATTTACGGTTATTATCCCTCATGCTTGACTCATTTCCGAACAAAATTTGAATATTTCAATTTTTGTTTCCAAGCGGAACCATGCGAACCACGCGGAACGATGTGTCCACAGCGGACGTGTCGACGTTGACGACGTTATGGAAATCGCGGAAACTGCGTCCAAGACGGGCAGGTTTTGCTGCCGGGTGCCTGGGTGCCTTCTGTGCTGAGTTCGGTTCAGTTTTCCGATGCCGAGTGCCAACCGGCTGGGAACGTGGTTCTGTATTTCTGCGTGTCAGTATATAGGAGCAACATCGCGATGGCAGTGTTGTGCGTTGTGAAGAGAAGGCTGGAATTATCGCCGATGTGACCGTGTGCTCGCGTATTAGTGGTGTAACAACAAGATGAAATGACGTAAGCTTTCGTGCACCGATGCTGCTGGTCGGACCGTGATCGGGGGGAGGAGGTGCGGGGTGTTGCAGGTTGACATTCCGCTTTGCATTAATGAGTTGAAGACCACTTGAGGGATTAGGGGCAATCGATCGACGTGCGGATAGTCATGTTGGAACGCAGGTCTGAACTGTTGCTTCTCTCCTTCAGTGGCCAATGGGACTGTCGGTTTTCTTCTCCCCGAGAGCGATTGCTCTCTGGGGAAAGGACTGAACAGTATGAAAATATGACGGGAAGTACGCATATTTAAAAGTTTGGTCTGCTGGGCAAGTTGGTAATGGACATTCAGATTAAAAATAGCGACTAAAGTTTATTGAATGCTTAAACCTTGCTATCGCCGTGCAGGCGCTTAGTCTCGTCGCAACAAAAACACGGCGTACCGCCAAATCAGCAGATACAGCCCGCCCACCACCCGTTCCAAAAAGTTAGCAAAACAGCTACATCACCTCGCCGCACAATCCGAACGAGGAAAGGAATAGATTCAATTCAATAAACTTTAGTTGCCAGTTAGCGCTTGTCCTTTGTGCTTCTTCGTCTTTTTGTCCCGTCTGTTTTTGCGCTATTTTTAATATGAATACGCATATTTAGTTTGGAATTTTAGAATGAAGAAAAAATTCTAAATAAAATTGACAAAAAAAAACTGTCCTTTATTTTGCTGCTTAAATATACTACTGTTCCTGGAGAAACTGCCCTTGAAGTGGCGCGCTGGGATGAGCGCTAGAAGTTTTCAAGCTCGCCACGGCGTAGCTCCTTACACATAATTCCTGCCGCAAGTTGCGGCTTTAACTGCATTCAACTTGATCGAAAAGCGATTTCTTTTCTTGTGAAGCATCGCTTCCAGCTGAGTGAATATCCGTTCTACGGAGATTAATTCAAGACGACAATTGCAGCCGTGCGCGAACAGCAGAAATAGAAAAACAAACACTACAATATAGATACTGGCTACGACGGGCTGTGCGGGGAAACAAACACATGACTTGGAACCGCATTGGAACTACTTGATTTACTGGATTTCAAATAATTACGGCATGATCAAGAGTTTACTTTTCGCTAAGAGATTCAACCCCTGAGCCGTTCAAAATACTCTCAGAGGTATGACATCGCTGTACAAAAATCAACATGCTTGCAATATTTTTTATTGCTTAGTTGGTCACCGGGAAATTCCGTACGTTCAAAACGACCGGTATAAAGGACGGAAACGCTGAGTTCGGAAGTAGTGATCGGGTTAGTGTGCTGTTGTACTGACGTTTGTTTTTCCAGTGTATGTGTATGTGCTCAATGTATGTTCAGCTGATACTTGTAGATGCATAATGTGTCTACGTGTGTGTATAATAAAGGCTCCCGAAGAGCAGTGGTGGCGTGAGGAAATGAAAATATTTTTTGTAGAAGATGAATTGGGGGGTACCTAGCGCCACCTAGCCTAGCTACTTGCAATTACTGTGCTTGACCCTGCCATCTGGTGGCAAGCGATTCAGCCTTCTTTCACGCTACACGATAATTTCTGGTTACCGTACAACAGCGGCTTCGAGTTTGCTCTTTTGAGAGCGGCTTTTTGTTTCTCGAATTGGTTTAGCATTCTTTCGTAATGTGCGGATGACGAAGGTATTGTGACTCGAGGAATAGGAAAGGTAAGACGTGAAGTGCACGAAGTAACTGGGTGTCGGCTGTCTCCGTTTAACATCTCAGTGCTGACGACGAGACGACTGAGTAACTGCTTTTGAAACACAAGTTTCTTTACCTGCGAGGGGAAGCTTGCTTCGGAAATAAACACAGTTCGCGGAAAGCTCGTGTTACGCTTTTATTTACTGCTCTTCTCGTCCCGTACAAGAGACGGAGCGTCCTCGTTAAGCCTCACTGAGCTCGATTTGCTCGATTCGGGGCCGCCATAATGGCAGGCGACGGAGGACCTTAGCTCTCCTGCTTCAGCTACGAAAGTTCTTCCCTTTCTAGAGGAACATAGGTTACAAAACCGTTCCTCCTCTTAGGGAGGACTATATATAGGTACCCTTTTTTCTAAAAGTGAAGCGCTGAATGTGCACACACTGCAGTATTTTGATTTATTAAGGTCGTTTCAATTAAACCCTTTTAAACATGTATTCTTTCTTATCACTATTTAAATCTGGTCGTCAGCAGCCCAGCCTCCCTACGAAGGGTAGGCTCCAAAATTCACCAATTCGAGAAATCAGTATTTAAATTGTTGGCTTGTGCTTGAAACTCACCTGTAATCTTTTGCATGAACTCTTATTTTTCAGAAACTCGTGTCACAGTGCTTTCTCTTAATTGACTTCCTACATTTTTCGACCACTTTCTTGTCGTTGTTTGAAATTGGCAACGTCCTATCTTTCTCTACTCCCGTTACAGCAATTCTATATATTTTGCGCTTTGGAAATTAAAAAAATAGAAAACATTGCAAGGCATTTTTGAAGCGCCTGATAGGACAGATTATGAAGTTTGATTTGTGAAAAGTAGAAAAAAAATTAAAGGTGCTTTCATTTCAAACTGATTTTCTAATTATTGCCATATCGATAACCTATCTACATTTCAGTGTATTTTTTGTTTAGATAAGTTATCGTTTTCAATTTCAAGGACAATTTATGAGAATATTAAACAAGCGCGTCCAATTCATGATAAAAAAAAAATTGGATTTCCAGTCTTTTAAGATTTGGATCCCTAAAGCTCTGAATTGTAATCAATAATACATTGTTTTTACCTCTCTGCACAAAAATATTAAACCTAAGGCGACCACATTTTTTCATTTGTAAATATTCAAACGGACGGTTTCACGGACGTCGCAAAAACATGCACATATACCGACAGCAAATTTGTGATTTTTGTTCCTCAAGAGAAATTTTATTTTCCGCAAAAATGTTCGATCATGTTTTTGCGGTTGCACAACAAGTAAAATATATCTTTTAATATAAAAAAAGAAAAAAAACTAAAAGAAAATGTCGACCGGGCATAGTCGTTCGATCCAATCTGAAAACGCCCAATACAAACAATCTCAGTGAAGCGATTTTGTTTTTGTGCAGAGATTTTTTTTTTTTTTTTTTTTTTTTTTTTTTTTGCGCTATGCGGCTTTCTACGGCGGCGGATCTATTGCCGTTCGCAGGCTGGCAGGTTCAGGTTTTGCCGCGCCCTACCTCCTATATCATGTTACCGCCAAGGTTGTAGGCTGATCTGTTTGCAAAGCCGCTCCGGTTGCTTCCTTTACGTCGCGTAGGCGGAGACGCTATACGCCGGCTGTTGAAACAGGCACCGCGAAGCATGTTATAGCCGATCGCTCCGGCCCGAGGGCATTTTCGGGTCGGTTGTACTAAAATGAATTACGAAGTTTCTCTTCAAAACTACCTTCCACCTCTGTGCTGTCAATTCGTCTTTTCCTGACCACCACGTAGCATTTTTACGCTTTTTAATAACAATGAAATTGTGAAGAGCGGGTATGTGCACGCCCCATTTATGGCAACCGCGTCTGCGTCAATTTGGACATATTTGTCGCTTTATAACTTAAAAGCCACACAAATATTGCATTATCATTTTACAGATTTTGTTAGTACATATTATAAACATTAACTCCGGAAAGTCCAAAGAATATTAAAGATGGTCTTTTTTTAAAAATGATTTGCAAAATAATATATTTTAGTTAAATGCCCCTGTGTGGAGTAATTCTTTTAAATATCTCCCGCTAACCAGGACAACACTATTTTTATTCAAAAATGAACTATATACAGGGCAACACACTGGCAAAGTTTGAAGACCGGAGCTGATGTACATACGGAGAAAAAAAATCTTTAATCCATAGCGTTATTGCGCATTGAGCCGTATTTGCGAGTTTGTTTCTCAAAGTGACGCCCTAATAGTGGGTATTAATACTTTTTGTCAATCCTTCTTAGACCTAATTTGTCAGTACATATTTCTAGACCTGTACCAGAACAGTGTTTTGGGGGAAGACGTCCAAAATACCAACATCGCGCGTTACACAAAACGCGCACGTGACGGAGAGGGTGCTTAAAAAATTTGTTCGCCAAGACGAACTTTTTCTTTTCAATACAAGGATTGGTTTTATTCTTCTGGGCATGGAGCCAGCAAAATAAATATTTTTCATCGAAATTGAAAATGATCACAGGACATGGTTGTATCAATGCAAATATGGAAAACAGACGACAGGAGACGAGGCCGACGCGTTGACGTCACGATGCAGCCAATTCCGCATTTTGATTTTTACATTTCGAAAAAAAAAGAGTCGTCGTGCGCATGCCACGCTCAAGCAGGATATATTTCATGCCCGCCTTTAATGAATGTTAAAAAATAAAATGTTGCACCCTCAACTCTGGACTAAGGGGCGTGACTCCTCTAACTCAAATCGCGTCATCAGAGACATCGGGTTGTGTTCGAGCGTTTTGGGTGGCTGGCTACAGGAGGCAGTTGAGCGCGATCGATCTTTTCACGCCAGTGATTACGCAGCATCGCGAGATCTCCCACGGGGAGGAACTTGGATTCCTGGAACGCTGGATGTTTCTTCCGCAGGCCCTCCGAGACGCATGCAGATTACGCACTCAGCGTACTGCTACGATCGCCTGGCAAGTTCCTTTACTCTAGACACTTTTGCTGTTTACAAGCATGAACTGCCTCTGAAGTCCCAAGCGACTTCCGGTCGCTCTATTTTTGCAAGCCTCTTGCTTATGTCACCAGCGCTGGAGAGCAGAAATGCTACATGGACAGCAAAGTTGGATATTTTAAAAAGGGCCTTCGGCTATGCTATTTAACGTCTTAGAGGAGGCAATTTCCTTTACAAGAATATTCAAATTTTTTTAACATATCTTGCTCTTCGTTTGTTTCGCGTTCACTTGGTGAATTGGTAGCTATGCGTTTTATCGACATTTCAAGCAGCGGTGTTAAGGTGGGCTTTGTTCATTTTTTTTTTTTATGAACCAGAAGTTTTTTGGGACGTCAAAGACTGGAGCACCGCCTGAAAGCTTTTGCCATGAATAGGGTCTATAAAACTCATGGAAGCGCTTTGTGCTAGGAGCATTCTTGTACAGATTAATTAAAAACGTATTCAGTTTAAAAATAATTGTTATTGGCTAAAAAGTATTCAATTGGATTGCTTAATTATTTGATAAAAGAATTGAGAGTTTCTTGAGAACCTAACGGTTATTTTGCATTGCTTTAGTGTTTCAGAACGGCATATCTTTTGTGGGCTCGAAAACTGGACTTTACAGTTCAATATTGAATTAAGATCATCGAATGACAGAATAATAATATTCTTACTCCACCACTTTTGGTTCACCATCCGTCTGATGGAGATTTGTTAAGAGGATTCTTCGGAAGGAATCTTGTGGAAACAAATTCGCGGTTAGGAAGAAGAGGAGAGAAGCTTCTTTGTTCGAACTTGGAGGTAAATGATAAGCCCTATTGGACACAAAAATGATGTTTAAGCAGCTCAATCGAGGCCAGTAGCTCAATGTAGCAAACAAGATCTTGCTTTGCACCTCCAAGGAACGTTCGCATCTGACTGTGCCATGTCCACGCAGCTTAACGCAACAACAATTAAACTAATGAGTTGGCAAAAT
Organism: Ixodes persulcatus; assembly: GCA_013358835.2. Taxonomy (NCBI): domain Eukaryota; kingdom Metazoa; phylum Arthropoda; class Arachnida; order Ixodida; family Ixodidae; genus Ixodes; species Ixodes persulcatus. The sequence continues at coordinate 319,588 of JABSTQ010010016.1, read as the reverse complement.
AAATACTTGCGAATTCTCAACCGCTTAGCTTGCATGAGACATGGAGATTACGCTTTTGCTCCTCCTTAGTTTTGGGATCGTCTAGCTTTTCTTTTCGTAGAACCAGCATGTGGTGAATGTGGTTTTCGCCGTATTAAAAAAAATAACGGTAGGATAGAATTTTTCGAAGGGTTAATTCTGTCGCAGATGTTACATTAACTATAAAACTTTGTGGATGAGCATCGTGCCGGCGTGCGGTCGTGTATCACTACTGCGTGGTGCACGTTAAGACCCCAGGCTTGCAGTTATTGTACTGACTAAATTTCTCATCTACAGCCGAGACAGCAGACGCCCACCGTATAAACATACACATATTACAATTATAAAACTTGGCACTGACAGGCTTTTATAGATAACTCACAAAGCCAGCTGTTACCCAACAAACCACCACACAGACTGTTGAGACAATGAGCCTGACCTTCTCTCGTACCACCGTTTTATTGTTTGTGTTCTCAAGGTTTAGAAGTTGTTATGCCATTGCTTCTTTGTGACGCTGCGGGCGCTTCCCTTCAGCACAACCCGCATATAAATTCTTCGCGTAGAACTTTCTGGCTCGCCAAGAAAAGGAAAGCGCGCATTCCAGCCATTTTCACTCCTTCTTCGGGGCGTTCTTTCTACACAACCTGTTTCTGCTCCTCTCTCTTTTGCCCTTTCGACCCCTCTCCACTCCGCGCCCTTTTCCAGACCACCTGCTCCTGTTCCTCCTGTTCCTACGTGCCTGGTCCATAGCTGAGTGAGCAACGCATTCGGCTTGCACGCCGAACATATGTGAGCAGAAACTGGTGGAGAGAAGGAGACGAGAACGCGCAGGGACATCTGAACGCCGAGCACTAAAGGAATGATTGTGGGGTAGACCGACGTAACGTCAGCCGGTGTGACTTCCTACTGCACTCAACGAACGCGTTCGAATGCGAACGCCAGACGCCGGACGCCGGCCTTTCGCGTTCTACACTCTTAAAAAAAAAGGTACTGTAGTACCCTCCTGAAGGGGGTAACCGACTTGCACACAGGGCAATCCCTTTTGGAGGTATCGTTACCCCCTGCAACGAGGTTGCAAACTTACCCCCTAGGTTAGGGTGCAACATTGCCTCCTTTTGGAGGTAACCTTAGTTCCTTTTGGTGTTAAAAGTGCATCCTTTCAGGGTCAGCCTTTACCTCCATTAGGAGGGAATTTCAATCCTTTTGAGAGGTAAGACGACGTAATTGAGGACGCTGCTTTTACCTCCTTTTGGAGGGAACTATGATCCACTTTGGGGTTAAATACACACGATGAGGAAAAAAGCTCAGAAATCGCGGACTACGAAGAACAAACACGATAGAAAAGTGCTGTGCTGTCGTGTTTATTCTTCGTAGTCCTCGCTTTCTGAGCTGTTTTCCCCATCATGTATAACAGCAACCGACTGGCCCAGTTCACCACCTTATTACAGGTTAAATGCACACTTGATGGAATCACTTTTACCCCCTAAAGAAAGGTACTATGGCCCTTTGAGGGTGTGATAGTACGTGCTTCAAAGGTGGGCCTTATAATAGATGAAGACGGCCTAGTTCTGCAAGTACATGACAATGTTTTATTGTGGCTGTCACAAACAAAATGGCATAAAAATCAATGGCATGACTAGACATCTTATAAAAGTTCTAAGATGAAACCACTAAGCGCAATAAAGACATCTGGAACAACACTTTCGGGGCTCTAGTCGTCGCTAAAGATGATCTAGAGGCAGAATGCAACCAGGACTGCCTCAGCAGGCGACGCGGCTTCGAGGTCTCCCTCCACTGCCACATAGCTGGGCGCCTCGGGATTAATTAGGCTTGAGTTGACAGCCTCCGGGTAGACTGCACTGCCTGCCTGGAACCAAACAAATGTGGAAATCATGTGATATGAATTTGAAACATATCATCCCAAATTTGAAGAAACTATGAAGAAATATTAGATTTTTCTAAGACGCATTTGGAGCATTTGATGGGCCACTGATTCCAGCATTATAAAGAATCGACCGTACTTACCAGACGTGACCAGTTTAACAGTTGACTAACTACCACTGACTAAAATTATCACATGGCGGGTGGTAATCGTAGATTAGTAAGCACTTTGTATTCACCGGTCATGTTTAAATTTGTCACCCCGATTTACTTAGGTGACTAACAGATCTTAGTCAAAAGGGTACAACTAGTGTAGCAGGTTAGTATATACAAGTGCTGATTGTTGGGCGAGTTGGCATTGTACGTGAAAAAACATGATTGCGCTTTAAGACAAGGACAGAGGAAGAACATACACCACAGAGCGCTACACCACATTAGCTGCTCAGCACCACAGCAGATCCCTATGACCGCCAACCCTAACTGCCGAACTTAGGCAAATATGCAAATGTTTTTGCCGAAGTGCTCTGCCAGATGAAAATTGAATTTATGTTTTATTTAGACATGAGAAGAACAGCGCACAAGGACGAAAACACAGAAAAAGAACACACCGAAAAAGACACACTCAAGCGCCTTGTGTGTCTTACTCTAATTTATTTACTCGAAGTATACCCTCAACTTTCTCTGGAAAATGAACGAATACCACACACACAAAGAAAAGATAAAAATCAAGAACCTCATTTCAAGTGCCCAAATGCGAACAAGAACATCAAAATAATATATCTGACTACGCTTACCTGCAGTTGCGTCCAAGGTAGCAGGCATCCAGTACCCTCGACGAAATCACCCTACAACGTTGACGCAGTAGGAATGAAATATATTCAATCAACTTCAAATAATGAACACTTAGCCATCTGACTCGCCTATTGCATGATCAGCTTTTAAAAATGCCTGATGACTCGCAAAAAAATATGCCAAGACAATATACTTGCTAGTCTCTCTGCCGTCAATAAATTAACGACCTTATTCAGTAATATATTACTATTAATGTTTGCGAAGCGCACGATTAATTTCTGACTGCCGAATGTTGAACTTCGGCAAATACTTAAAGTTTTTTGCCGAAGTAATTTGCCAGATTAAAATTTGAAAATTGAATTTATGTTTTATTTAGACATGAGAAGAACAGCATACAAGCACGAAAACACAAAAAATAACACCGAAAAAGACACACTCAATTGCCTTGTGTGTCTTACTCTAATTTATTTACTCGAAGTATACAGTCAATTTTTTTCTCGGAAATGAACAAACAGCACACACACAAAATAAACAAAGATCAAGAGCCCCATTTCAAGTGCACAAATGGGAACAAGAAATTCAAAATAAAATATCGCACTACGCTTACCTGCAGTAAACAGTGTTAAGAACTGTCACGAGATGCGTCCAATGTAGCAAGCATCCAGTACCCTCGACGAAATCACCCTGCAACGTTGCCGCAGGATGAAAGAAATATATTCAATCAACTTCAAATAATGCAAACTTGAGCCATATCTAACTCGCCTACTGAATTATTACTTTTAAAAATACCTGATCACACGCCAAAAAAAAAAAAAAGAAAAAGCCAAGACAACACTATAATTGCTAGTCTCTCTGCCGGCAACAACTTAATGAATTTATTCCGTAATATACTACTTTTAATGTTTGCGAAGCGCATGAATAATTTCTAACTGCCGAATGTCGAACTTCGGCAAATATGTAAATATTCTTGCCAAAGTAATTCGCCAGATTAAAATTGAATGTATGTCTTATTTAGACATGATAAGAACAGCACACAAGGACGAAAACACAAAAAAAACACCGAAAAAGACACAGTCAAGCGCCTTGTGTGTCTTGCTCTAATTCATTTACTCGAAGTATACCCTCAATTTTATCTCGGAATTGAACGAACAGCACACACACAAAATCAACATAAAAATCAAGAGCCCCATTTCCAGTGCAAAAAATGGGAACAAGAAAATCAAAATAAAATATCGGACTCCGCTTACCTGCAGTAAGCAGTGTTAAGAACTGTCACGAGATGAGTCCAAGGTAGCAGGCATCCAGTACCCTCGACGAAATCACCCTGCAACGTTGCCGCAGGACGAAAGAAATATATTCAATCAACTTCTAACAATGCAAACTTGAGTTGTATCTATAACTCGCCTACTGAATGATCAGAGTTTTAGAAATGCCTGATCACACGCAAAGAAAATGCCAAGACAATATAAATGCTAGCCTCGCTGCCTGTAACAACTTCATGACCTTATTCCGTAATATACTACTATTAATGTTGTGCGAAGCGCACGAATAATTAACTCAGACATTTATATTCGGTACTTCAAGGTAACGTGACATTTGACCAAACTATTTATTAAACCTCGTTAAATAAAATAAAAAAAAAAAAAAAAACGTTGATATTAAAAATCAGCGTTTAACCCTGTCTTTTCGAAATATCAACGACGTTGAGAATAAATCGCGCCGGTTGGCCAGTGCCGCCAATGAATGCCTGCGGAAAAAAAAACACCTTATGAAAATTTTAAATATTTGATCAGATCCTCAATTTAACGTCCGACGCGACACGCCAACGGCCCCAAAACAGAAAACCTCATACCCCCTCACGCCTTAAACGTAGGCGACCCCCCCCATTCAAAAGGCGCCTTCGCCCGGCCGCCCCGCTCGCCGAACCGCCGCTTTCCCACTTCCTCCACCCGCACACACATACACCGGAAAAGCTGCTGGCTACGCCACTGGTTAGCGTATGTCAACCTTCTAAATATGCGCTAGTGCAAGCGACAGTCATTCCTATTCTTGCTCTTTATGAACTTCGATGGTCTAAACCGTGTCTGCGTTCGCGCCACATACTAATTTTATCGAACGCTCGACGCCTTCAAACGTGCCAACATGTCCGCCAACCCTTTGTCTAAGGAAGACGGGGGTCGCCTTCCCGGGTGGTCATAACCGACGCCAACTGCCGACCGCGCAGAACATTTCCTTAGCTGCATACGGTGCACACAACTTGGATCTTCGACTGAAGTCAATGCAGCTCTCTCGGTGACCTCGAAAGAAGAGACTGAGCCGAACAGAACAATAAAGAACGTTCCTGCGCTGGGACGCCTCCGTCGAACATTCGAGAAGGAAGACCGTTATGCCGACACGACCAGCCGCGTCGGCGGGGAAAGCTTCGACGCTCCCGGGCGGCCGAGCAGGCGCTCGGCCGCCCGGGAGCGCGAAGAATCACGTGCCATACGAGGAGACCAATTAGCGAACTCGTTTGCGCCTTTCCACAGCCAATCGCAGCGCCTAGGCTTTGGCCGTGCAAAACAGGTGCACCCTCTGGGAGGTAATATGTGCCTCCTCGGTGCCCCTTCGTGGCGAACTTCACCTGGTAGCACCGCATTCTTAGTGTCTGCTGCGTCTGAGGAGGTAATCAAGCGGGGCGCTTTACCCCTGGCCGGGAGGAGGGTGGTAAACGCGGTCTGTTACCTCCTTTTGGTCCCCTTTTTTCTAAGAGTGTAGCGCGTTTGAAGAGTGCAGTGCAGACAAAGGAATAAAGTCGGCAAGCATTTCGTCTACTCCTAATCGCTCCAACCAGAGCTCGGCGATCTGATGTCCGCGCGCGCTCTCGCTTCCTCATTTCTTAAGATTTATTCCCGCATAGTCAATTACAAGTCAAAATTGTTCCCAATAAACACTATCACGTACCAACTACGCCATCGAAGAGCTCCGCAGACCCACCAAAGGGCACGGGCCAACCAGAGTTATGCGACGAGTGGGCTCGTTAAAGGGAAACACGTGGCCCCGGACAAGGGCGCTCGAGAGGGATCACTCAGTTTCTGGGCTTGTTCAGATAAAAGTATGCGTTTTTTGTGTCCAGCCCGTCTCGTCCTCTTTGCGGGTAGAGCATCATTCACGCATTGTTAAGGAACACTGGCTGTGTATGATAATGGAGTGGAAGAAGGTTCCGACTTTTGGCGCATTCTCAACTTGTATCTAACAATACAATCAGTCGCTCTCGAGCAAGAGACAAGATCGAAACAAGTTTCCCTTTCTTTACTAACATGAAGAGGGCGGCCGTAAAAACCAGCTCATTCGGACGCCTTTAAAGTTTCGAATTCGGAAGGAAGTTTTACTTGAAACTGATTATTTGCTAGCTGCTAGGCACGTTCTACTGCGCAGCAACAAAGGCTTCAGAAATTTTTGGTTCGAGGCAAAGAAACGGCCTGCGAAACGATAGTTATTGATGAATGGAAGACTCGTCAGAAGCTAACAAAATCGCCGTACCCATGAAAAAAAAAAAAGAAGCGCACTGCAGGTCTGTCGGTTTTCATTCGCTTGTGGCGGTGAGCCCTTTCATTTTCCTCTGTTTGTGACAGCTATCCAAGCTTCTGTTTTCGCTTGACGGAACTTGTCCGGCCGAAGTGTGATGTAAAAGGCGTTCACTTTCGCGTGAAATTAATTTTCCCAGCCCATTAGTGACAAAGTGAGCTGGTAATTGAATAATAAGGTTGAGAGCTCGGTTAGTTGGTAGTTGTCAAACATGATGAGATGAAACAGCGCAAAAAGGTACAAAAGGAAGAGACAAACCGGACAGGACAAAGAGGATAGGGCAGTGCTCTCTCCTGTCCGGTTTGTCTCTTCCTTTTGTACCTTTTTGCGCTGTTTTATCTCATCATGTTTGGTAATTCAAGAGACGTAAGGCACCTCGCGACGCAGTTCTTGCTTCCGCAGCGCTATAGTACATTGTAAGCATAAAACGGCAGCACGCATGGTCTTTTGTTTCCAGCTAGAAAGGGGGCACTAAAATATTTTTGCGTGAGCTAGCGCAAAGGCTTTTTTTTTTGGGTGGGGGGGGGGGGAGGGAGGGCGGGAAAAGAGGGGGGGGGGGGGTCAATTGGGCACTTGAACAAGGTTTTGTATCAAGGCCTATATATACTGTTTTTAGATCCCGATGCAGAGGTGGTGATATTTTAGAGTAGAGCAAAAACGACGTCCCTACATTTCATTTTTTGTATACCGGCCATTTCGTCGTCTGACGCTGGTGTGAGAGCTGGTTCCTAGGTGGTGCGCACCATGCAAAAACCAATGAGTACAGGCAGATACAGAATGATCATGATTTGAGTGCAGGGAAGCTAGCAGTGAGCTCGAATTTGAAGAGGAAATAAGAGATGTACATGGAGGAGGCGCGATAGGCATGGAGAGTTTTTATCTATTAGTACATGAAGGGCCTGGATAGAAAGGGAAGGTAGTGAACAAGAAACTCCGGTCGAACCATTTTTGAAAATATTGGAAACGCAGATTAGAAAATTACACACAAGAAGAGGGTTAAAGGAGGGAACAGGTAAATATAGAAAGCAGAAATTTAGAAAAAAAAACGGTTCTGGAAACTTTTAGAACATATAGGATGGATATTTCTAAAGAAGGTATCTACGACAATTCTAAGGGAAGCTCGTTGCTGCTTGAGGCCGCAAACTGGGGTCTTTCGGACTAGGGAGTCCATAGCGAAATATCAGGACATAAACACAGTGCCTGGAGCATGTGGGGAAGACAGAGAGACGGTTGAAGACCTAATACTTAAGTGTAAGGGGCCTCACCCTTCAGTTGCTCAAGGTAATACCAATTCAGTACAAGTTTTGTGTTTTAGAGACAGCGACGGAAAAATAGACGTAGGAAAAATGGAGTTCACGAAACATGGGTTATCGGACTGGTGGCACAAGTCGAGGGAAGGATAAAGTTTGTGGTCATTTTTTTCAATTCGGAAGGGATAGAAAGTGCGCGCACTGGGTTGCGAAGAGGCACCACCGTCACAAGAATGTTAACTTTCGGTTGTGGAGAATGGTAGATGATTGCTTGTGCTTAGTGGCCACATGACATTCTTCGCCCGGCTTCATTAAGTCAGAATTGTATTGAATATTAGCCAATTCTTGGATTTAGAAACATTGATGAGGTGGCGCAAGCCACCATTCGATTAAAAGAGTTTAACCGTGTTCATCCATCCATCCACCTATCCGCTGAAAACGTTGTAATACTGGTTATTGACTAATAGGAAAATCGCAAAAAAAATTATTAACACGAAATATATATTGCATGCGATATTACTTATTTAGAAACAAGCGACGTTATTTTTTTTTAATAAAAATTTTTTCTAGACTACACAAATGTTTGTTTCGATTTATTAATTTTTTACCGATACTAGTTAAAATTTAGGGGGGTAGAAAAATTATCAGTACATAAAAATAACACAAAAACAACTGTGTCGAATTTGAACAGGATATCTAAAAACATACAAATAGCGTTGTCACTAAATTATATGTATCCACGTATTCCAGAATTTAGATAGAAAATAGTGTAGGGATGCTATAATTATTCTAACGAAAATGCAACTTTTCTCACCACAGTCTGTATGTAGCCTTTGGTCGCTTTTTCTGTAGACATTGTATACAACTTAATATATAGATATTGGATAAAAATTCTATTGAAATTTTATAAAAAAACAGATAGAGATACTAACAACGTTTCTATCCCCGTTCTATAGTAATTACCAAACTTTTTCAGCAAAAAACCTTAAATACTGATATGAATTTTCTTACAATACATACTTAAAATCGTGCACTCGCCATTCGCATTGAGCGTATACATAGATACCTACACACGCCACGGAGCACCGATTGCTAAATTACCCAAGCATAAAGGAGAATGTTGGGAATGTATGTACACGCGCTATATGTGCTCGCCTTCACCGTATGAAAGATTCGACGTAAAACACCACAATAAAGCCTCGACGAACGCGCGAGCAAGATGCCATTTGTTTTAGGCAATTGCTTTAGAAAAGTAACTACTGCTGACGCCAGCATGTGCGGCGCGAGTAACTACACTCGCATCATGCTCCTTGGAACTTGGGTAATTTATCAAAAGGTCTATTCAGCAGTGTTCACTGCGTTGCCGGCTAATATAACCAAAAGTTAAAACAAAATAGTTTGAACCAAGACCATACGAGAAGATAAAAAGATTACAAGTACGTTCATTTTTTTCTCACTAAACCACTATATGAAATGTGCTTTCTAAATGTGGGTGAACTTTATTTTCCACTATAGAGCATTGCTAGAAGCAGTTACTATTTGGCACACTCGAAAAAAGCTGCCTCCTCAAATTGTGTTCAATGTCGCCTCTCTGCACTGCATCTTACTAATAAATCATCCCTACTTTATAGAAATTAGGTAGCTGTATGGTCACAGAAAGCCTTTTGAGAGGTGGCGAAATTATTTCTATAACCTTTCTATCGTCTCTGCTCTAGACTACGCTTAAAAATGTTTATATGGATATAATAAAAATGTCGAGTCGACGTGATTGAATTGGAGGACGTAAGTGTTAGAATGTTCATAGGATCTCTATGACTGCTTGAAATATTTTAAGGACAGTCTGAAATCGGAAGAAGATAATCTAGGAAAACAAATCGGCCAAAAATTCACTAAAAAAGTTTTGAAAACCCCGGTCAAACTCTCCACCAGAGATGGCAGTAAATTACAATTTTTACACGATTTATCGTCTTTCTGTAATCGATTAATTATACGATTAATGGGTTTCGTTTATATCCGCGCATAATATAGTTTTTTCTTCAGGTCAAAATTACACCTCCTGCTATTGCTGAATATGTGATAAACGGCGCAATGTACAATTTCGATTTTGAATAAAACTCGATGTGAAGTACTGAGAACAGTCCAAAGACACTCAGACTAAGATTATTATTTCACCTGCAGAGGCAAAAAAAGGTTCTTTGATATCCTCCGGCAAGTGCGAGCTCCTTTGGTGGATCGCAATAGTCCCTGCTGCTCTAAATGGACACTTGCACGACGTCCAAGTAACCGGGACACGTATAGGCTTCTGCACTTGTTTAGTGCAAAAAAATCTCAATCCACCGGTTTACTTTAGGTCAACATTACACCTCAAGTTTGCACTTGATACATGTGTACTCGCCCACACCTGCGTGGTGAAAGCGTTTAATTTTTACTTTTTTCTTGGTTAGCCAACGTTGAACCAATTAACCGGTTAAAAAAAAACGTATCGCGATTAAAGCATTAATTGGCAGTTTAATTCATCAATCGCCTAGCCCTACCTTACACCCAAAATTTGTTTGGGTACAAGGATTTGTTAAACATAAACCATGAAACACACAAACATTTTAATCATAACTATAATAAGAATAAAAGTAATGAAAATAAGAATTTATAATCATTAGAAGACGGGGCTGCTCAACCCGGCCAATAATTTTGCGTCTTTTCGACTAAAATGAGAAAACGGATCTTGTTTACGAACGTTCGTAGTCTTAAATGTAGTGGCCTATCACTATGCTTCGACCATTCGCAGGATGTACGCATTAAGCGTTTGCACTTTTGGGACCATGCGAAGGCAGAGAGGAAGCAAGGCGACCACTCGGTTAAACTTGCACACGATAAACTATACATAGATGGTAAGACATATATATGGGACTCAGAACTACAGGAAGTGGTACAAGTTAAACGATCATGATATGCCCCCAAATCAGGGACAGTTTGTGAAACTGTTGTACTTGTTGTAAATTGCAGGAGTGTTAAAGATTTAAAAATAAAGTGGGCGAGTACGGCTGGCCTAATCAGTTCAATATGGGCTGATGTCGTTATCGGAACGGAGTATTGGCTCGACGCAACGATAATGGACAATGGGGTATCTCTTCGTTCTTTCTATGTGTACGTCATGATAGAATGACGCTTGGTAGCGGCGTTTTTATCTTAGTGAGTGATTCATTAAATAACTGTGAACTTCGTATTGATAACAACTCAACAGAATCTGTTTGGTGTCGTGTCATACAGTCTGATGGTTCCAGATTTGTGGTCGGCTCCTTTTATCGTTCACTAGCTTCTGATTTGAACGTTATGAGGCAGCTGCGGAAGCTTGTTTGTTCTCTTTCTGCCGCGTGTATTCTCTTTGGAGGCGATTTTAATTTACCGGATGCCACATGGAGTGATGGTGGTGTGTCTGAGGCTCTAATAGCGGTATATACTCTAAGATGAAAATTATGTCGGATACACTTTGCTTGTCTACGTATGTCGCCCAGCCGACACGCGGTTCTAGTCTTCTTGATTTGTTGTTTTGTAACACTGCCGATGTTGTGTCGAATGGATACGTCATACCCCGCAACAGTGATCTTCATGCCGTTGTTGCCAATTTGGCCACAACTACTAATCGAGATAAAATTAATGAGTCTAGGAAAGCTTTCTTATTTGGCAACGAGGATTATCTGAAGATCTCATTGAATCTTGCGAACAGGTTTTGTCTTTTGAATGTTTTGCAGACGACATAAGCGTTAGTAAGTTATGCCTAAAGTTTAAGGGAAGAAGTCTTATTCTCAATGACGCTCATGTACCTAGTACATTAAGCAGTGAACTCGGAAATAGGGAAAGGCCATTGATTACTGGCGAGCTAATTCGGATGATTCGTAGACGACAGAGAGTCTTTACAAGGTATTGCAAAAATAAATCTTAGGATAACTTTTATAAACTGCGGGACCTAGCGTCAGAATATAAGAAAAAAATTGAGAGAATTTCAGAGGACGTTCTTTCAAGGTTTAACTTCAGACCTGCAAAATAAACACAAGAATAAGTTTTGCAAATTAATGAAACGGTGCAGTAAAGGTAAACTTGGGGCCCCCTGTCAAATGCAGCATGAGGAGTTTGTAGTAACAAATGATAATAATAAAGCTGCATTAATTAATGATTTCTTTAAGTCAGTTATTCTTGCTGATGAAAAAGTTTCCCTACAGATGGTTAGCGACCAGTATGCTAGCCTGGAAGAGGTTGAGGTTTTCATTAGTGGAATCAATAAATTGCTTATTAACATTGATTAATCCAAAGCCACTGGCCCTGATGGTATTTCCTCTAGGGTTTAAAGTATTGTTCGAGTGCAGTAGCGAAATATCTTTTCTCATTTTTTTCTAAGCCGATTCAGTAGGCAAAACTACCTGATGATTGGAAAGTAGCCATTGTCGTGCCAGTTTTGAAGGGCGGATCGTAATGCAATGTTTCAAGCTGCAGGCCAATTTACCTTACCCGAGTGCGTTGTAAAATTGTTGAACATGTTTTGTACTTGGCGTTAATGAAGCACGTTGTTTCGATCGGATTTTTGAATGAACAACAGAATGGGTTCCGTAAAGGTTTTTTTTTCATGTACGACAGAATTAATTGATTTTTATCATGATATTGCCATAGTAGTTGATAATAGAAGTCAAGTTGATTGTATATTTTTAGACGTCGAAAAATCATTCGATACTGTCACTCATTCGGTGTTAGTGCAAAAACTTGAAGTCGTGAATATTCATAATAATGTGATTTATTGGTTAAGAAATTACCCAGCTTCGAGGGAGCGACAGGTTGTGGAAAATGGGACATGTTCGGGTCGTGACTTTGTTACATCTTGCATGTCAAAGGGATGTGTGTTAGGACCGCTTCAACTTCTCATTTATATTATTTTCCGAGGAATTCATTAAAAATACTTCTATTTGCCGATGATTGTGCATTGTTGAACGCAGTGTCTGGTGAAACAGATTCCATACAGCTTATGAGATATCTTAAAATTATTTAATAATGGTGTAGTAACAATATGATATCATTGAACGCTAGCAAGTGTGTTCACGTGTGCTTCACAAGAAACTATATTATATTGATTCAACAGTACTCCATCAAAAATGAAAATATGAGTAGAGAACCATCTTATAAATATTGAGGTGCTATATTTGCAGAAGACGGTGCATGAACAGAGCAAGTGAACAGTCTTGTTTTCAAGGCAGGCAGTTCTCTGAGTTTTTTTTTTTTACAGCGCAACCTTAAACATATGAGCAAAGAGCTTAAGGAGGCAGCGTATAAAGCATATTTCAGACCGATATTAGAGTATGCCTGTCATGTGTGGGATCCGTCTTACCAGGTTCGCATCAGAGCTATGGAACGAATTCAATCTGTTGCTGCTCGGTTTGTCCCGGGAGGATACGATCGTTTCAGTAGCACAACTGAAATAAAGAAGGAACTGGGATGGGTGCATTTAAACGAACGGCGTAAAAGGCTGCGCCTCAAATCGTTTTATTTTATTTACCATAATTAAAGAAGAATTGGTGCTGCAAAGTTCCTGCATTCACCATCTTACCGTTCTGCTCGTACAGACCATTGTTATAAGGTTCAGCCGTACTTCTCCAGGATAAACATTATAAGACACTTTTTGTTTTGCACGAACTATCGCAGAATGGAATTCGTTACCGGTGGAATTAATGTGCCGCGAGACCGTGCATCTTTTTTTTTTTTTTTAAATGCATTGTGCGTCCCTGCAATAATACCTGTATAGGCGCTGCAAGTTTTTCATGAATAAAGAAAATGATGCATAGTTGTTCTAACAAGTTAAACCTGTAGAGTACTGTAATCGTGTATCGTCCTTGGGAACAAGAAACATCTAAACGAATCTATTTTGCACGCATACTCGGCCAGGCTTCGTCTGTCTTCGATACCCTTTTTCGCCCCATGAAAAATGGAAGTCGTGGGCATTGTTCACACACCGCGCGAAGTAGTCCTTACATGATTTGGTTCTCGGAGGAAGAAGCGATGCTTTTGGCGTCCGAAGCGCGTACGTCTTGATAAGATATGGCATATCTAACCTAGAATGCACCTACATATATCTTAGTTCTCTACACAAAAAGGAAAATTAGTAACGCTCCGCGAATAGCCGTACCTTTGTTACTGCGGTTGTTGAGGCGAAAACGAGTATAGGGGGCTTTCGCGGAGGAGGGTGCCGGTAAATACGCTTACTTTTATACAATTTAAAACTATCGCACGGCACATTAAATAACATGAGCCATTCCACTCTGTGAATGTGAATGACATCGACGTTGTTTAGCACACGAGTCAGACGTGACAAAGAAGTTTGAACAAAGGTACGAACACATTTATTGCGTTCGTCGGTGGCCATTGTGACGAACGGATACGCACGAACATTTATTGTTGTCCCGATCGGTTGTCATTTTGTCTCTTGCCGCTGAATTTGTTCATGAGTGACGTGACATGAAGTCGTAACGTCATTTTCCCCGCTAAATTTAGCGGGGAAACTGAATTGGTGTTGGGGTCACATGATGTCAATTTCCCCACGGGAAAATTTCCCCACCAAATTTAGCGGAAAAATTTTCCCTCTAAATTTAGTGGAAAAATTTCCCCGCTAAGTTTAGCGGAAAAATTTCTCCTCTAAATTTAGCTGAAAAAATTTCCCGATAAATTTAGCGAGAAACCTTTTCTGCTAATTTGGCGGAGAAATTTCCTCGCTGACATTTAGCGGGGAAGATTACCCGCTAAATTTAGCGTGAAAATTTCCCCGCTAATTTTGGCAGGGAAATTTTCCAAACAAATTTAGCGAAAAACGTTCCCCGCCAAATTTAGCAAAATATTTCCCCGCTAAATCTATCGGGGAAATTTGCCTGCCAAACGTGGCGGGGAAAATGAAGTTTTTGTTGACGCACACGAAAAATCCACGGAACCCTAGCCATAAACTCCTTCGCTGTAACATTTAAACCTATGAGGAGCGCAAGTTCGTCAGCTTCTTGCACAGGGGTTGCGGTGACATCAGAACAACGAGCTCTGATTAATTCGATTGGAAGTAGAGTGGGTAGACCACAAGGCAGCTTGCTTTTAGGTCTACCACCTGTCCTTCTGATCATCCAATCACAACTCGGCTTTCCAACACCGCCGCAACGCCTACGCAAGAACCAGAAGAACTTGCACTCCGCATTGATCCTGCGCCAAACTTCCAAGGACTAAAGGTCAAAGATCGCCTGGAGGTACCGTCTTGCTTGACCAAAATTCAAAAGGATGGTACCTGTCGTAATTAAAACGCAAGTATTTTCGTTTGTAGTCTTGGGATTAAGAGTCTTACACAGTGTGAAGAGGTCCCATACAATGACAGTATATTCGAAAACTGATCTTACAAAAGATTCTAAGCTGCCAATTTAACGCTTCCTGATATCTGGCTTCAATTCCTTCTTGCGTACCAAAGTTTAATAAATACACCGCTAATAACACGACTGATACGGTAATTTTAACGTAGATATTTTCTGATAGTCACTGCAAGGTGATAGTTACTTGAGGTAACGTGTGAAAGTTCGAGACCGTATGCACTGTGCTTAGGAAAAGAAGTTATTTTCCGCGTTATTTGCAGAAAAATACATTTTTCGCTGGGTGATAAATTTGCCTCTCTACGCATCACTCATCCGTTTTTTTTTAGTTAGCAGAAATATTGATTAGATCTGACAATAACTTTATTTTGGTATATATATATATATATATATATATATATATATATATATATATATATATATATATATATATATATATATAATAATAATAATAATAATATCGTCCCCGAAAACACGAGGGCACAAAACATGTTACGCGCTATATTACTGCTTAAAATAAAAAAAAACAGAAGGGGGCCGAGGACGGACCATTGAGTAACTCTAGAGGAAGCATGAGAATTATTGATTTATGGTCATTTACTTCAAAAAATTGTCGCCTTTTACAAAAATCTAAAGCCGTTGTAACACTGCTAATACACCATAGAAGACCAACATTACGGCGAGTTCGCAGGCGAGCTGATGTAAGTTTACCATGATGATTTTAAGACGAGACTGGGGCAGCTTGCTGTCATACCGTATTACCATAGAATATCACATGATCAAAAAGCAATTGCAAAAGGGTTCGGAGTAAACACCGTTTTCAGTTCAGTTTTTTATATTAAGTAGATTCACGCTATTTCAGTCAGGTTCGAGTGGATGCAAAGAAGCCCACCATGAGAAGTCGGTCCCCTGCAAAAATGAAATGGAGTATGAGATGCCTTTGGCTTGTAGTTTTAAGTACGGAGGGAAACTTCAAGGTGTATCAATGACATGTTAGCGTAACAAAAAAAAAACACAAAAAATTGCTTCAAATTCGGAATTAGCTAAACACGTGTGCGAATGCAATAACTCTGGTGGACAATGGTCAGG
Source organism: Ixodes persulcatus (assembly GCA_013358835.2). NCBI lineage: Eukaryota > Metazoa > Arthropoda > Arachnida > Ixodida > Ixodidae > Ixodes > Ixodes persulcatus. Next base: position 303,615 of record JABSTQ010010016.1, on the reverse strand, counting down.
AACAGAAATAGTTAACCAGGATTTAAATAGCATCAAGAGAGCTATAAGAGAAGCAATCTGGATAAGAACAATAGGAAACTGCATCAGTTATGCCTCTTTGCAGCTTGGTACTACTTCGAAGAAATGTTTGAAACTCAGGTTGTGCATTGTTTAGGTTGTCCATTATTTGCAAGTGTGTTGTCCGTCCCCTTAGTGGTTTTCCTGTATACTAGAGGTCGGGGTGCGAGGTTCGGGTCAAACAGGGAGCTTTATGCCTCACTTGTCAATGACTGTTTCCTTCTTTTTTTATAGTTGAGTTGAATGTTTTTTTTTTGTCATGTTCTTGATGATCAAGGCTAGATCATTTAGTTCCTGTCCCGCCAGCAAGGTGCTTGTGCTTAATCCTCATGCAAAGACAACTGCTCTATGAAGTCGGTGCATTTCTGTGGGTCTCTGCAGATAGTGTTTTTTGTAGCAGTCTCTTGGGTATCCTTGTGGTGCTACGGCGTAAATGCCGACATGCTGTACAGATATCGCGTGTCTCGGTGTCACAAAATCTACGTCTAGATGCATGTTCATACATTTTTTTGCAGACGAATATTTCCAGAACCTATGGATACTAGGAGGCTTGTTTCGCAGTGTTCAAAGGTTACCAATTTCTTATTTACGACTCTTTTGTATTGTAAGTGAAAAGAACTTTGAATATGAAGCTCCCATGCCCACTTCCGTTTGCGTACAAAACTTGTTTTCAGCCGCCCTAACATATCTGTGTCGTTTCGCAGACTCGGTACTGTCGAAGTACATCAGCGTATGGGGCAACGCTCCGGTATTACGATATTTTTATTGCAAAGATAAAGTTTTCACATTATGACATTGCCAAGAAACAGGTCACAGGTGTTTTATTCAATGTAGCAACCCGATAGGTTGCTGCAAAACAAGTACTATATTTGAACAGGCAGAGTGCATTGATTTACTGAACCCATACAGATTTATCACAGGTATAAGAAAAGTTTGTCAAAATATGTGCAATACATTTTTCAAACCATGGATATCTCGGGGAACTCAAGAGACCAGCAGATCACAATTTTAGAATGGTATTACTTTTATACCTGTCTGGTAATTCGGGTCCCGTTACTGTTGCATCAGGTGTCCCTTAAGCGTAGTGTACTCGGGCGTCTATTGTTTCTAATATATATCAACGATATACCATCATCAATTAAATCGACAATTAGATTATTCGCTGATGATTGCATTATTTTTCGGAAAATTAATATACCTAATGATCTCAATATTGTCCAAGACGAATTAGATACGATATCATCATGGTGTTCCCTATTGCGGATTAACACTAATACTCGTAAATGCAGACAAATATATGTAACTTAATCCTCCACTAAAACACTAATCCAGTACTACTTACTTTCTCAACTACTAGAACAATCATCATCGTACAAGTATCTGGGCGTTTATTTTACACACACATTATCATGAAACGAGCACATTGTGCAAATAACAAATAGCGCACTAAAAACAGTCTGCTTCATTAGACAAACATTATATGTTGCTCCCATTGAAACAAAGCTGCTCGCATACAAAACATTTAGCTTCCCAAAATTAGAATACGCAAGCATAACTTGAAATCTACTCCTAAATAACCTAATCTCGAGGCTCGAAACTTCGGAACAAAGCAGCCAGACTTATATGCAGTGATCATCTATCCAAAACTAGTGTCTCCGCTTTAAACACTAACATCAATCTTCCTCTTCTAGACAGAAGACAAAAAATAGCCCGATTCCGATTTTCAGTCTACTTGCTGCCGGGCTACCAATTTGAGATCATCCATGTTAGATAATTCCTGCAAGGCAACCATTTCGGTGCCATACTAACACTTTCCTCTTTTCTCCCTTAGGTCTTTCTATCACTGACTGGAACAAATTTCTAGCCGACCATATTGTAACTGAGCGCAATTCCATTTCATTTAAAAACAAGTAAATCAACTTGTGTAACTGTGAACCTGAATTTGTAAAACTGCATCATAACACTGGCATGCTAATAAGGTTTTTTTGTGTGTGATTTTTACTTGTTGGTGTCTCTTTTATATTCAATTACTTTTTGGTCTTTTCATTTCTGAATCTCGCCTCATGTAATGCATGTTCTGATGCCTTTGTGGTGAGTAAAGTGAAATGAAAGGAAATAAATACCTCTGCATCATTTACCCCGTTGTTACTGTAGTTCATTGTACCCATGAATTCTTTTTTTTTATACAACTCCCATGTCCTTCAGAGATAATTAAACCACCCAGTTTAACGCTTAAAGAAATAACACACCTGTCTCAAGATATAACTTTCTTGTATTTCCCTATAATAATTGTAGGTTATAATAATTTTCCTGCGTTCTAAAATGTGTTCTTTAAATCACTTGGCTTTCACAGCTCTTGTGTTCGCTCATAGAAAATAAATAGAGCGAAAACCCTTGTTTCTACGAGGGCTACGCGCGAAGCCTTCAGCTCAGCTCTATCGAGCGGCGCACGTCAGCCTGCTGCCGTGACGTCACTGAAGTCGTGTTCTGGCCTTCTCCTCTAGGTGGTGTTGTCCGGGCAGGCGCAAGAGGAAGGTAAGGGAAAGTTGGACACAACGCCACATATGAAAAGACCTAACAAAACAAATCCAAAAATAGGCAAGATACAGGAAGAAACAGCAAATAAGGAACGTCTGGCCGCGGCAACAACAGAGGCCCGGGGATAGCCGGCGCGACAAAAAGCAGCAAATGTAAGCTACAACTAAAAAAAAAAAAAAAAGGAAATTGGTTGTTTGCTAACTTTGAAGTGGTATTCACACATATGCCAACCCGAAACACGTTTCGCGTCAGCCCCGTCCCCTGCCGGCGCGCGGGAGGGCAGGGGGGTGGTCGGCGTGACTAAAGGGGTGCTACAGGGTGAAGCGTAAAACTATGGGAAATCGACTCAGAAGGCCCAGCCGTTGGCGCCAAGGATGTAGAGGAAGCCAAGAAACACTGAGGACGTTAGCAAAGGTAAGTATCGACGACACGAACACACTGTCCGCCTCAAGACCTCAAGATGGGATGAGAGCTGTGACAGAGAGCTGGCCTCTGCTTTTATTTATTCCGGCGGACGATGTGTTGGATTTATAGATTAAATATGATTCGCGCGCCTCGCGGTGGTAGTGAGACTGGAAGCTTGTCCGAAGGATGGTAGCCGTTACGTTCTGAATTGTATGTTCAGGAAGAAGCATGTGTCTTGAGGAATGAGATCGGGAGTAGATTTTATATGAGCCGTATGGTTGTTAAAGCACAAGCGAAACGGGGGTTTCTGTTTGTCCAATATACTGCACATTACAGAGTATGCAGTGCAGTAGCTATACTACATTCCGTGAGTCGCAACGGTAGGTACCGTTTCTGTTGTAGACAAAGTTTGATTTCGAGCTATTGGCTTTGTTGGTTGGAACCATATGGGGGCATACTTTGCAACATGACTTGTTATTTGGCCCAGTTCCATTACTTTTAGGGGAAGTTAATCTGGACGAGGTTATAACGTCACCCAGGTTTCTTTCTTTCCAGTATACGGCGCGCGGTACTTTGGGCACCACTTGAGTCGTTCGATGGCTGTGATCTAATATGTTGTAATGCCTGCGAAGAATTCCATTGATGTTTGGGATATTAGCAGAGAAAGTGAGTACTAAATTGGTCTCGGGGGCTTTGGGGCCGTCTATGCCCTGTCGAGCAAGGTTTTCTTCTCGGTTGAGATTTTGAGCTTTTTGGATTGCGGATTTTGTTACTTTTTGGACTCTAAAAAAATGATATCACCTTACACCCTTTTGTCCCATATAATGCACCCCAAAACCTCAGTTCGACGTACAGCGCACTGTAGTCGAACAGACGGCCCCAAATTTTACGGGACTTAAAAACGGTGCGATTTAACTTATTAAATAGCTAAAGTACGTATCAAAGACCACAGAAAGAGAACACTTGAGGTTTTGCAGTACGGCCAAGAAAACCCCAATTATTATTTTTTTTTCTAGTCAGTAACACGTACATGAACTATTTTAATAAGTTGTACCACACGGTTCTCAAGCCTCTGGTGAAAGTTAGCACCGTCAGATCGACATCAGTGCGCTGTACGTCGAACTGAAGTTTTGGGGTGGATTCTATGGGACAAAGGGTGTAAGAATACACCTTTTTTAGAGTATATAGATATTTCTGTGCAGTCAGTATTCACGCAATGTGTTTGTGTTTGAATCAATATCGTCGTCATTCGAGCAAATGCGTCTGTAGCGGTGTGCCTAGCTGTAAGAATACCTGTCTTACAATGTCGCGGATGAGAGCTGCTGAAGTGAGGTTACTGGCGGTGGGTGGGTTCACGATACAGGTTAGTTTCTGGTTTACGTCCATTTATTTTTACCCTTACGTCCAGGAAATTTATACTCTGCTTGGAGTAGGAGTGGGGAACGTGAATGGAAGGATGGGCTACGTTAACAGTATCGATAAAATTTAGCAGTTCAGACTCTGTATGGGTCCATATCATAAATATAGCATGTATATAGCGTTTATAAAGAATTGGCCACATGGTCTAATTTGAAAGAAAATATGATTCCAGGGCCCCCATAAAAATGTTAGCGTAGTTAGGGTCCATTTTGTATCTATGGATGTACAACGTACTTGCCCATAGTGACGTTCATTAAACTCGAAGTTGTTTATTTCCAGTTTGAGTTGGAGCAATATGGATAATGTATTAGAGTCAACTGGTTTGTTATATATCAGGGACTCGTACACAAAAACAGTCAACCTGATGCCGTCAGCATGCGGGATGTTTGTATAAAGGGAGGCCACCTCGAGGGTAACTAGAAAGGAATCGGCCGAAACATCAAGGTCGGCTTTTAGTTGAAGAAAGTGATTAGTATCTTTTACGTAAGAGTTTAAGCTTTTGGAGATTTCTTCCATAAGACTGTCAACATAACTGGAAAGGTTTGACCGTGCCGATTCCTGAGATTATCGGGTTATAGGCTTTGTGGATCTTAGGGAGATTATAAAATGTACCTGGACTTGGATGAAGCGGAATGATTGCACGGAATGTGCGCTCGTCGAGCATTTTAGTTTTATGGAGCTGTTCTAGGTTGTTTTTTAAGATATGTTTATATTCGTCAGAAGGATCAGATTTGAGAGGTTTATAAAAAGAGCCATCTCTTAATTGTCTCATGTCTTCCTCCAAGTAGTCTGCTCTGTCAAGGAACACTACAGCTCCGCCTTTATTAGCGGGCTGATAATTATATCAGTTCGTTCAGATAGTGTATTCATGGCTGCGTGCTCATCGTTGGATGTTTTTTGACTGAAAAGTTTCGGTTCCTTGAATGATTTCAAAATATTCCGTTGCACGGATTCGATATAGAGGTCCAGATTTTTGTCTCTTTTGAGTTTCGGCGTCTGTTGTCTGGGGTTAGGTAGCGCGTGGTGCTCTTCGCTCTGCATGTTATGAAAATATTCCTGTAGTCCAAGCGTCCGGGCAAAGGTTTCTAGGTCCGAGAAAAGTTGGAATTCGTTGTGATAGCCGGTGGCTGGGCAAAACTTCAGGCATTTTCGTAAATATTTTGTTCACTAGCCGATAAAGTAATTTTCGACAAATTAACCTCATTGTCGGGTGGAGTGCTTTGATTTGTGTGGATATTTGCAGCGGTATTCCCGGTGGTAGAAATATGAAGCGAGGGCGTACATGGGGTTTTTGAAGGAGCCCGAGGACCGCCATTCACTGAGCAGTCAACCGCAGGAAACGACGGTGAAAATAGTCTGGGTGCGGAGCAAGTAAGCGTTTCAATGGCGAAGGGAACCCTATCTCGAGATAGTTTTTTTTAGCTTTCATGGAGACTATTGCCTCATACTTGCTGTGATAGTACGCCTCAAGTTGATCGCGCTCGAGTTGTGTAAGATCAGGAAAGATTTTATTTCTCTTTTTTTTTTTAGAGCTTTGGCGTTACCTTTGCTATGACTAATGATTATTTTAACTAATTTTAAGGAGGCGGAGTTTAGTGTTACCTCTCATGATCGTTCTTCCATTTCGTTAAGATTAGTGGCCGGATTGAGGGATAGCTTTAGGCCCTGCGGTGCTGTCTTGGTTTTGAGGTAGAGGGTTAGGGTACGGACATGCAGCTCGTGACGAACGCGTTTTTCTACTAATTTTCTAAGATACAGAAAAGGTTATAGAGGCAGGCAGCGATACCGAGTTCTTATCTGATTGGCGGGATGATAGTTAGTTGTGCTGTACAGCACGAGCCACACTGGCGAATGTCCGTCAAATTTTGGTCCTCTGGAGTGGCGCTCCGGGCGGTGCTCTTCGATGCTGAGGAGCAGAAGGGTGAGTTGAAGCCTTAAAGGATCCCTGCAACGGCTTTTTCGCTGATTTTAACCGTCGCGTGTTGGTTGGCCTTGATATTAGGTACAGCCGGAACGGCCTCTCGCTGGTCACGATTCGGGACAACGTGTACCACTGTCCGGGAAGTGCTCGAAGCTCCTTGACGTGCTAATTTGGAAGCAGAGGAACAAGGATGATGAAAATAATCCCTGGAGAAGGGGAACAAGAGGGACAAGGGACAAACACAAATCTCTAAACACAGCTAGGTGACTGGTGCGCGACCGAAAAAATCCGCCTGGTCCGGGTATCGAACCCGGGACCTCTCCATTACAGCTCGCTTGCACCTTTGCATTTAATTGCATTATAATCAGAGGAACAAGGCCGGTTCTGGCCAGTAGTGGCCTGCGCCGGGAGGGGCGGGAACGCCGCCTCGTCGAGCTGCTCGATGTGGGATCTCCACGCCTTGACTTGGAGCTCACGGATGTTACGAATGACGTTTTGCAAGTGCCCCGTCAGGAGTGCCACATTGTCTACAACATAAATGGTACCTTCAATTGCGACTCACGGAATGTAGTATACCTATACTGCATTGCACACTCTGTAACATGCAATATATTGGACGAACAGAACACCCCCCCCCCCTGTTTTGGTTCCGCTTTAACAACCATAAGACTCATATATTAACTACTCCCGATCTCCTCTTCTCAAGACACATGCTTCGCCCTAAACATACAATTCAGAACGTAACCGCTACCATCCTTCAGTCAGGCTTCCATTCTCACTACGATCGCGAGGCGCGCGAATCATATTTAATCTATAAATTCAACACGCTGTCCGCCGGAATAAATAAAAGCATAGGTAAGTTCTCTGTTACAGTACTCATCACATTTTGAGGTTTTGAGGCGGGCAGGGTGTTCATGTGGTCGATACTTACGTCTGCTAACATCGTTGGTGTTTCTAGGCTTCCTCTACATCGTTGGCGCCAACGGCTGGGCATTCTGAATCCCTCCGATTGCCCATAGTTTTACGCTTCACTCTACGGCACCTTCTTTTGTCACGACGACCACCCCCCGCCGGCCCTCCCGCGCGCCAAGAGAGGACGGGACCGATGCAAAACGTGTTTGGGATTGGCGTATTTGCACATGCCTCTTCAAAGTTAGCGGACGACCAATTTCCTTCTTTTCTTCGTTTTTTTTTAGTTGTTGCTTAAGGCCCGTTCACACTCTTGTGACGGAGTAAGACCGAGAGAGACCAGACCGGTGTTTAAGCCTCTTGCGATCTCTTAGGACCAGCTCCGCTGCAGCGCATCCGGTCCTAAGACGTCGCAAGAGGCTGAAAAACCGGTCTGGTCTCTCTCGGTCGTACTCGGTCGCATATATGTGAACGGCGCTTATGTGCTGCTTTTTGTCGCGCCGGCTATCCCCGGACCTCTGTTGTTGCCGCGGCCAGCTGTTTCTTATTTGCTGCTTCTTCCTGAATCTTGCCTATTTTTGAATTTTTTTTATGTCTTTCCATATGTGGCCTTGTCTCCTTCTTTCCCTTACTTGACTCTTGTGGCTCCACTAATGTCTCCGCGTGGGAAATTTTACTGTATAACGAACCCCTGAGGGCCTGTCCCAACAGGACGCTACAAAAACCGTCAGGCGACACGACTCATGCAAAAATCGTCAAAATTGAAGCGGGCGCTTCAATTTTGACGATTTTTGCAGGCGTCGAGTCGCCTGACGATTTTTGTGAGCAAGCTATAGCATCAAGACTTTTCTACTCGCCTCCTCCACTTTTCTTTGACGCCGATGCTTGTCAGATTTGACGTCACACGCCACCTGCCACTGGTTTTCTCCCGCGGCTCGTTGACCTCTCTACCGCCGTCGCCCCGGCTGGAAGGAAAAAGAGGTCTGACTTCCGGTGGATTTGGAATATTCCTGCGTCGAAGCGTGTGTTTCCCTTCCCGCAGGCAAAGGAATGACACCTAAAGGTCTGTTCACACACTTGCAACCGAGTACGACCGAGAGAGACGAGACCTGTTGAAACCTCTTAAAATTTCTTAGGACGAGAGAACACACTGCCACTCTGGCGCCATCTATGTGGTGACCCTGGAACTGCATTTCACAAGAGCGAAGGTTTTACGGGATTTCCGAGGTCTAATGTGCGCAATACCTATAAGAAAGGCTCGTTTATAACGTTGACAAAAGATTTTAAAGCCAAGAAAGAAAGGATAATGAGCGAGAGAAATAGAAAATATGCCGGAATGCCAAGTTTACACTGCTACCCCATTGATGGCTTCAGTGTGTCCTCTCGTCATAAGAGATATTAAGAGGTACCAAGGCACCAAGTTCTAAGAGGTTGCAACTGTGTGAACGGGCCTTTAGTGTCATTCTTTTTCCTGTTTTTGGTACTTCAAAAACGGCCGAAGCCTTCAGCGATTGACCGACAGCCAACAGAGCGTCTGAGTGGTTCTCAGAACCCACGTCATGAGCAGATCAATGCCGCTGTAAAAAGCACGGGCAAGATTTGACACAAAAGAAAAAAATTCTCCCCCACAAAGGAAAAAAAAAAAAAAAAAAAAAAAAAAAAAAAAAACGCCCGGGAGCGTAGCGCCGAACGATTGTAGGATTCGTGTCGCCTGACGATTTTTGTAGTGTCCGGTTTGGACAGGCCTTGACGAAGCCGAGTCCTCCCGGCGAAACGGTTGGGAAACAAAGTTTTAAAGTTTGTAGTTTTCGTTTTCTGACGATGTTTTCATTTATATATATATATATATATATATATATATATATATAGTGGGCATGGTGGCATAAGAGCCAAGGGGCCGAAGCCGAGTCTCTCGGCGAAACTGTCGATTAAACTTCCGCTGTTTGTTTGTTGTTTTTCACCGAGAGTTGTTCACTTCGTTATATATATATATATATATATATATATATATATATATATATATATATATATAATATATATATATATATATATATATATATATATATATATATATAATCTTATGTGCGCAGGAGAACGAGGTCTATAATTGTACATATAGATATTTCTTCATCAAATTCCTTAGCACGGTATGTCGCAAAATCATATACCTCCAGAGCTGCGCTCTAATTTCGCATTACAGAGATTTGAAAACGTCTTTAAATTTTTTTATAAGGTCGTTTTATAGAAATAAATCCGCGTGACGTTTTTGCTGCAAAGACTGTGGAACCCGCGGCACCCGTGGGTGTAGGAACAAATGGTCCCGGAACTAATGGTCCCGGAGCAAATGGTCCCGAAATAAATGGTCCCGGAACAAATGGTCCCTGAACTAATGATCCGAAGTTCAAGGTACGAAAAAATGTTCCCGTAATAAGATCACTTCGTAAATATAACACACTCAATGCACTTCATTTTTTTATGCTCTAGGCGTACTTGTTTGCTGTTGGAATGAGGAACTTGGTCCCATAATTTGAGACCGGTTACCTAAGAGCAAGTTGATAAGGTTTCTATAACTTTTATTTAAAATTACCCGAATATTGTCGAACAATAGACGTGTCAGTGTCATTTTATTGTAATACTATGTGATCGAATACTGAAGGGGTCATTGCTATTACCATATATACTTCGTCTCACCTTAGTATGGACTATTCTTAGCCGCGCGTGCTAAAAGCGCGAGCTAGTTGCTTCGAATGAAGCCTCGGCGGCTGCACAAGCGCTCGTGCAGCGAGTGCTTTAGACAAGGCAGTCAAGGCTAGCCGCTCGCGCTAGCACAGCATTCGCGGTTAGTCCATGCTAAGGTGAGACGAAGATTTTGGCAGTTATGTTTTCAATGCCTTGTTTTTTATAGGAAAAATGAGCACTTCTGCTCATATCATTGGGGCTGTACGACTTCAATTACATTCATCTCCGCGTGTCTTTTAGTTTCGGCCCCGATTAGGAGCGGAGCTCACTGCCTTTTGAGGTGCAGTGGGTGCGTGTGCACGAGTGGCGCTCCTTTTTGCCTCTCTAAACAAATCAGTAACTACACCACATAGGTTGAATTATATTTCACGGGAAGTTTTTCAGAACTTAAAAATTTTATTGATGCCACAAAGATAAACATACAAAAATTTTACGTCTGAAGAGGTCAGAACCGAATGGTTCGGCTCACACCTCGAAGGAAGTCCTCCATGGTTTGCACGCCCTGGCTGTACTGGCGGAGAGATTCTACAGCGAAAAGTGTAAAACTAATAATTCTTTACGAAATCCTTCAAGTGGGACGCTTATTAACATATATATATAATGACGCGGTCTGAAAGAGCACAGTAAATTACTTACCGTTCGAAAATGAGCGACCGGTGGAAAATGCGGCGCTTTCACGCCTCATTCGTTAACTGAAGCTCAATCACGCGGTCAATCGTGAATGCCTGTGTTGTCACCTGCGTTATCGAATTTGAGAAGGTCCAAGTGCTACAATTGGCACGAGCTCCGTTCTGAGGCTTTTACAGGGGGTGATATTTTTGTGGGATTATTTTTGCCTACATTGAAATTGGGACCATTTGTTCCGGGACCATTTGTTCCGGGACCATTTGTTCCGTTTCCCCGCACCCGTCGGCGGCAAACGGCTGATACTCCGAAGAGGCCACGGCCACAAAACGCCTACGCTTTTGTACCACCGTTAGTATCTTCTCCGGTGACAGCATGACACCTGTATGACGTCCTGAGGCGGAAATCAAGGAACCACTTTTTGCGACGCTGTAAACGCACCAGTCGAAAACGCGTTCCAAGCACCTTCCTTATAGCCAATAACAGCCACTTGAATTCATTCCCATTAATAAACACTCCTGTAACAGAGAATTGTCAATTATACTCACTCGTAGCCATCTGAGGCCAATCTGGTCAGAAATAGATGCTAATAGCCAACAATGGTCACTTGACGTCATTCATCCATAAACAGAGAAGTAGCTAAAAGTTATCAATACTAGTTATTAGTAGCCATTTGTAGCCATATCAAGCAAATATAGATAAAACTGACAGCTTATCGCCAATCGAAGCTGAGAATAATTGATGTTTGCACACAATTGGCAATTATTTGATCTATAGCGATCGCTATCTATTTGAAGTCAATCTGGTCAAAAATAGACTCTAACAACCAAAAAAGCTTCTTGAAGCCATCTATATGTGTAAACACAAAAAAAAAAATAATTAATAAAAATTGCTTGTAGTCGTTTAGAGCCATTTCAAGTTGATTTCATCGCAAATTGATGCTTACTGCTAACTAGGCCCCCCTGGAACCAATGACATCTAATAAGACGTGTCTCGGTAGAAATAGAAAGAATAAGTAAACAAGATTGAAAAAGGTAAATAATTATTGTTTAGATTGTACCAAATCGCTATTCAAATCCCGACACGTCTTTACAGCACATACTGCATTTCGTCAGGAAGACCAAGGGCTCCAATATAACGAGCTCATGCTCCATGAAATTAAAAAAAATATTTTATAGATGCTCAATTTCTCCACTGTGTCGCACCAACTTGCTGCATTTCCGGGGAAACTGGTCAGTTCTCCACTAACTGGCGCCAGGATCGTTTTCTGCTTCCGTCTCCCATTTCACTCGCAAGTTTCCTGTATTTCCGTCCAAGGTGTTTAATAACGGTGTCCCGCAAAACGGCGTTCGATGAAATGTCCGAACACGGTAACAGACCAACCAGTATTAAATTGATTTTATCTTCCGAATGATGTATGTTTACGAGCGTTCTTCACAAAGTACATTCTGCGAACCCGGTGATAATCTGGTAATGAAGTAATTAGTTCGAAACTGCTGTTCCTGGAAATCCTTAGATTTAATAAAGCGGTAGATAGCCCACGCTAAAAAAAAGGTAATGCCTACGCACTAAAAAAAAAAAATCTCCTTTGGGACAAGCGAAGTCCCGCCACGCTAAAAAATGGCGTGGTCTGCCGGAAGTGAAAAGAGGGAGAGAGGGGTCTTACCCCTACAGAGAGAAAGAACTGACGTGCGGTGAGGAGGTCTGCGTCACTTTTACGAATACAGAAGCTTCATCCTGGCATTCTCCACCCCCCCCCCCCCCCCCCCCCCGGGAGAATATTTAAGGCTACGCCACTTGCTGGCATTGACACCAATTTTGACCGTCATAGGGGTGTGAACTCTAGGGAGTGAAATGACATTTAAGCTATGTTTCCCATGGGAAGCACAGCTTAAATGCCTAGGTTGAGATAACAGGGTACTGCGTCATCTAATAAAGCCCACTAAATCTGAAGAGGAAACACTTGCCTTTAAGAAAAGTGCGGATTCCGATTTATCAAGAATAGCCTCCAAACTCGAAGAATGGCAATTGTAAAAGATGAAAACGTTTTTTCTTTTACTTAAAAGCCTTGGACATATTTTGCTTTTTCTTTGTAATTTCGTTCATAATTTGTAAAATATTTTTTATGGATGTCCCCATGGTGGAAATCATGTACGTGAAAATAAACTTACGTGCAACCTGAAATGAATAAAACCCCCAAGTAGGAAATGTAGAAACACTTTCTACCATTTCCGTTTCGCGCCCAAACTTGTTATCTATATTTTTATTCAAAAATTTCTACAAGAAAACAAAAACTTTTTTTTCAACAACAAAAAATAGACTTGACCAAACACTCTTCGATATTACTGCAAACAGGCGGAAATCGCAGAAAGTACTTCATTCTATACGGCGTGAAAGTCCTACAAGAAACATCTAAGCTTTGTAGACGAAAAACGAAAGCACCGACAAAAATAAAATATTTGCTACAAAAAAAAAAAGAGTAGGAAAAAAGCATTCTCCGGTTTGGCTTAAATTGAAGCCCGGACATGAAAACATTACCGATAGCGCGGCAGCGCACCTGGACATATGTTTAATTTGCGCTCCTTTTTCCAAGCTCTACCCCTTGGGTGCGGAAACGACGCAAAAGATGGCGCGGCACGCAGCCGTTTCGCCCCTTCCTCTTCTCCCCTCTTCCCCTAGTCAGATTTAGGGAAGGAGAGAAATCTGGACAAATGAGAAGAGAGAAATGGGGAAACGCTTCCTTCAACATTGCGGGGCTCCTTCTTGCAAAACATGTGACCCGTTCGTCGTCCCGTCGGGGAGAGACGCGCCTCACCTGACCGCCGGATTCGCTCTCATTCCGAACAGGTTCTCTTTGGTTCGCCTGTCTGGATGACTCCTAGATCATTGAGATCACCGCTTCCTCGGCTTCACGTCTAAGGTTTGAGCACGATACTCTGACCGCGATTGACTCTTTTGTGCGGGTTCCTCGTGCGGAGGTGGTGCGGTGTCGGTGCGGTGACTGCCTGTTGCTTGTTATCGCCCGAAGAGGAGGCACGGGCCAAAAACAGGATGTATATTCCGCTGGAGGTGATCGGCTCATGCCCTCGGATTTGATCTGTTTGTTGAACGAGTGAGTACCACTTTGCCTCCGTTTTTCAGGATAGATTTACTGGAAGAACGTATTGTTTAGTTGACAGACGTGCCCTTCATTTCACTTCCTGTTCTTTTGTTTACCGTGATGATAGTGTTCAAAATACTGTGATAAAAAATAAAGATGTACAAGTCTAACTAGATAGCCTAACATGTCGAGTGTAATAATTGTGTAGTAGATTTCCCAGGGGCAAAATACAGTATTACCCGAAATATTGTCCGCGTCCTATACATGTTTCAAAGTAGAAACTTTACGCCACACTTGCGAACCCGGAAGCGGGGAGATAAATAAATGGACAAAAAAACAAATAATTACATACACAACTGAAATTTACTGGTTCAAGCGTACCATTTAATAGACTATTCAACACAAGGAAAAAGGAAATAGGGACCAAAATTGCATAAGCAGGAAGCCAACCGACCCCTAGCGGACAGACTAAGCCACTGCCAAGGCTGAATACTTGGACAGGAAATACTCTCTCTATTTCCGAACAAAACCGCCTCCCGTAAGAGTCAAATTATTTATGGTGAACTAGAAAAACTTCCCACTTTTAAATCACCAATCTTCTTGGAGCAATCCGCTTTCAACCCAATTAAAAGCACTACACATCATAAAAACTGAAGCTCTTTCATCCAATAATTTATAATAAGGGATTGTTGGCTCCCGCAGTTACTAGGCTCGCCTATACACAAAGTCGTCTTAATTAGTCTCTTAAACCCTTTTTAATGCGAGAGCATTAACTGTCTCATGAAGCGAACCGACGTCATCAGCTTTGAAACCCCGCCGAACGTTGTCCAAACGGCACCTAAAATCTTCTTTCTGAATGAAGCGAAGTGAAGCCGATTTCTGGTGGATTGGCTGGCGCGCCTCATCAAGGAACGAGACTCCCATTGGCTGTCGTGCGGCGTAGTTCCAAAAAAAGCCACCAGAGAAGCCCTCTCCATGGCGGCGCAGCGCACTGAGCGGCCCGGCAGCCGGTGAAAGCGGTGCGGCGGTGCGGGCCTGGCGGCAGAGCCCGCTCGGGGCAAGCTCAGGGGCGGGTGCACAACCGAGCTCAGCGCGGCACTTCACGAGAGAGCGCGCTCGGCCGTAGGCCGGGGAAACGTGGCTGTCCACGCCACGACGTCAGAGACGAACTAAGGGAGCGGAAGAACGACATTTATGCTTTCGCATTCAAAACTCATAAGAAGTGCTTTGGTGTCCTCGGACATTCTTTTTTTGTTTTCGTCGCATAGAACTGAATTTTTTTTTCTCTAAAGAGGAAACATAAATTGCACTCTTCGACATCCTTAGCAAGTTGCGAATTCTGCGACGTATTCTCTACAGATCGTTCGTGTTCCCTGATGCGGTCATGGACACAACGACCCGTCTGCCCTACATAACAGAACCCGCAGTCGAAGGAAATATTGTACACCACTTTTCTGACACAGCTCACGGAATGATCTCTATCTGTTTCACCGCAACAACTTTCAGGCCCGAACGGAAAAGGGTGAGTTTGAGTGAGCGAAAGTCCGACCGAAATCCATGTAGACATTGTATTTCGAACCTAGAGTGCGAGTGAACATGGAAGTAAGGAACCACCGCAATATTTTTCTTTTGAACCTTTTAAATGCTTTCAAAATTGCCTAGGACTTGTCCCTGCACACCTGTTTTGATAAACTCCAAACTATAGCCAGTCGATTTTAAGCAGTTACTTCTAATGCTAAGCGCGCTTCTGACATAATGAAAACAATATTTCGTCAGTGCGTTTCCAGTTTGTGACCTTACTTCTTCCACTTTTCAGAGTTTGAAATTGCGCTCCACCTGGACAATACCCTCCTTGAATCTTTCTTCCCATACGATCAGCAATGCCCCCCATAATAGCTGGAAGTCCAAAAGGCTGTAAGAAACCATCGTTATAATGACGATGATGTCTAAGCGATTTCGACATTTTCGTGCTAATAAACCAGCAAAGTTAGACACACGGCTTAAGGGGGTTCATGAAAGAAATTTTCTAGTTTTGGTAAAACTCAGCATCATTCTCCTACGTTAATAACCGAATAAACTTGCCTTAGATTTTCTTTGTAAGCAATGGCATGTCGGCAAGTAAATTCGGGAAATATGAGCATCGTCTATCCCCTCAACTCGGAGCAAGAACAAGCATCCATGTGGCCTGGTGCTTATCCTATGTCACTAGTGTTAATCACTAGTGTTAATCGCTGAAGTTGGCAAAGTAAAAAAAAAAAAAAAGAACGCGTGGTGAGCACCAGGCATTGTTAGAGCGGTGTTCGGAGACGCAGCGGTGTTCGGAGACGAGCCACTACCCGAGTGTCCACCGAGGCATTGATTGTTACGAGCCATAGTCGAGAGCTTACGCAGTTCTAGTGTCTAATCCATGAGCCGCGCTCTACTGTCGTCAGGCGAGTGGTTTCTATTGCACAATATCGCAATCAAGCTTTGCGAAGGAAAGGCTACAGGAAATAGTTCTCTTTTATTTTCGCAATTTCACCGTGACGAAGAAGCTTCTGAATCAGTGGCGGTCCGTGCGAGTATTCTTGGGCCAGACTAGGAACAGTGCACCTTTGTAAAGTCATGAACATTTGAACCCGATATCGTTTCATTACCCATTTCATGGTATCAATAAAAATCTAAAACAAAAAGTCAGGGTACACACTTCAGACGACTGTTTAAGCCGGACAAGCTATGCAGCTTGGCAGTGATTTCAAACCGGTCCCGACACGTTATTTGACCTGTAGTTAAGGTTTGAGCCGGCTTGTTACGAATTTTCATTTTCTCTTTTCTTTTGGGGAGGGGGAAAAGGGTGGGGTGTAGCCGTATTTTCCCGCTTCCAGAATTTCTGTCGCAAAAGCTACGCGTCTCGAAAACCCCGTGCTCGAGGACCCCGTTTCATTTTCCCCGCATGGCAAACAAGCCCGGGCCTCACAGTCCCCTATGTAAGTGGCTTGTCCCGGAAGTGAACGCTTGACAGGCTTCTCAGCTCTTCCGAGTGGTTGTGCAAACAACGTTCAAAGTGCTGGATTCTTTTTTTTTTTTTTTGTAATCTCGAGAGAGCCAGCCTGTTACGCAGTAACAACGCAAGCTGACCCGAGGAGTCTCCTGGGAAGCCATTCGAAGTGAAAATTTTGAGATATTTTTTTAATGAAGTGGTTATATGTCCCATGTTCAAATGCCTTATTCTCTGGACTTAATATAAAACGGGATTATTAAAACTTCCTCAAAGACGCGAAAGTGCATGAAGCAAAACATTGACTGAATGCACTAGAAAGCCCAGTAGACGCCCAACGAGGTAGAGGGGCTTAGAGTGATAAACCGGAAGTTCGGAAGTAGCACCCCCCCCCCGGTTGCCGCCATGTTGTACGCAAATGTGACCACTCGTCACGTGACCTCACAAAAGCCGTGGCGTCATCGGTAAGATGGCAGCGCTCAGAGCTAGTAAATGCGAGTTTGTACGGTGCGCGGTAGCCGTGATGTGCAGCTGCTTTCCGACGATTTCGGGCTTCTTCGTGCTCGCTGACGCAGGTATAATGTGAAAATATGAAGGAACTAGACTTTATACTCTTTCTGCGCAAGATCGCTCTGGATCATCTGGATATTAACGCCTGTGAGACAGCATCAACCGTATCGCCGTGCCGGTGCTCGAATTCCCGGATGTGTTCGAGGATCGATAGAACTTCGAGTGCTTTTAGCGTGGAATTTTCGCATTCTGTTAGCTTTGTTTGAACGTTGGAATGTCCGAGAATCGACGCGAAATGTATGCGTCAGACGTAGGGCCTTGGGGAGTTTGTTTCAGCCCGAGGTAACTGCATAATCACCGAGGAAGGTCCTGCGACCTTTAACCTTTTGTGCTAATCGATGATTCTGCATTCGATCGCAATACTTTCTCGAAGTGAAAAGCTGGTGTTCGCTTAATTTATGTGCATGCGAACTCTTACAAAGAATTCGAACGAATCATTCGAAAAAAAAAAGTTCATTACTTATGTTCATAAAACAGTTTATTTGTCCCCTTGGAACTCGAAACACAGCAAGACTTTGATTGATCAGTGCACAAAATGCTGCATTCGATGTCCCTTAGGAATTAGTATTAGTAGGCTCTTTACCTTTCCGATCCGTATCAATAGTCCACAGTAACCTCTGTGTGTATGATCATACGCCTCGTTAAATGTAATGCAACTCGGAAATAGAAGATTAACTGGACATTTTTCTTGTTCATAGAATTTATTGTAGCAATACAATTTTTCATTAAGAGTGCATTTTATTAGTCGGTCAATTATTTACTTGTTCTCATTACCTGGACAAGACAACTCATATTTGTGTTACTTCCTTGCTCGAAGAAGCAGTCTTGTTAAAAAATGTTGACTAACATTCCTTTCAGTCTCTGCCAATAGACTTTTTTCAAAAGTGTAGGCTTCCTATACTTTGTTTCGTTGTAACTTGGAAGAGGGCGACCGCCACAGTCCCTTCGAGCCAATCAGAGAGACGGAGTGAAGGTGTGCGACAAATCTGTGCGGAAAGAGAGCACTCCGATGATATATGTTGTCATGTGCCTCTCTCCAACGTGCATATTGACTCACCAAGACTGTAGCCTTTGCCGTTTCCCAAATAGTGATCTAACGAATTACAGTAACTACTACTCTAATTGCCCAAGGCCTTCATACTTTGGGCATTTGTTCAACAACAGTGTTATGTCCACCATCACTGTGAACTCGGCTGAGCGCCTATTGGACTCGAATGCTGCATTAGCGTTCGACGTGAACTGGGGTCCATTCGTGTGCTTCACGCCGAAATAAAAGGGTGACAGTTGTGTTGGTTGATGGTGTTTTGAAAGGGTCTATTGTGTCATATGTATAGGAAGTGTCCTGCTATATAACAATGCATCAACACATACTATTAGACTAGATGCTCAGAGGTGCGTTATCTTTGTAATTATCAAGTTACAGCAATAATTATTTCTTACGAGTGTAATATTTATTTTCAGCAGCTGGGTCCGTTTTGTGTTCGTCTGTGTGCTATGATGGTATTATAATGTGTGTATGGTTTTAAATATCCTCTCTGCAATGCTTCCAGGGGTCTTTGAAGGGAATAAATTAATAAATAACATTTTCACATCACTGGAGTTTGCTTTCGGTGCACCACATGTTCAGGACAGGTGGAAGGAGTGCAGTCCCATGCAAAACGTCTGCCAGTCTGGTTTGTCCCATTTATTAATATTCGGGGGTCAGAGATGCAAGTGTCCTCAAAAACTGCGCCACATGCAGTGAACACAATTCTTGGTTTGTAGACTCTGAAGGCGTAAAGGCAAGCGGAAATATGTTTATTCGGTTAGTGAACCAAATGTTTATTAATTTCCACTTGATTACATAATTATTTATTCTTAGCAAATGGTTCCATTATGAGTTTTTTTTCTGCGACAGTCTCGTGTCAGGCGTTCAGTCGTAGTACCTGTGTTCCTTGTTGTCGGATGACGTTCCTGGCACGTCGTGTCCAGTTTGGTCGGGTGGAAATTTTGACTGACTGATGCCGTCTTGTAATCATACCGTCATCTGCGGCCATTGACATCTGATGCACTGAAGCTGCAGGGCTGGCTTTTAGTCCGCAAATTTTTCTGGTAGTTTTCTGCGTCAGTGCAGCAAGCTCGGGCATGTATTGCTTACATGGCTGTGCCTTTTGCTGTACCGTTGACTTGATGGCTGGCAACATTGTTTGTTTGCTATCCAAGCCATTTCACTTCCATTTCGTAATGGCGATTTCTTCTGCATCCCGCGACCACGTCAACTTGTGTAAGTCTCGTGTGGCAAAGTGAATTCGGCTGATGCTTGGTGTCCACTTTTGAGAACAACCAACCATTCTATCTCTTCAAGTCACTCAGCGGCGTTCTTCCTCAAAGTTGGAAATTGTGTGCTTTGTTAAGTGGACACAGATAATTCGTTTCAGCAAATTATTACGTATTGTCCGTGGACGACAACCGACACCAAATCAACTGCCATTGCATTGCCGCTCACCTGCTTTGTCGTGCTTACCTCTCGTCGAGGTGACGGGGATGAGGAGCTTCGGGGTAATGCCGGCAGCAAGGACAAAGGCCGCCAAAGATAATCCTCAATGTCCCGCGGTCGCTCCTCGAGACGTGGTCGAGGGTTGTTCGGCACGAACCTTTGCAGGCTAATTCATTGGTACGGGCAGCTCCGGTAGACATGGTCGGCCTCATGCAGTGGTAGAAGAGTAGTTTTCGATCGGCCATTCGCAACACCTCCGTTTTCCTCGGTGTACTTTGTTCAGCGCAGACCTACAGCCGATGTCGAGAATGCTTCGGCGCTGGGGTGTCTCGCTGAATTGGCATTGAATACTAACGGGTAGCCGGTGACGTCTCCAGTTGAAATGCCTGTCGAACTTGTTCCAAAACAATCTCGGCAATCAAAATAAAAGCTGGGCAACTGATGGCAGGAAGTAGCTTACTGATCTCCTCCCGGACAACGTTGTGGATGATGCTGCGGATGCCTGGGAAGCGGGTGTCGAAATTGCAGCTGGACGACTCGAGTGTCGAGACGCTGGGGAGTTGTTGATAGTGACTGGCTCGGGCCTGCAGTGTACATTCAATGTTGGAAGCCTCGGTGATATGAACCCTTCGACTGTTGTCGTGGGGTTGCGGACAAGGCTGCCGAAGGTGTTGTCTCTCACATGGGCATGGGATTCTCAGTTTCTTGTCTTCTGTAGCATCAGGGTTGGCGTGGGTGCTCGATCAGGCGCAAAACATCCTCCACGAAGGCGGTGACGCTCTCGTTGGTGCCATGTCCTAGGCAGAATCAGGAATTCGACTCTCTCTCGTCAATGGTGGCTGATGGTTGTGCACTACAGCTCGATCTTGCAAACTTCCCACGGCGTTAAAGAGGATTCGTGGTTCTCAAACCAGTGCCTGGCAGTTTCTTTCAGGAGAAATATAGGTTCTGCAGAAGCTGGTTGTCTGTCCACCCACTGTGGTGGGCAACACGGCCATATTGTTCAATCCAGCCCTCGGCGTCTTCATACACCTTGCCTAGAAAGGGCGTCAGAGTGTGAGGTGCGACGGAAATGCATGCAAACAATAGTGGGAGCGGACACGGTTGGCTGCTACAGGTTTGTCATTGTGGGTTTCGTCAGCTTCGATTTTTCTGGCAAAAGACCGAATTCCGGTGGTTCTTGCTGGTATAGCAGCGACTGGCTCGGATTTCAGGTTCTACGTGGTGTATTTCCGGGGTTCGTCCTTGTGGTACTCGCTCGTCTTGCAGTTTTTCCGCCGGGCTCGGGCTAGGACTTGGTTCACGGCTCGCCGGGGGTTTAGGACGCGGGACAGTCCGCCACCCGAGTCCTGTTATCGGGCATCTCGGCTGAGGAGCCGCCAGGGAGCACACAGAGTGAAGGGCTATGGCTAAAGTACCCAGCACCTCCACCAGAACATACGATGACAGCTGAGCATGGCCTGAAACTTTCCAGAATGGTAAATATTGATGTCTAAATTTCTCATCTACAGCTGAGACACCAGACGCCCACTGAGGCAGACTAACTTCCGGCTGTATAAACATGCACACAACAATTTGAAGCATCCGTGACAATATAACAAAATTGACAGAAGAGAGTCTATCCTGGCCACTAAGGAAGCTGCATTGGTTTAGTGGCATTCTTCCCGAATAAATCCTCTCCTCTTGGCGACTACCGCGGACGGACTGAACTGAAATTGATGTGGGACCACTTCTCTGGTAATGAGCCGCTGCGGATTGTCGTCGCAAAACGGCGTGAATGGGTGGACTGGGTAGGTAACACGCGCGATGAAATGTCCACACAGCTTGCAATTCGCGTAACGAGTGTTGATGAAACTTGTGTCGACGAAATGTGCGACAGACAAGCGGAATCAATACCAACTGCAACACCTGTGCTCCAAGAAAGTGCACGTCTACGCCAGAACAAGTTAGGGAGCGCACAGCATCACCCAAAGCACGGCACAGGAACTACCAGCTTGAAGGCAGCTCTCCGGGGCGCAGCAAAACCAAGGTGAGCATTCGGTCATTCGAACGAAGCGGCACCACCATTGCACACTGCCGAGCACGACTCACGCAATTTCCGTTGCTAAACTGTGTATCTAAATATATTGCACACGCTTCACTGCAGACCTCCAAGATTCCAATGGTCAACGAGAGCACAGAAACGTCGCCTTAAAAATTTATCCTAGCGGTATCCGAATCAATCCGAGTTCCGAGCAACGTAGGGCCGATTGTCTCTTTCGTGGCAATATTCCCGTCGGTCACCAGCGAAATGCACACCGTTCCTCCTTATTTTCAAGTTATACCTACGTCCGACGCCACGCTGAACTCTGAAGTCGTTTTCGACTGGCCTCATATGACGGCTTCTGCGTCTGAAATCAACTCGCCGAGACGAACGACAACAAACAAAGCATCCGACAAGCTCCGGCTCAGCCGGGGCCAGCCGCTGCCTGGGCGCTGCCATCTTTCTTGTGACGTCACGTATTTGGTTTGGTCACGTGACGAGTGGTCACATTTGCGTACAATGGCAGCCGCCTTATGGGGGTCACTTTCGAGTGCAGACCGGAACCCCAGTTTATCGCTCTAAGCCTCTCTACCTTGTTGTAGACGCCCTACTTCCGAAACAATCATTGCATTTCCGGTGACTTCACTTGCGGCAGGCTGGGATAGCAGCTATGCGCAATCTATCCCCTTAGTGTAGAAAGCAGCGTCCCCGTTATACATTTCGTTTCTCACTGGTGTACGCGGTATGCGTGAAGGGAACAACAAGAAAAAGTTAACTTGAGTCACGAAAGTAAAACAAAAAACATTGGGATGAATTACAAGTGGCCCGTTGTATTAGTCTACAGATCGGCGATGACGATGTTCAAGAGTCATACGGAAAGGTTCGAAGATGACCTATACTCTTAGACGGTGTACATATTTCCTACAACGACGTACCACAAATGAAACCTATAGACCTTTTCTGTGTACTCTCGTCCCCGGCCACCTGATAGGCATATCCGGTATGGGCGACGAAAAAACAATCCAACGTTTCAACCTGCAAATAGTAAAAAAATAAAGGGGAGGCAAAACGAGAAAGTGTGACGGTTACGCTTATATCCTAAATGCCCTCTATTGGTGTGGCAAAGGCAAAAAAATGTTTTCGCCCATACTGGAAGTGACGTCAATTCAAAATGGCGGCGCACTTGCAGAAAAGGTCTATATGTGACTCTGTGACGAATATCGCGCTATTCATTCCACAATTTGCGTGATGCTCGAGTTCCACTAGAGCGACAAACAGTAACAAACGACAGCGACAAGCCTCAAACCTGAGTCTTTCGCGATTTGACAGGCTTTGTAGAATAAAGGAGGCTATGCTCAAAGACGAGTATCGTGCATGCGATGGTATCTTTCGCAGGCTTGAACTCACTCGTGGTTACTTCACGAGCGCCGAATGACTAAACGCCTGCCAAAGGTACCATCGCGAGCATGCCGCAAGTGTTTGAGGCTTGTCGCTGTCGTTTGTTTCTATTTGTCGCTCTAGTGGGACTGGGGCATTAGCGAGGAAACACTAGCACACGTAGGCCTACGTAATAGAGACTTAGGTAAAATAAATTGGAGAGACTTCGAAAGGTACGTTGAAACGGGGAAATTTTTTGATAAGCTTCTCAAACTTGGGTTTTCGGAAAACGGGGCAAAAAGAACGGGGCACTATCGAAGGCATTTTACACGGGGCTCTTGACTTCGAATGCTTTCGTTCTCCACCCTTCTGATTGTGAGGGATCCATCAGGATTGAATTTACGCTGATTGGTTGGATGTTATTGGATGAATGATTTGGCTATCAAGATTTTAAACGTCCTTAAAAAGTGAGTTTTATAAAGAAAAATGCACACTTGCGTCTGTGGCAATGACGACTTTGAAACTGGCGTATTGGGTCTGGATAAAATCAATTTTGTAGCTGAGTTTGAGGCACTGTGTGTCGCTTTTTTTTGGTGTCATTCTTCGCTCTTTTATTTCGATTCTTTCCCAATCTTAGCGTTTAATAACATGTTCTATGGGGTTTATTGTCGGCCTTGGACCTTTGTTTAAGTCGGTGTGGGCCTAATTAGTTGCTATTGTGCAAATAAGCGGATACTTTACGTGTTTTATTCTCGCTTGTCTTTCAGTCTTTTTTGTTTGGTTTGTCGTGTGATTAATAGCTTCTGGGTGTACCACGATAGTTTCATCGAGAAACTATGGAGTGTTTTGTGTTTTAGAGAGCAGCTCTTAGGCGCCTGTTTCCGTGTTTCGCGTCGTCGGCGTCGACGTAACTGCGCTATATTTAGCGGAAAAAGTGACGTCACGTGACCTCAACAACAGTTTAATTCCCCGCTAAATTTGGGGGGGAAGTTTAGCTTCTCTACTCAATTTAAAGTAAAAATTCAATTTTACCGCTAGATTTAGCGGGCTAATTGACGTCACGTGACGTCAAGACCCATTTTAATTCTGCGCTAAATATAGCGGGGAATTGAAGAACTGCAGTTTTTCTTAGGTGACGTGACACAAAATCATGTGACGTCATTTTCCCCGCTAAATGTAGCGGGGAAAGTGAATTGGAGGAGGAGGAGCGAGGAGGAAAGGAGGAAGAGGAGGAGGAGGGGCATACCCTTCCCTCCTCCTCGTCAAGAGCTGCGCTCTAATTTCGCATTACAGAGATTTGTAAACGTCTGTCTTTTTTGTGTCCAAGAATCTTGGAGTTTTTCATAACTGTTTTGTAATTACTCAAAACAGAGTAGAGAAGTTGTGTTTTTTATCAGTTGTGTTCAAGTTTTGTCTATTCTGTTTGCCATGCAGAAATCGCCTTTGGGTGTGCCGCGGCACTTTCATTATAAGAAATTTTGACGATATTTTTGCTTGGGTACCAAATAATCTCGTAGCTCTTGATAATTGTTTTGCAGTCAGTCAGACCGGAGCAAATACATTCCTTATTAAAACGAAAGCCTTATATGTTTAATCGTTCAGTCGACCTTCAAAGTCCTGAGCAAAAACACATCGACGACATGAAAACTACGAAAACACGTCGGCGACATGAAAGGTACGAAACCCACGCTTCGCCACTGAACCACGAGATAGCGTTACTTGTGCCAGAGTTGGCGGAGGCGCGCGCGCGGCGCGAACCGAGCGAGAGGGGATGACACACTCGCTCGGGCAGCGGTGAAGAGCGGGCGTGCGACATGCCGTGAAATTAAAGGCCCGTTCACATATTTGCGTTCGGAGCGACCACTATGCTTACGAACGAACGCAACCGCTGCGACTTCAACGACAACTGTACGCGACGTGTACACACACATGCAACCGCATGCAACCAGACGAATCAAGAGCCAATGAGAAACGAGCTTCAGGTCTTGCTCCTGGCCAATAGTAAGCAACCCAGCTACGCTTACAAACATGGAGGACGATTTCCCGCCCGACGCGAGGTCCACCGTCCTCACCGGAGCAGCCGGAGGTTTCGGCTACGGCGTACAGACACGAAGATCTGCTGTGCGCCTACAATAGCTGTGTAAAGGCTGGTTCAGACATTTGAAACGAACTCGTTATTCACGACTGCGTCCGTTGTGACAGGAACGACAGCTCTGCGCCACGCGTACAATCCTGCAACCACTGCAACAAGCGCAGTGCGTTGGCAGCACGGTGACCGCGTCTCCACCGCCGTCAGCTGTTTCACCGGTGCCTCTAACAATAAAGGGACGCTCTGCCACTCTCTTGCGTAACAGAAAATAGACAGACCGTCTTCTATGACCACAAACTTTTTTTTTTTTTTCAGGATACGCTTGCAGGGCAGTGCATTAAAAAAAAAAAGGTGCAGTACGCTGTCTTGCACGATCACGACTTTATTACACGACTTTGCCAACAGTACAAATCTCGCCACACGCCTTTTCTACGATTATAAAAGACGATGTAATCTTAGCAGCGATATAGCAACGTAGAAATATGATTTCGCAACCAGATACACGCTGCGAGCGCTGAGACGTTGCGAGCGTTCATGATTGCTAACACTAATCACCTTTCTCGGGCGATGAAAGCGCGTGAAAATTCGCATCCTATATACAATGCGCACCATAAATACCTTGACCTTCAGCGCAAGCATGGAATGCACCAAAAAAGAAAAAAAATCCGGGCGATGTTCAAGGACACAAATGCTAAGAAAGCTCCATTGGAGTCGAAGTAAACAAACAAGACGGCACGGGCGTTTCTGCTGTCTTGAGACTGCCGCCACGAGATCGCCGCACGAGTAGGTGGATCTTCCCTTCTAGTACGTGCTGGGTTATCATAACGATACACGACGAAAATTCACAGTCAAGGATAGCGCTTTTACGCGGAACGATGACCTTCCACCACGCCGTGCACATCGACGATCACCACCGCCGCCATGTTTGCAGATAGAAGGAGCCCGGCACGACCGGCATGCAACGCGCGCGACCGAGCTCTTCTCGACCTGTGATTGGTCTGTCGTTGCGGTCATTCCCGAACGTAACGAAAAAGTTCAGCCCGGCTCAACTCCTTGCGTTGCGAACGAACACGAACGAAACGACCGTTTGGCGCTTTGTTGCTATGGCAACTCGTCGTTCCAACCGGTTGCATTCGTTCGTAAGCGCAGTGGTCCCTCCGAACGCACTGTGTGAACGGGCATTAAAGGCGCCAAAAGTGCGTCGTCAGAGAGCGCGCTGTCTTTGGAGGTTCGCTATTACCGGGATCGGCGCTTGGGTTTTCGCTTTCAAGTCGTCTTAAGGATAATATAGACCTTTCCAGGGCTTATCACCTGCGCGAAAAATGCTGAGCTGTGGACGCATGCGCATGCAGCGTCTGATATGCGCACAGCAGAGCAGTAGCGCATGCTCACAAGGCGTTCCACAGCCCAGCAGACAGAGATGGCAGCGCGCAGGAGGTAATTTTTGGAGAAGTATATAAAAGAGCTTGTGATTTTTTTTTTTTTTTTTGTTTAGGAGTACAGGAAAACAGCATGGTCTTTATCAGTTGTGTTCGATTTTCGTCCGTCGTGTATGCCCTCTGAAAATTGGGTTTTCGGGTACAATGGTACTCTCAGCATAAGAAATTTTGTTGTGTTTTTGTTTAGTTGCCAAGTAACTCTCAATAAATGTTTTGGCTCTCTATAATTGTTTTGGAATCAGTTAAAAAAGAGCAAGTCAATGTGGTTTTCAATCATATTTACTCTTCTGTCAAAAAAAAAAAAAGGAAAGACCGTTTTTTTTCAGTCTTTTGATGTTTTCTGGTTGGGTAGTTGTGCGCTGAGTGGACTTTACGTGTGTAATGACAGCTTCTTCGGAAGTCATGCTTCTTTCTTTTTCGTCTTTGGGTAAAAGCATTTCCGACTTTTTATGCCTTTTTAGTTTTGGCTTGCCCGAACACTTTCATTTGTTGTCTTTTTGATGGCTTTGAATTTTCAAGAGGAGTGGACAAGTGTTGAGTGAATGGCGCTGATCTCTTATATAGCTGAGTTATTACCTCGATGAAAAGGATATACGAGGGGTACTCATAAGTAACTGTTTTCATTTTTTGAGGCTCTTCGTAGCCGAAGTTTCCCTCGCTAGGTGCGTTTTATAGCAACTGTTTGCATCCGTGTATACTTCGTTTTACGCTAACCTGACAAACTGTGGAGGCTGCGACCCCCGCGACCCAATAAGAACTTCGGGGCAAGGCACGTGATAACACTCCATAGTCGAGGCCATGGAGACCTCTTTAACGGCACAACAACAACGCCGGCTGCAGTAAAAAATAGTTTCGTGTTTATTTTAATTTTAGCGGCAATTGAACTCGCGCGATTCCATTTCTATCGACAATATATAAACATGGGGAATAAATATTCACTAATTTAGGAGTTCAAATTGTATTTAAAACAAAAAAGTGACGCCACATTCGTATCTGCATCCGCTCCTGATTTCTTTCTCCTCGTAGCGCCGTGGCCGTTGGAGATTGAAGACGTGTAATCGTACGCTTCCGCTCGAAACATCGCACTGAACCCTGGCATTAGGACCTGCAACAGATTCGCGGGTAAATTGAGGGTATGGTTGTTTTATTAACTTTTCTCAAAGAGCTCGCTACTCTAGTGGACGGCAATGTTCCGGCGGTGGACGTTCATCCGAAGTTGGATTCGCAGCAGACGACCCTTGGCCAGCAGACGACAGCCGGTTTTTCGGGTCTCGCATTGGGCGCAGTGACACACACGCTCACGTGACGTGGGGTCATATGCCTTGCTCCGACGCTTTTGTTGGGTCGCAGGGGTCATAGCCTCCACAGTTCGCCAAGTTATCGTGAAACGGAGTTTAGTAGTCGACGTTCCTGTGAGACACTGCTTTCAGCTTCAGTGGATTGCTTTTGGAGTATCTTTCAACGCGTTTGCTACTTCGCAATGACTTACAAGAAAGCAGCTCTGAGTAAACCACAAGTTTACGAATGCCATTTAAGTTTTAAACAAGCCAAAATGTCGATTGACGATCAACCTCGGTCCGGATGTCCTTCGACCAGCCGAATTGTAGAGACGGTGGCAAGAATTCCTCAAGTCGTCTTCGATAATTGCCGTCGGACGATCGATGAAATTGTGAAGTTTACTGGAGCGTTGTGGAGCTCCTGTTAGCAAATTGTATCGGATGATTGGCAAACGATTTGCAGCAAAATGTGTGCCTCGCTGAGCCACAGCTGAACAAAAAGTCTATTGCTTGGATGCGTGCCGTGCTTCAAAGAAGCTGTAGGTGGAACGCACTCATTTTCTTTTTGCCAAGTCATGAGCGGAGATGAGTCCTGGTGCTACAGAAACGACTTCGAAACAAAACAGCAATCCAGCCAATAAAAACTGTCCGGAACCCACAGCCCAAGAAAGTATGGCAAGTGAAGTACAACATGAAAGCAATTGTCACCCATTTCTTGGACGTGAAAGGGATTGTGCACTCAGAATTTGTTCCTCCGGAAGAGAAACACCCAATCATTCAACCGAGGGAGAGCCACCTCACCGATCTACTCGTGCAGCGTGTTCACCGTCTCACTTTTCACGGAGAGGGGAGGGACACACTGACACGCCTCATGACAAGGTTCTGGATATTACAAGGCCGGCCATTGGTTAAAGAGATATTGAACAAAAGCGCGGGGTGCGAGAGATACAGCGCGATATCACTGATTCAAGAGATGGTTCTTTTACCTGCAGACAGGTTTACCCAGAGTCCTCCGTTCACTCTTGTGGCCTTAGACTTTGTCGTGCCTCTTTACGCAAAATCTCCCGCAGGGTTGACGAAGATGTACATCGTAAACTTCACATGCGCAGTAACCAGAGCTGTGAACCTGGAAGTCCTCCACAGCATTCGACGGGCAAATTCATGCAAGCGTTTCGAAGGTTTGTTGGTTGGAGGGGAATGTGCTCTCTGGTGTACAGTGACAATGACAGAACATTTAAGGGAGCAGACAGTGATATTAGTGAAATGCTAATATCTATGACGGACTCGTCACTAAAAGAGTTTACGGCAATTTATCAGATCAGGTGGAAATATATCGCGGAACAAGCACCTTGGTGGGGTGGCTTCTACGAGCGCATGATCAGAAGCATGAAAGCGTCGATGAGAAAGGCCATTGGATGGATGTTGCTCAGCAGTGAAGAAGTGCTCATGCTGACGGCGGAAGGGGAGGGTGAAATGTACAACCACCCGTTAACGCACGTTTACAACGAAGCGGAGGAACCTGTCGCCATTACGGTAACAGATATAATTGGAGAGAAAAAGCGCATCCTTAGTTCCGGTGCAAGCCTGGGCGGAGTAGAGTCACTGTATGGGTTCCCAGAGTAACGCATTCCTATTCTTTTTGCGTTTTGCTGACAACATACTCACCATAGCCGCTCATGTTTTGGCTTGGTGAGCATCATTGGACGGTAGCGATCACGTGACACAAGCACCGCTAGACTCACCACCATCAGCGCTTCAGGCGGCTCTAATCGCCACCATGGTGGGTCCAGCGAACAGCTACTCATCGAACGCGTGTTTACGCGCCGTCTTTTCCACGCGGTTACCGACGTCAAAAACAAGGAAGTTGTGCAGTACTTAGTGGCAAAATGCCTGCTTGTTGCGCTTTTGGGTGCAGCAGCAGGTCGGAGGATAGAAAGACACTCTTCCGGATCTTGTTGGGAAAAAACGCAACTGCAGGACGGAGGAAGGAGGCTTGGCTGGCCATAGTAAAACAGAAAGATTCCGAGCCCACTGCAACAAGCAAGCTTTGTGAGGTGAGTGCTTATTATAGCTGGTTCATTCCGCGCATCGCTTGAAGCTTGCAGTCGAACAGGCGTCAACTGTGTCCGGCCTCGCTCGAGCGACGCTCTTGCGATTCGGTAAGTCGACGCGTGACCCAAGATGGCGGCGCCGTGGTTTCGGTTTCAGCGCCGCGTCGCGGTTCTAAAACGAACCTTCGGAGTTTCGTTACTCTGGGAACCCATACAGTGACTCTAGGGCGGAGGCAGTGATGACGCCTGGAGATCCAAACAACATTTTTCAGGACACTGGTTGAGCCGATGACACGAAGAGTATCTAAAGGAAATAAAAGGAGCGTTTCTAACAAAGGACATGAGACGCAGCCAGATAAAAGGAGGGCAGTTGGTGTTGCTTGGAGTCAAGAAGCATCATGCCTACTGGACAATGTGCAAGGTGGAAAGGCTCTACCTAGATTGAGACGGCTTTGTGCGCGCGTGTCTTCTGAAAGCACCAGGAGAAGAGACTCTGAAAAGGTCGAGTCAGCTCCTGTACCCTCTTGAAGATGTCTTTCAGAAAGCGGCATTTGAGAGGGGGAAGATGTAATATATCCTGCAAGATCACGGCCTGTCATAAGGACAGGATTGAGTTCGGCTAGAAAGAAAGAAGAAGCTCCTGCCGCGAGGGGTGCTTTTTCGTTATTTCTTGATAATTAGCATCTTGAGAGTCAAATTAAACGGTCTTCGTAAAAGGTTTCCTTGGCTTTCTCGCTAAAACACCCAAACAGGAATATGTTACCTCCTTGCTACTCTACATTTCACTTATCTAAAGTGGCAACTTTAATCCCAAAAGGACGTAAAGTTGCTCCCCTATTTGTTAATTTCAATCACCCAAAGCGGTATTATTAATCCCAAACGCAGGAAATGTTACTCTCTTTTACTTAAACTAACAGTACTCGGGGAACCATTATTGAACCCTTTAATGGGTAAAGTTCGTCCCCCTACAGCACTTTTATGCAGTGAAAAATGATCAATCGGGTTGCGAAAGAGTTTGTCCCAGAAGGACCCATGCAAGGGAGTAACACGCGAAATGAAGTAAGTTCGGCTGTTACCTGTTACCCGTTTTGGAGATCATTCTAAGAGAGAAACACTCCCTTATTATTTACCCCCCCCCCCCCCCCCCCCCTGAGGACGAAGTATGGCTCCCTTTTTTAAGAGTGTGTAATAGCGTCGCGACGACGTGGCGGCGTGAATATGTCATGCCTGGAGTTTTTGAACAATAGTCTTCCAGCGATGTGTTCATACGAAAGCTTTTGTTTATCTCCTTCACCTCTCCAGCCCGTCTTTGTGCGTCTGTCGTATTCATAGTATAATGGTTTGCGCTCAGATGGCCGTCGTTCATTTTCTCTAATGTTTTCTTCACGACATCTCACCATGAAAAATAATGTTTCCATTTTTTTTATTGATCGCAAACAAACTTTTCATTTGGGGCGAAAGTAATTTCAAAAGTAATGAGTAATGTTCTCGAAATTACTGCCGGAAAGTACTAGTTCATTGTGTTACTAAATTACCAACCTATAAAGGTAACTTATTACACTGCTCATTTTTACGAAAAGTAATTTAATTACTGTAATTAATTACAGTAACGCCATTACTGCCATCTGTGATTTTCGGCCACGTGATTACGCTTCCGTCAATACAAATGCGCAGGGTGCGGGGTCAGGCGATGTAAGCGAGGCGATTGACTTATCCGGCGAGGCGCAACTCCCACAGCACTGTCAACTCAAGGGTATACGGAAATTTTTCTTAATTTGTCTTTAGCGCCAGCGGCGTTGAGCTGCTGCTTGTGTATTTTTTATTATTATTATGTGCCAGGCTAAGTGTTTTCGGCACGGGGTCATGATGAAGAGCGCAGATATGTCACCAACAAACGACGACTCAAATGTCACTGTAAGCCGTTTTCCCGCTAAGGGGTTGATGTGACGATATCGAGATGTTTCGGGGACACACAGCAGAGCTTTCATGGTCATGGCACTTAGTGAATTAATTTTCAGCGTTTGCTTCTTTTAGAAGAAGGTCGAACATTGTCGTGTCAACCTCAGCCGGAAATGCTACGCTAATGCCCCGCCGCAGTCTCCTTCTCTGACATGTGTAATTCTTTTAGGCGGTCCGTCCTGCATTCGTATCTTTGAGAAGAACAGAGAATAAAGGCTCAGAAACCTCAATGTGTGTTGTACTGTAAACGACTTTATTGTTGCGGTCACGTAATTTCGTGTATGTCGCTCAGTATGACTTTCAGGAATATTAGGTGGGACCGACATTTTGCGATTGGAAGTGGTTCGCTATGTACTGGTTGGGGCGGAGTGATGGATTTGCGTGATAAATATTTCTCAAAATTCTTGTAATCATAAAATTCGTCAAAATTGTTTTTCGCAAAATCTTCGTCCATTTTAGTGTTCGATGCGGTTACTGGAACCGTAAATAACCATATTTGCTTCTCGAAAAAAAAATACCTAAAAACAGCAAGATATCTAAAATAGAATGTCTCGGAGAGAAAAACAAGTTATCGTTGAGGAAAAAAGCATAACTGGTTTTAGTTGAGCTAATTGGAACATGTCTATGAGATACAGCTTGAACACTAAACACTTACTCACAGACAGGACAGGGCATTAAATAGTTGATAGTCAGCTCTTTGTATGCCCCGTCCTGTCTGCGTGTAAGTGTTTAGTGTTAAAGCTGTATCTCATAGAAAAAAAAACAGTCCTTGATGTTCCCTTGTTGGTAAAATGCTTTCTAGACAGTTTTTTAAATTAACGAACCGCGTGAGGAACTCGATGGGGAAAGCAGACGTCAGCATACGTGAAGAATAGCTGCTTGGCTGTCTTAGCTTTAGTTTATACTCTGTGTAGCCCAAAGCTAACGGTGCGGTGGGAGCTACCTGGTGGCCGGACCTTTCATCGTCTGACCCCTCTCTCTGCGCGTAGGTATGGGCGGGGGCGTAACCCCGTGGGGAAAGATAGTCGTATGACTGGACTGACGAGACCGTTGTATCCACGGCTCTGTTGTTGCTGCAAGTCCGAGGGTCAAAGTGAAGGCTATAGTCTGATTCAAGTTAAGAAGGACAGTGGCGCGCGTCTCTCAAATGAAGTGGTATCACCACGCGAGCCAATGCGAGAACGTCTTTTTTTTGGGACGTCAGTAACGAAATTTGTTTCAAAATGGCAGCGCTCATGCAAGGTGTACTACCACAATTGCAGATCCTGTAGCAGTATCGACGTTTCCTTTCTTTTGTTCGCCTTCTAACTGCAAGACAACCCTTTTACTGCAGCACTTGGACTACGTGTGACAAACTTATCAGGTCAATTATACTGTTGTCGATCTTTGCGATTCCTGCTCTTTTTCAACCAAGCCAGATCTGTGGCGCGAATTTAAGAGATGTCGCAGTCTGGAGGGCATCGATATGAGAACTATTCTGGTGCTGCGGAATGAATTGCGCCAAGGACATTTGTGGCGTGTTGACATGGCAGGAAGTGTCCCGAAATAGGATCAAGCGCACGCTCCTGTGCGGGGTTTCAAGCCATCTAAATCGCGTTCACTTGCCGCAGGCCTAAACGTTGAAGCGGTCAGACGGTTTCTGTGAATTTGCTGAGATTAAAGCACGCTTTTACCTTTCGTGTGTTTGTCTTGATATCTGCATGCCATCGTCTAGGATGGAGGAAACAGTTTTATGTCGTGGCGCAAAATATGCCACGGCAAGAGACGACAGTGCATTTTTCCAAGATGATAGACATGAGAAATTAAAAGAAGATGTCTTTTCAGCTGCCACAAACAACACCAGGGCATGAGACAAGGGGGCAGCTGCCCCACTTGACAAAAGTAACAAAAGTGCCTGTTTCGGGGCCTTATCGTGACCGTCAGACAGGGTTGTTCGTTTAATAACGTGAAAAAATTAAGCAATATAGACAATGTACCACGTAAGTAGGACACTCCCAAGCAGCCCAGAGTTGGCCAATCATTGGCCAATGGCTGGCAATGGTCTTTTGGCCAGTTGTCAGAGGGTGGCCAGTCATTGGCCGATGGCGGGCCTTTCTCTGGCCATTGGCCACTGGCCATCAGCCATCGGCCAAACATTGGCCGGTAAATGGTCACTCTTTGGCCATTGGGCAGAAGACCATCCCCAGCCATTTGCCAATGCTTGGCCAAAATCCGTGCTGCTTGGGCTTCCTCTGCCAGGTAGCGTCAGATTGGTTTCTATTTTCGTGCATGAGCCGAAAAGTCGAACCTTAGCTTATATTTTGTGGCGCTGGGCAGTTGGTCACTTAACCTACCGATTAATTGGTTAATTCTTTCGTGGCGATTACCTTTATTAGCCGGTTAATCTCTTAAAACTTGTTGAACAAAAGAAAGTAAAAATTAAACGCTTTTACCTCGCATAATTGGACAAGTACACCTGTACGAAGGCAAACGTTGGGAGAGATGTTGACCTATAGTAAACTGTGGAGACAAGATTTGTAACTCCAAACACGTGGAGACGGTTATACGTGCCCCATCCACTTTAACGCCGCGTGAGTGTCCGTTTAGCGCAGCAACGACGATTGCGA
The DNA here is from genome assembly GCA_013358835.2 of Ixodes persulcatus. Lineage (NCBI taxonomy): Eukaryota > Metazoa > Arthropoda > Arachnida > Ixodida > Ixodidae > Ixodes > Ixodes persulcatus. The sequence goes on along the minus strand of JABSTQ010010016.1, from coordinate 269,059 downwards.
ACAATCAAAGGAGTCTTTTGACTTTGGACATCAAAGTTGATTTAAAATCTGAAATTTTACAATTTTCTGTATACCACATATGCAACCTATGCCCCAAAAAATTTAAGCTATTTTGCGTGCGAATGAACACAACCAATTAAATGAATAATTATACGAGTAAAGGGTGGCGATTGATTGGGCAATATTTTTAATCGTCGCCCAGCCGTACTTTTTTGTCGAACTCAGCTTTTGAAGTGTGGCAAAGTCAATCCTGGTGGAACTCGAGTTTTGGCAGGCTTGAGACATTCCTGGCCTCTACGCGCTCCGTGTCCGTTTTCGTGTACAAATCAGCCCCGGGGCGACGTCTCGTAGATTTGATTCCGCCTATCAGCGTCACCACCCACGACGGTTTAAATTTCGCCTTCCTATCCATTAGTCGGTCATCGAGGATCTTATTTTCTCACGCCAAAGAGTTATTTTTTCGTTCTGAATCTGTGACTCACGACAAAGGTTTCATATTTTTGAGGTTGATTTCTCTTGAATATGCTTCTTTCGGAGTCTCTCCACATATTCGGTGTTTTTCGGCGTAAATGTATTTTTTGTCCGTCGAAACAAATTTGCGATTATCAATGCTAATGCTGTGGAAAATAGGATAGCGATGCGAAATCCTGCAACCTCCAAGGAACATCCGCGTGACCCCATTGAAAAAATGACCCGGTAGCGACAAGAGAAACAAGCGCAAAAGCAAGTGTGGTTAAAAAAAAGCAGGTGTGTATATAAAACAATTGCTGTGTACAGACAAGCGCCCGCTCGGCCACACCAGGTGTAGGCTCTGCGCATGCACCGTGACGATAGCAGCGCCACCGCAGCGGCATAAGTGTCAAAAGCGCGTGTTGGTGCATAACTACCGCTTACCCCCCCCCCCCCCCCCCTTCTTTCCACATAAACACACATACTCCGAGCGGCTCAAACGCATTTGGTCGACCGCTATGACGTCAAATCAAAAGCTGCGAGCTTCGTTGAAGACACACTTTTCCCACTTCCTTGCTAAGGTGCGACCAACACGAGCAAGAAAGGTCCGTGAATAGTTTCCATTTAAGTCGCGGTTCACAACCTTGCGGCTGCTTATGACTGTGTGCCTCGAAATCTCCTAAAATCTCTTACAACGAATGCAGAGCTGTAACTGAGAGAGTTTGGTCAATGGGAGGAGACGGCGGGAGCCGGGGTGAAGCGGCGAAAGCGACGCCGCCGCCAGCGCCATATATTCTCCCGTGATGATCCCTCGAAGTAAAAATATCTGAAATGACCTCGAAGGTGGCGCGTTCAGCAGCGCAGGCATTCTATCTTTTTTTGGTGTTGTTTCTGCGTGAGGCTGAAAGTACATAATAGAATTATTGTAAGGGATTGGTAGAACTTGGGGAGTTTCAAGTTGCCGAGTGCTCTTACTGAGGCAGAAAAGGTGACATTGACGTGGAAAGTTTCTTGAAACATCAGGCGAAACTGCGAACATAGAGTGCGCGTTCGGAGTTGGGGTTAAAACTCCCACGGAGTTGACTGTATGATTTTTACCGTCTACTCCGTTGTGGCCGTGGCTGCGACTGCAAATAAAAGAAAGATTTAGTGCATTCTGAATGTCGCCGTGACGACAACGTAACGTGCCTTGCCCTTTCAGTTACGAAAAGTCGCAAATTTAAACTCTAGCGTGCTGAATACACCCTGAATGCATCCTTAGCTTTAAGTTGTGATTGGAAGAGATAAGCTATAAGCTCATTTCATCCGCTAGAGAAACATTCCTGGCAAGTGGTTGGTCGCAAGTGCTGTCAATGAACGCGCCCAAAGTCGTTGAAGCTATTGAGGCCACTCACGTGGTCTTGTTTTCGCATATTCTTACCAATTAAAGACCGAACTTTCTAATAATATTCGTAGCGAGAGTACACTTAAGCGTCGCCTATCGGGTAGCTGTAAAACGCTCTGCAGACCCAAATCATTTTTGTTCGTTTGAAATATTTGTTTTTGTTTCGGACGAATTTTTATGCGTAGAAAGTACATTTTATGCAGACTTGTGTCTATCTTAAATTACCCTACCCAAGATACTGCATTTCATATACTTTTTGTAGTATTTCGGTATCTTGATAATATATTTCGTTTAGAATGTTCATTACTTCATCTTGGTTACATTTCTCACCCTCGTGGACGGAGTGTCCCAAATACATTTTAAACCTCAGAAAATATTTGTCACAGGAACAACTTACAGAACTAGGAATCGTCAGACTTCAGGGAAAAGCTGAAGCGATTGCAGACATGGAAGCAAGCGAATAAACACAGGACAGGAAACAAGGCGCGAGGAAAGCGCAGTCTTCGAATGCCAAAAAACAGACCAAATGGATAGCCCCAAGTACGCCCGCCTTTATGTGTCCGCCTGTAAGCTTTTATTTTTTTTTTTTCAGGTTGTCTTTGAATGGCAAGTTACGTTTGGAGCTGACAAAGTGCTGCTGATGTCATCGGGATTTTTACACCTTTTGTATGAAGCTAAAGTGATTCCGTCAGTGGAAGATTGTGACGCCAACGCCTGGTACGGTCACATTTGACCATTTTCGAGAATGCGCTAGCACGTTTTCAATTTAGCGCGAACACTCCCTCGTCCAAGGAAGCTAGATCCGGCTGGCTTTATTGATATGCTGTGACCTAGACTCGGCTCCCTTAAGACCCCTTGTGTGACTATTCTGGCTTTATGCATGCTCCCAAGCTCGTTTAAAAGCGTTTATTTCTTTATCGCCTTCCGAATTCGCACATTGTTTCATTCTTCGAATCCTGCAACCTTGTTTTCCACTTGGAGTCGTCAGGTGTTGAGGGCGCTTTCGTATACACTCTCTAATGTTATTTGTATTTCTTTCTTGACCTTTCTATTTTTTTTTGCAGTGCAAAGGTACAGGCACTCCTCCTCGCCATTAGCTGTAGAGACAAAATACTCGCTCTTGGTTTTTGATCATCGACACGGGCAGCTGTCCTCTAGCCAATGTTTATTTTGTGCATGCACGTTTGTCATTCTCTCGCGTACTCCTCATCAGGTCTTGCTGCTTATTTATTTATTTATTTATTGAGGGGCACATACATAAAATTGGTACTCTAAAAACATAAGGGAAAACAGGAATTATTCAAGAAGTAATGCACAACGGTAGTTAGAAGTAACATTGAATCTTTTGAAAAGAAAAAAAAAAAACTCTGACAACGCCGTTTAAACAATATTGCTTGGCAGGTTAGTTCAATCTTCACTAGACCGCGGGGAAAAAAGAGCATTTGAAACCATCAGTTCTGCTGTGAAATGGACAAATTTTTCTTGAATTATCTCTTCTTTCTGATACATAGGCTGGCTCAAAAATACACTTGGACCAACTAATTGCGCGATTGTTGTAAAACACTTTATGTAACATTTTGAGACGGAACAATTTGCGTCGTTGACTCAGAGCCATTCAATTTAGAGACGATTAAAATTCTGTTATGCTCACTCTCAAATCGTAATTACCGGTAACAAAGCTGGCAGCACGATTCTGTACTTTTTCAATTTGATCTATAAGGTTCTGACTGAACGGATCCCATACCTGACTGGCGTAGTCGAGGGCAGATTGCACATGAGAAAAATATAATGTCTCCTTCAAAGATGGGGGAGCCATTCTAATATTATGTTTAATAAATCCCAGTGACCGGCTTGCTTTCGCATTAATATAGTCAACATGTGTATTCCATCTTAAATCGCACGAAATAATAGCTCCCAAATATTTAGCCTCCGATGCCGGTTCAAGTGAAACACCACCGATACTGTAGGATGAAGGAATACATTTAGTTTTTCTAGTGAATCTAACACTTATACATTTAGATACGTTTAAAGGCATGCGCCATTTGATACACCAGTCATAAAGTTGATCTAAATCACTTTAAAGAGCGAATACTTCAGCATCGCAGGTCACATCACTGTACAAAATGCAATCGTCTGCATATAATCGAATATGTGAAGAGACGCCTTCAACTATATCATTAATATATATCAATAAAAAGGAGAGGGCCAAGTACCGACCCCTGTGGGACTCTGGATGTCATTTCTTTATAAGGGGACTGTAAACCGTTAATTAACACGGACGGCTTTCTTGAATTTTGGTAATTGCCAATCCAATTAAAAATTTCCAAATCTATGTTTCGTTTGTGAAGCTTGTTCATAAGAAGAGCATGAGGAAACATGTCGAAGGCCTCTTTGAAGTCCAGAAAGATACAGTCAACTTGTCGGTCCTTATCAAACGATTGTGAAATGTCATGATAGAACTCAAGCAACTGCGTGGTACAAGAAAATCCTGTATGAAAGCCGTGTTATACGGGTTAAAGAAATTCATAAGACTTAGGTGTTTCATTAGGTTAGTGTACATAATGTGCTCCATAGTTTTGCAGCACACAATTGTCAGTGAGATGGGCCTGTAGGTTTGTACCAGATTTTGTAAGCCAGACTTGTGGACGGGCACGACATTTGCAGATTTCCAATCCGAAGGCGAGAAGCCACATTTCAACGATACCATAAACAATATTACCAAGTAGCTCGAAATAACCTCAGCACAAGACTTCGGGACAGCGTTGGGGATTGCATCAGGGCCAGGTGCTGAACCTTGTCCAATTTTCTTTAGAAGGTTGAAAACACCGCGTGTATCGAAATAGATTTAAGACATAAAATCAGTAGAAACAGGTACTTCGGAATCGCAATAATTCCCCGTCACGATATCCGAGAAAACAGACTTGAAGTAATCATTGAAACTGGCAGCCTTTAAAGCGTAATCCCCTAAAAGGCTACCCTCGACCAACAGAGAAAAACTTCCAACGGTATATTTTTATTATAGCGAATAAACTTCCAGGATTTCCTCGGGTTTTGCCTGAGTTTCACATTTAGTGTTGAAAAGTAGTTTGCCCGGGACGAAGTGATTGCACGTTTAAGGGCGACACCTATCTCCTTTAGTTTATTGTATGACGCAGAGTCATTACGAGCTCGGTATTGAGTTAGTGCACGTTTATTTTTATTATTAAGTTTCCGTAACTCGGAGTTAATTCATGGTTTATTCTGACGACGCTTGGAGGTGATAATTTTCGATGAAACGAAAATATCAACCAGAGTCTTTATTCTATTCCTAAATATGTTCCACGGTATGTTAATGTCACCTGTCGCGCTCATGTCCTCAAACTAGGAGTAAAATTCTTAAAGTTTACTAGACAAACCACCATAATCACCCCTGTCGAAAAAGTACAGTTCTTTAGGACGTAAGGTAGCACTGTGATCAAATGAACAAGACAAATTTGCGACAACAGCCTTATAATCACTAATTCCCGGGATAACGGCAAGAGCGGAGACCGCCGAAGCACGATTACTGAACACAAGGTAGAGGACACTTGAACGGCTAGAAGTTAGTTAGAAATAGAAGGTCTGACTTATGTCCGCTGAATATCCGGTAAATTAAAATCACCACCAGTAAGAAAAAACCCTGCTTCTACCACAGATAAAGCGTTATACAAAGAAAAATAGAGTACGTGTTGCTTGATGGCGATCTTTAAAATGAACCCACAGTAAGATTATCGCCTTTAGTAAGGGAGACTCTACACCAAACGAATTCGCACGATAAGCCGTTGAATTCTACCAGGAAACTTTTTAATCTTTCACGAATCAGCAGAGACCCCCCGCCGTTGCCATTCCAATTCTTACAATAAACAGCGAAGTGCGGCGGGAAAACATCCAGATCGGAGATAGACTCCTCGAGCCAAGATTATGTTCCAACGACAATGCTTGGATTAGTGAGCGAGATGAGAGCGGCAAAGTCGTCAATTTTGTTTCTAATGCTTCTACAATTGACGTTAAAAAACTACTGGATCATCATAGCTGCATTGTTCAGTCTAGATTTCTTTAAAAGTTAAGTGTCATTACTTTTTACAGAAAGTGTGACTGGATCGACGTAAAACATTCGGTCCCCAATGTATGTTTATATTCAACTCCTAGTTCGGATGTTAGGAATATTGCCACGCACGTTGGCGAGCAAGCGCGTCCGTGGCCGAGTGGTCGTTCGATTCCGCTGTAACGCCGAGTTCGACGCCCGCGACGCTCTATTGTTTTCTTCTGTTTCCTTTTTGTTTTGGGCACAATTTTGCCCCATTAAACGTTTAGTTTCTTCAGTTATCATCGCCTTATCATTTGTCATTCGTGACAATATGCAATGCTGGACCTTGTATTAATTTCGCCAAGTCGCGTCAAGGCGTATTACAAACTTATAGCGCAATGCCTCATGAGCCGAGCCTGTCGCCAAATTAAAGCGCGCCTGTTGCTATGCCTACAATACGTGAGTCCCCCTTGTCCACAAAATATTTCGGTACTCATAATGTAGCATATTGTCACGCGCGCAGCTGTCTAAGTAGGCAGCGCGGCAGTGGCTGGACGGTTATCGTGCTTGGCTCAAATGCAAAGAGCCGAGGTTCGATGCCTGGCCGCGAATACAACTTTTTGTTCTTTCTGTAAATATCACGTTCTGATAAACTCGAGAACCTTGTTGCTTTTTCGAGGTTAGAACGTTCTACGCGCCCAACCGTCTACGCCGATTGTTCCAGAAGCCCACGCGAGTACATAGGGGGCTCCGTGTGGCGAGCAGGAGTCAGTCTCGCCCCAGGGTTCGATCCTGCTGTTACACCTCCATGGACGCCTGCGACGCTAACCTGATTTATAAGGTAAAAAGCGCAAACAAAATAAGGACAATAAAGGCACAAAGATGACAGGACAGGTACTAACTCACAACTGATTTTATTAGAAAAATATCGTCCCTTATATACACAAAACGGTTTGCCACACAGGCAATACATCGAATCACCACTCTTACAGGCAGCTATCTAGAAAAGTTCTTTTTTTTTGTAGCAGAAAAAAGAAAAGGCATGCTAACGCAGTTGTCCTCTTTCCTATTGATGTAAAATGCCTCTATAATCTCTCTCTCGGTTTTATCTTTTGCATTTTTTTTAGACTGTGTTGCAGCCAAAAGAGGCTTACAGTCAGCGCATCTCTTGCCGTGATCAGAAAGGTGTACTCCCGCGTTGTTGCACACATGCGCAACCTAGCGGGGAGATGCGCTGACTGTAAGCCTCTTTTGGCTACATTTTTTTTTTGAAAAGCAAAAGATAAAATTGACAGAGAGATTATAGGGGCATTTTACATCAAAAGGAAAGATGACAACTGCGTTAGCATGCCTTCTCTTTTCCTGCTCCAAAAAGAGGCAACTTTTCTAGATAGCTGCCTCTGAGAGATGGGAGGGTGTATTGTATGTGTGGCGAATGGTTTTGTGTATATAAATGACGATATTTTTCTAATAAAATCAGCTGTGAGTTAGCGCCCGTCCTGTCGTCTTTGTGCCTTTATTGTGCTAGTTTTGTTTGTGCTTTTTAGCATTTTAAGTCAGTATGAACCAATTCGCCCAAACCCAAGTTTTAATCGGACACTAACCGTCTTCTTATTTTGTTTTGAGCACAAGTTCGTTCCAGTTAAACGCTTAGTTTTGTCCTCTATTTTGCTTGTTTTGTTTGCGCTTTTTAGACTTTTAAATCAGTTTGAACGAACTTGCCCAAACCCAAGTTTTAATCCGACGCTAACCTTGTTCTTTTTTTTTGTTTTTGGCCCAAGTTCGTCCGCATTAAACGCTCATCATTTGTCATTTGTGACAGTATCACACATTATTTCAAAGTAAACTTTGCTTGCACAAGCTACATCGTTTCTCGGAAGTCAAAAAGGTCACAACAGTGTGTGATTTTGTAAGAAGTAATTACAAGTAGAGCACCCCTTTTTGACTTTTTGGTTTTTATATTAAAAGCTTGCAACCTACTTGCCAATTATCTTCGAATGTAATCCAATTTTTTTTTTTAATATTGACACTCTACTCAAGATAGTTCACAGTAAAAGTAACTTAAATACTACTATAAATACAATTTCAAATGGGTATTTAGTTTCTTATCTTAAATAGTTTTGTTGAGTATTTGGCACAACACTGATTTTATCGCGCAAATAATCGTAAAACCTTCATTCTAATAGAATACAGTAATGGTTTCACCTCACAGATATGGCGTCTGCGTGTCAGTATGCCTTCTCGTCTTAAGAGATATTAGAGGAGCACTAAGCGCTTCCTGTAGAATCTTATATTTGTTGGCACATGGCTTGTTGGACTTTAGCCAATCAAGAATGACCAGTTTTAGTTGTCAAGACATCCAGTAAACTCGCAGCAGTGGAGATACACGTGCGTTATGTTCTCTTGGAGAACCATCCTCGAGTACCCACGAGCTCCATAAAATCTGAACAATAAAAAACATATAATTGTGTGGAGATTCCGAACGTTGCAATTACTGCTTTTTTTGGATGCGTTGTGCATTATATTTCGACAAAAAACGCTAAATCTTTGGGTGTACGAGACGCAATGCAGCAATTACTGTTTGAAAACGCCGTCTCACCGCGCCCCCTAGTGTCTGGTCGAAGACGGTGACAGATTGAGGTGTCACGAACTTTGAAAGAATTTTATTCGAAAAATCGCCCACCCATGAGTGTAATTTTGAGTTTTGTAGGATGCTCAGAGCCCACAGATTTAGTTATCAAAAGAAACAAACGATCTCAGAATCCACTTGATTGCCCCTTTCAGAGGTTTTAATGCACACGGTACAAAGGAGTCGTAAGTGCGTGAATGAGCCTTTAGAATAACGCTTTTGAGCGAGTGTTTACCAGGAATATTCAAGATAAAGTTTATACAGTAGGTTTGATTTTAGACTTTACCAAGGCTTTCGACACAATACAGCACAATATCTTACTGATTAAGCTTCAATATTATGGGATCCGTGGCGTGGCAGTAAAACAAATTAAAAGTTATTTAAAGAATCGATATCAGTAAGTGAATTTAGATGAATTAGCCTTTGACAAGTTAGAAGTACGACAAGGAGTGCCGAAGGATCTATTCTAGGCCCTGTATTATTGCTTATCAATGTAAATGATATGGCAAACATGCAGGATTCCCCAGAACTAATCACGTACGCTGATGACACGAACGCGTTATTTAAAGCACGGTATAAAGGTACACTACGAATATTGGCAACGAACATTTGGAGAAGCTGGCTAACTGGCTTAAGCGCAACAAATTACAACTGACTGCTAAAAGAAACTAAAAACATAATATTTCGTCCAATTAACAAGCAAGAAAAACTTGTATATATATACTTATTAATTTTGATGGACTGTCTTTAGAGCAGGTCAAAGATTAAAAAAAAAATTCCTAGGCATATGGTTCAATAAAGAATTCAACTGGTCGACGCAAATGCAGCAACTTTGTTCTGAACAATCTAAATCACTAGGATGTATAAATAGCATTCATGAACTACTAGCTCCATGGTTAAAAAATGAATTATATTATTCTTTATGGTACTCGAAAATATCACACGGTGCATTAGTATGGGGTACCACAACTATGACGAACTATAATAAAAATAGACTTCAGAAACGAATACTTTGCATGCTCGACAATTTTCAGGGTAACTTGAGAGGCTTGCGTACGGACCCACTGCTTGAAAAATACACTATGCTAAAGGCTAGTAAAATCTATTACTTCAAATTACTTCTGCTGATCGTAAAAAGAGAAGCTCTACCTTATCACGAAGAATGTTAAGCTCAAAACATGCACCGAGAAAACATATCTGGAATGGACCTAAAGTAAAAACCAATTATGGCAAGCAACAATTGGATTATCAAGTTTTCTCCTCGCTAAACAAAATTGAAACGAAGTTAAACTTTCAGCTTCCTTTCAGATTTTCTAGAAGAAATATTAAAGAACTCCTGGTGGAGAGTGATATCGTTTATGAATGAGGAAGAAAATGTGAAAAAGACTTTTTTGATGTAACTAATACTCTTTTCTCAATCGCGTTAAACCTGGTACAAGTGTTTATTATGAACTTGTTTGGTTCTGCATGTGTATTTGCATATGTCCCGTTTTGCTCTGTACTGTAAAGGGAGGTAGAGGCCTCGTCAAGTTGAAATGGCGGCTTTTTTTCCTACTCTATTCGTCCCCTTGGTTTGAGAGAAATAAACAAACTGAAACGAATCGTGCATTTTCTCCGAACTTACGAACGCTAAGAATATCACCGATTAGAAGCCCTTCATTGAAACTGCGCCGAGCTCGAACGAAAAAAAAAATTTCTTCTCTGTGTTGTGGCTATCTATCTCGACGGCGGGCGAGAAATCGTTAAAAAAGAAAGAAAAAGATTCATTCGATTATCCCTTCTATCTAGCCTTTATTTTTTTAGCCCGCTGAGGTTTTTGTGTCGTTTTGTCCGTCTTTTTTTTTTTATGTTCCCCAGTGTTAGGGATTACGAGTATTGTCGATTTCTTATTGTTTATTCTTCTTCTTGTATTCAACAGATTATCCCATGAAAACCAAATGGGATGGAGTAAAGCTGAAGCGATTATAACGCTTGCCTTCTTCATCCGAGGGGATTATATTCGCTCGTTTATTCCATCTCCTATCAGTGTTTTCTCAGGACGAAAAAAAAAAGAACTTAAAAAACCTCCAACTTATCAAGAATGTAGTACCAACACCTCCTAGATGACAAAGCCGTAGTGCTGATAAAAGTTTTCATCATCAGCGAAGGTCAACGCTGGGCACAGGTTGGTCACGACGATTGCGACAACGTTCGGCTCAAACTTGACTTCGAAGCCGAGCGCTGACGGAGCATTCGTTTCGAATCTGTGTCTAGTGTTGGCCTTCTCTGGTGACGCAAAAAATGTCAGCACTGCGGCCTTGTCTTCCAGGCGGTGTTTTTAGTAAAAAAAAATTATAAATTATCCGCATTTCGCAACTAGGGTAAGACCGTTTGGTGTTTCGTATTTTCCTCGAATCGGTGGCTTACGGATCGCGTATCAACAGATAACGTGTTATGTTGCTGGCGTCTAACCCTACCAGGGACGGAAGTCACTAAGCCTACTGGCAACCGAGCCCTGACGCAGTGCTCGTGTTTTCGTCGGGCGCGTTGAGTCCGCGCTCAATTAATTCTACTCCGACGCTCCGAGTTTCATACTCCGAGCGCAGCAACTGAACAAAGCATAGTGTACAGGAGCTTCGCACACTGAAACTGTAAATGAACAGCAGAAGCCACTTTCAACCGCACGCCTTTTACGAACTCGGCATCTCATAGAGACGGGATACAGCAGCCAAAATTATTTCGAAGATTAATCGATTAAGGCCTGAGTGGAACCGCAGAGTTCTCCTGAAAGGTTTAGACTGCCTAGATGGCATTTGCAGAACGTTATCTTGACCGATCGATAGATTTATTCACCGAGCATTTTGCACAAATTTAAATAAAATAGAACATTGTTGAACTCGCTCGTCGACGCAGGAAACTACCGAACTTGTCAGATATATTTCATCTAACAGCGCGAAACGGATCCGAGCACGTCCATGTGCTAGCTGCCAACCACCGTTCAATAGATAGCGCATTAATTCGTTTTTGTTTTTGTGGTAGATGCATGAAGAAATTGTTTTCGGAACGCTGAGTGGATGTTTCGGCTCTCCAATGTAAACACCTTTACTCCCTGGGCTAAGCACTCAAAACAACGGCAGCGGTCGGACTGTGTTCTCATCTTGGCAACTGGTTTGTCGATGTGATATCGGCACGCTACCGTTCGATAAATAGCGCTTTAATTCGTTTTCAGGCGAGATGCGCAAATATACCTTTTGCGGAAAGGCTAATTTCTGTGTTGGCTTTCAAATCAAACAGTTTTTACCTGCTGGATAAATCGCTTTGAAACTGAAAAGGGCAGCGGTCCCACTGCACCCTTCGTTTCGACCGTTTTGATCACGCTTCTGGGGCTTCCGTTGGCGCATTCATCTTGTTTGAGATCGTGACGGAGCGCGAATAAATCACTCGCGGACCGAGAAAATCTCGGTCCGCGAAGAGCGCACTCGAGTGTCAGCTTCTGGCGGCGCTCCTCTCCGTTTAGTGGACGGAGCGCTAGACTCTGCCACTCCGGAGCACGGATTTAATTAACGCGCTCACATATTTGACACCAGTGCCGGCCGGAGGTCTTCTTAGAGTGCATCCGTGTTGCTTCCGGTGGCGGATAACATTACGTGTTTAGATAAACAGCGGCACTCTGCCAGACATATGCAGTCACTTAAAGATGTAGTTAAATTACAGAGTATAGGCGTCAAAAGTAATTTGAGTAGAGTAGAACTTACACTATTTCAAAACTAGTCGAGTAAATTAGCAACTACCGTAAGAAGCATCGCATTACTTGTGAAGTTGCTTTTTTTTTTAGTTTTAATGATAGAGATTCTTTCACTACATCACGAAACACGGGGAATCACGTTTATAGCATAGCGCAAACTCTAGGAGCACCCCACCAGCTACCGAGCGAGCGCTAAAAGTTTGATGCTTCCTTTGGGCGAGGAGTAATGTGTGTTACAGGGTGGTCGGAGAACAGCCGTTCAGGGTGACTCTGGCACTGTTTTGCAGTGAAGTATGGTCGCACCCCCACGAGGCTAAAAAAGAGTCCCACTGCTCCTGGGCGAGAGTGAAGGCCGCAAAGAGAGACGCTTTCAAGCCCGGCCATAATGCAACATGGCAGAACAGCGTGGAGCACCTCGCTAAGTTCTATTTCGCAATACTATCTGATTGCGGTCACTTGCATGAACGAAGGAGACACGCGAGGAAACTTCTCGCGTACTCGAAACTACGATTGTCGGCAAAGGCCGCTCTATTCACGGGGTCCGTAAGCAACGGAAGCAATCCAAACGACTTCAGCGGCAGCTCAAGTCGGTGGGAAGGCCTAGCAAGGTGCTCGTCACTCGCTGCCTGCGACCAGCGGCCTCGTTAAATGGATATGTTCGCGCGAACCTTTTTTTTTTTAAGTTTACCCATTCCGTATGAATAGTTTGAACATTGACCTAGATCTTCCGGTTTAAAGGTGCAGGAATTTTATCTCTCCGTCTTCCCCTTCTCATTTTCGAAGTGTTCTGCGGTGGTGACGAATGCTGTCGTCGCAGTGGCACACTCTTCGATTCAATTTGCTGATTTCTTAGACGTAAAGCTCAAATAAACACGCTATGAATCGCCCTCGCATCATGTTGTACTTACGCTTTATTTTTCGTGCGTCTCTCTAAAGTCGCGCGAGCAAATTGCGGAAAAAACCGGGGATCGGAATGCCAAGTTCTACTCCGACTCGGCCAACCTCGCGATTGGTTTCTACTTTTTCTGCTGTACGAGAGGCTAAACAAATGAAATACGTTTACAAATCACGGTATTAGGAAACTAGAGCGCAGCTCATGAGGAGAAGGAGGGGAGGGTACGGAGGGGAGGGTATGCCCCTCTTCCTTCTTCGTACCAACACCTCCTAGAGAAGAATGCCATAGCGCTCTAAGAGGTTACGTCACAATGCTGGAGGAAGGAAGGCCATGGCGCAACTACGTGAGAAAAGTTCTGTTATCGATGCTATAGACGCGAAAAAAATGTTTCTTGTCAAGCGGCGCGGTGGTGTTCGTGCGCGTTTATCCGACATTAATATACGTTTTAAAGGCGCAGTCTTGTGCAATTTATTATATATATAATATAAACGTAATATACAACACGTTACCGAGGTTGAGAGTACCAAATTTATATTTATGAGTATCCCCGTAACCGCGGGACTACGTGCAGTCCCTGAGCTCCCGCACACCTTTCGAAAGAACCGGCTCCGATGCCACATCTTCCGGAGTCTTCCCTCATACGGGCTCCGATTCTGGTAAATTAACGTTGTGTGTGAGCTGCTGACTGTCTGAAAAGGAACGCTGAGGCATTTCAGAAGGGAAGGAAACCGAAGAAAAATCCAGTCATTGTCGCAGGGAGCGCACACGAGCAAGAGATGGGTCGACAACGTTAAGCCTTTCGTCGCCGCTGCTCTCGTGTGTGGAACTTTTGAGACTTGTTTCCCGTCGTATTGCTGTCATCACCGTAGTCTCGGGTAGTTTTTTGTGTTCGCTTGATACTACGGCATTTACGTGGATTCGTGAAACATGTCCTGCTACGGTTTGAGTGACATGTGTGACAACTAGCCAACGATGACTCTGGTCGATTAATCGATAGACCTCGCTCTCGACAGAGAGAGGCTTCTTGGAGTTCGTGTTCAAATGTTTTCGTCACGGATATTGTGGGACGTATAGATACGATCGACAGGTCAGAAACAACTTATTTCACGGGCTTTCTTGGTCATGTAGGACGCAAGTAAAATGCTGCGATCGTTTTTTTTTTAATCGTGTGATAGATTGGAATTTTGTTCTTTGTCGTTATTTGTGTGCTGTTGCGTCGACATTTGTAAATATGCGCGGTAATCTAGTTTTCACTGGAAGGTGAAGAACAAGTTTGTGTGATTATTGAATGTGCGTTGTTTGTGGTTCTGTGTTTATCTATACTAATGTTATTTTATTGCCTTTACCGCGTTTATACTGGAATCTTAACTATATTAAGGTATTAGTATTATTATATACAAAATAAGTTATATTTTTTTCTAAGGCAGCTCGAGCCCATAAGAGAAGTAAATTAGTCGAGTAAGTAGTAAGTTTAGTACCCCTGCCACACGGAAAAGGTAATACATTTTCATTCAGTGATATAGGATTTAATCAGCTCGCGGTCTTGAGTGATTATACGAGCGCCGCAAGCAGGTTTGTCGACCCCATAATGTCATTCGATCGAAATTACATTAATTTTGCCATGTGGCAGGGGTATGATGCAAGAGTTCAGTGACTGCACGCGATAACGTCGCTTACATGATCGTAAGTCACACTTGTCTTGCCTTGTGCGCGTTGACTACGTCTACCTGATTTTTAACTGATCTGTTTTGCTGTTTCCAATCACTGCGTGTCTCGCCATTTTGTCGAAGTATTTCTGTATGAAATATGCATTCCTACAACAATAATTGCGTGACTCAATGTTTTCGACTTAAAACAATCACATTTTTCTCTAGACATCTTATACGCATACCTCGTGCCATTTCGTGCCGATTATTTAGCGGTGTAACATGTTGCTCGTGTAATAAAATGCTTTCTAGCCCCGTTGCTATGTGCAGCTTTCATTTTAGCTAATAAGGCACGCGTATGTGACTAAAAGCGCGTTACGACAGTCGATCCATGCGCGTTGCCTTCGCTTCGACGCGCGCTCCGATGGCCTTCCTTTGCGATGTCACGAGAAGAGCGCTACGGTCTTATTCTCTAGGAGGTGTTGTTCGTACCCTCTCTTCTCCTCCTCCACCTACCCTCCTCCTCTTCCCTCCTCCTTCTTCTCTTCCCTCCTTCCCTTCCTTTCCTTCTCCTCTCCTCCTGTCGCTTAATATGTTCATGGGTGACGTGACACCAAGTCGTGACGTCATTTTTCCCACTGAATTTAGGGGGAAAACTGAATTTTATGTTGAGGTCCCGTGACGTCAATTTCCCCGCTAAATTCAGCGGGAAAACATAAGCCGCTAAAGTTAGCGGGAAAAGTTCCCTCCAAATTTGTCGGGAAAATGTCCCCACTAACTTTAGCGGGGAAACGTCCCATAATGTAACGCGCGCGGTTACGGCGACGCCAACGCCGCATAACCCGGAAACGGGCGCCCAAGAGCTGCGCTCTAAAACATAAAGGAAACTCGCTTCGCGAACCCTGCTGACCCAGAATGTACCTGATTGGTCACTTGACAAATCTTCGGAGCCACGGCGACGACCGATTTGGTAGTCGTCAGTACGATAACCCGAAACAGGGTCCCTGGGTCCTGCTCCGTAGGCCGCGACGCCACTGTCCTCGCGCTGCTGGAGCTTACTTTTTGACGAGAAGTACAACGAAAGAATTTAGTCACCCGCGACCCCAAACTATCGCTCAAATCATCGAATCTAACATGAATTGCGAACGATACATTCCAACCTAAGTGCTACCAGCGAAGCCCACAAGCGGTTACGTGAGCCTCTGTACTACGTCACAACAAGGAGCCTCGAGTAGGCGCCAATTCTAGGAGCCAATACACCGAACCCATTGTTTACAAACACGTCAGCGTATACCCACACGAGGTGTGGCCACTGCGCGTGTGCGTACAGAGGCTAGAGAGCCCGTATCACAGAGAGTTTCCAACTGCTCGATCGGGGTCACGTGGTTTATGAGACGCATTTGCAATACAAGCTGCCATGAGGTGACGAGAGCGTTATCGTCTGCGAACATGCCCGCCTTTACTCCTGCTTTTCTCCTAGCCGCGCGATAACTCAGCGCATGCGCCCTTGCGACCGATCGCCGCAAGAGGTGTCCGCCATTCAATCGCAAACGCTCCCCATGGATTGTGATGTACCCTCTCTTTAAATATAGGCTCTCCGAAAGAGACCAGACACATGTGGGGTAAAGCGCCTGCCCGTGCACCGTGCCGACAGCAGCAACACCGAATTGCCCCGCTAAATATAGCGGGAAAATTGATGTCCCTATTTAGTGGGAAAACATAAGCCGCTAAAGTTAGCGGAAAAAGTTCCCTCCAAATTTGGCGGGAAAATGTCCCCACTAACTTTAGCGGGGAAACGTCCCATAATGTAACGCGCGCGGTTACGGCGACGCCGACGCCGCATAACCCGGAAAAGGGCGCTCAAGAGATGCGCTCTAAAACATAGAGGAAACTCGCTTCGCGAACAATGCTGACCCAGAATTTACCTGATTGGTCACTTGACAAATCTTCGGAGCCACGACGACGACCGATTTGGTAGTCGTCAGTACGATAACCCGAAACAGGGTCCCTGGGTCCTGCTCCGTAGGCTGCGACGCCACTGTCCTCGGGCTGCTTGAGCTTACTTTTTGACGAGAAGTACAACGAAAGAATTTAGTCACACGCGACCCCAAACTATCGCTCAAATCATCGAATCTAACATGAATTGCGAACGATACATTCCAACCTAAGTGCTACCAGCGAAGCCCACAAGCGGTTACGTGATCCTCGGTACTACGTCACAACAAGGAGCCTCGAGTAGGCGCCAATTCTAGGAGCCAATACACCGAACCCATTGTTTACAAACACGTCAGCGTATGCCCACACGAGGTGTGGCCACTGCGCGTGTGCGTACAGAGGCTAGAGAGCCCGTATCACAGAGAGTTTCCAACTGCTCGATCGGGGTCACGTGGTTTATGAGACGCATTTGCAATACAAGCTGCCATGAGGTGACGAGAGCGTTATCGTCTGCGAACGTGTCCGCCTTTACTCCTGCTTTTCTCCTAGCCGCGCGATAACTCAGCGCATGCGCCCTTGCGACCGATCGCCGCAAGAGGTGTCCGCCATTCAATCGCAAACGCTCCCCATGGTTTGTGATGTACCCTCTCTTTAAATATAGGCTCTCCGGAAGAGACCAGACACATGTGGGGTAAAGCGCCTTCCTGTGCACCGTGCCGACAGCAGCAACGCCGAATTGCCCCGCTAAATATAGCGGGAAAATTGATGTCACGCGACATCTACACCAATTCAGATTTCCCGCTAAATTTAGGGGGCAAAATAACGTAACATGACTTCGTTTTACATGACGTGATTTTCCCGCTGACCGAAGATGCGCTCGCGAACCTTTGGTCGGCGGAGTGGATGAGGAGGAGAGGAGGATGAAGAAGGAATAAGGGGAGGAGGAGGATGAGGAGGGAAGAGGAGGAGGAAGAAAGGAGGAGGAAAGAGGAGGAGGAGACGAGAGCACGGAGATGAAGGAGGAACATACTCTTCCCTTCCTTCCTTGTCTCTCAAATAAAATCATTTTCTACTATGTGGAAACGTGCAGCTATAGTATCGGTTTCGAAATCTCGAGACCCGACTAAAAATAACAATAATAGCCCGGTTACATTGTTATCAACTATATTCACAATTTTTGGAAGATATTTTTACGTGCTTGTATCGCTTCTTTGAGGGCTACATTTATTCGCCGCAACATGGCTTTTAAAGGGCCCCTCAGTAGAGTCTAATCATTGCCAGTTTAAGCAGTTATGTGCTCCAGTCATTGAAAATGTAGGGTAGGTTGATGTGCTGAATTTAAACATGACAAAAGGATTTTATAGGGTCAAACACAAATTGCTTCTTTTTAAGATGTCTCTATGTTCGGTAACTGATGGCTACATCAATTGGTTCAATAGTTTTTTGTCGGGGCGCCCGAACTTTGTCCGCATGCGGAAAGCCTTGTCGGCTCCGCACACTTCAACTTCCGGAATCCCTCATGAATCTAATCTTGGTCTCTTTTTATACACTATGTTTGCTAATAATCACTTTGATTGTATTCAGTTTTTTTTTTTTAAATTGCTGCAGTATTCTAATGGTTTAATATAATTCACAATATCGAAGCCCACTCTGACTGCATGAAAATGCACATTGATATTGACGTAGTCAATGAGTGGTACTCAACTAATGGTCTTAAGTTAAATCCGGGAAAATTCGAACGTCATCACCTTCACTCGAAACGTATAGTATATCGTTACATGCTCAACATGCTCGAAATACAAATACTATTGCGTGTACTTTGAACGTGATGGAACTCCGCGCTTCAGATGAACTCTCACGCTAATGCTGCGGTAGCTTCGCCATTGAGTACGGTCGACAGGGTGTCTAGAATTACGCGAGAGTTTAAAATGCTGTCATCTGCGCTTGCGCTGTAAAATTGTTTTCTCCGCTTAAGACTAAAATTTGCTTCGACTGCCTGAGATGCACTCAAAGGAGCACTCCGGCGATTTTCTCTGCTACCCCAACTAACCATATTTTCTTAATCATCGGCATTTGCCTTTTCCGGTATGCTCACCTCTATCGTGAAATTCATACCGCTTACTGTAAAATCGTAAAAAAATGTTAGAAATCCCAAAATTCAAATAGACACGCACTTTTATTTATTTATTTATTTTACAATACAACTACTTCAAACATAGAGGCATCGTAGGAGAGGGTTACAAAAAATATATATAAATGAATACATTTTGACATGATGTGGTGTGACGTCAGTGGAAGGCAGTGTTGCCAGTCGAGCAAGAAGTTTTAAAATAGACTATGCCAAGCATTTGCTGCGTGCTGGTGTACGGGTACTGGAGCGAGCTTCCAAAGAATTCATTTGAAACCATGAAACCGCTTGAATTCAGTTGGAAACAAAATCTACAGTCGAAGGAGTGAACCCTTGCCTTCCACTGCCGTCACTTTTTCGTTGTTGCCATTAGAGAATTTCAGTTTGAAAAACACATTGAGGACCGAAATTGTAAATTCAATAACTTCGCCAAAAACGAATATTTTGACCTAATATTTGGGCTACTATTTCAGCGATGTTCGTTGGTGTGTTTAGAAAATTATCAGGTGAATCGGAGACCACGAAGGAATTGCCGGAGTACTAATTAATTATTCCTAACTTTAGCGTATTAAAATCGTCTTAAGACGCCTTATTTGTATAATTTATGACTAACACCTCGGAAACAAATATCACAATGGCTCCATTTACAGGGATGCGACCGTAGCGGATCGGATTGAGATTTGATTATTTTAATTGGTAGCAGATGGGTAGAGGAGGAAGAAGTATGAAGATAGGCTACGTGCGGTGGCTCCCTACTCAATTCCATGCGCTACGATTGAATTCATATAATAGTAGCCTCTGAATAAAATTTGCTGCCTGAGTAATATTGGCATGGAGACACTTTCCGAAGAAAGAGTTATTTATGATTTGTTATTTTGTACAACAATTTAAGCGGAAAAGTGTCATGCTCAAGGGTCGCGTTCCTGCCAGTTCAATTTTGTTTGTTATTAAGAAAAGCTTTTAGCCCTATAAGTGCAAGTGCACTTCCCTCGTTCAGTGTCCCTCAATGTTGCTGGACTGGCAGCCCCACCAGAGTGGGAACAACTTTGGCATCTGCTAGCGGAGCCGCCATCTTTCCTCCCATTCATATGGAACCGCTTATGAGCTGCATTACGCAGTTGCTAAGCGTTACCACTTGTGAAATGACGCGGCATAACTTTAAGAAGACGTAACGCCACGTGTTCCGTCAAATGTAATCGGGGACGCTACAACGCGGCATTTTCACGGGCTCAATCGAATCACCGGTATCACGCATACAAGGTGAATACATGGTATGATTCAATATAATAATTATCTTTATTTCCATTTAAAAAGATGGTGAGGCAAAATGAAAAAAAGAAGCTTAAACAAGAAGCTTGAAAGGCCATCCGCCCCTTCGGCAGCCAATGAACAGCAATTTTGGTGCAATGAAATCAAAGGACAATCATAGACAGAACATTATACGTTATGAAATGAAAATAGCAGAGACAAGGCACATCAAGTTCAAATATTTCAAAAATAGTTCGAAGACTGGCTGCAGCATTACGAACGTGTAGCTCGCCACAACGGCTGGACGGCTGAGCAGCGCCTCCAGAACCTGTATTTCTCGCTGGAGGGCACCTCGAGGCACTGGTTTGAAAACCACGAAGCTTCGCTCACTACATGGGGGTCCTGCGTTGCCGAACTGAAGCGGACCTTCCTCAACCACCACCGTCGCCAGCGAGCAGAGGACGTACTTCAAACAAGGGTGCAGGGCCCCAACGAAAGTGTGACCAGCTTTGTTGAGGATGTCCTGCGGCTAAGTGCCCGAGCCGATCCGGAGGCCGCCGAGGAAAAGAAGCTTAGAGTCCTCATGCGTGGCGTCAAGGCCGAAATTTTCGGAGGCCTGGTCCGCAACCCCCCGACGACCGTCGACGCTTTTGTGAGTGAAGCCACCAACATCGAGCGCGCACTGACGGCCCGAGCAAGCCACTACCACCGAATCGCCGGCACGCCTGCTGCTCCAACTGTCGCTACTACCATTCTGGACCTGAATACCAGTGGTGCCGACAGCCTTCGGGAGATCGTCCGTGAAGTCGTCCGGGAAGAACTCCGCAGGATATTTCCCGCTGCGGATCGCCCTTCCTCACTATCGCTCGCCGAGGTCGTCCGAGAGGAAGTTCACCGAGCCTTCCAACCTGAGGTTCCAATCAACACGACGACGCCAGAGGAACCGACTTTGAGCTACGCCGCCATTGCCCGACGACCGCCGCAAGCTAACCGCCAGGCCACGGCACCACCCCGACGAGACCCTCCAATGCCACAGTATCCTCGACGCCAGGGAGGACAAGTCCAGGACGTCCGCCCGGAGCAACCCTCGCCGAGGAAGACCGACGTGTGGCGAACGGCCGACCAACGCCCGCTCTGCTACCACTGCGGGGAAGCCGACCACATCTACCGCAGCTGCCCCTACCGTCGACTTGGGCTGCGTGGTTTCCACCCGAACGACCCACGCCCGAGGCACGGCGAACGCCCTCGCGATATCGAGGAGTACCTCCGACGCTCGCCCTCTTCAGTGCCGTCTCTCCGGCGTGAATCTCGCTCGCCGTCACCACGACGTTCAGCGTCTCCAGCGCCACGACCCCGCCGAGAGAGCCTGTCTCCCCTGCGTCGCCGGGAAAACTAGGCGCGGCAACGCCTGGAGGTGGCATTGCCGAAGACGACCGAAGTAAAGAGCCTCCAAGAACGACGGAGCGCTGCCACTCTCCCGACGCTGCGCATCGCAACGACGCTCCTGCTTCGGTGTCCAACAACCTCAACGTTATCATCGACGGCCACGACGCGACGGCACTCGTCGACACCGGAGCAGACTACTCCGTTCTGAGTGGGAGGCTTTCCGCCGCCTTCGAAAAGTCATGACGCCGTGGGATGGACCTCAAATACGAACCGCCGGAGGACACCTCATTACGCCAGTCGGGAGATGCACTGCTCGCGTCGAGATCCACGGTGAGACGTGCCCTCTGAAGTTCGTCGTTCTACAAGACTGTTCCAGAGACGTCATTCTCGGCATGGACTTTCTGTGTGAATACGGCGCCGTCATCGACCTTGGTGAGAACAGATTGACGCTGCGCAAGCCTGTTCTGCCTTCAGAGAAACCCCAAACAGCGTCAGCCGCCATCCGAGTCGCTGCCGACCACGTGAACCTGCCACCGCGGTCAAGTGTTGTCGTACCCGTCGTGACCGATGCAGCTACCTGCGGCGAAGTTGTTCTAGAAGGCAACCTTCAATTGCTTCTGGGAAGAGGAATAGGCGTCGCAAGAGGAGTAGCTGAACTTCAGGATGGCCGCGCTGTGGTCCTCGTGACGAACTTCCGGAACGAGGCGCAACACCTCACAAAAGGTGCAGCCGTGGGCCACGTCGAGGAACTGCGAAACTCCGCCGAAATCGCCGCCATTACTGACGAATCCTCGCCACCTCGACAAGACAGTACGCCGCCAGCGCAGCTCGACATTGACCCTAAGCTCCCGGGCCCGAAACGACGGCAGCGATTAACCTCCTCGCCGAATACCGTGACTGCTTTGCGACGTCATCGAAGGTGCGCCAAACAGCCGTTGCGAAGCACCGCATCGTTACTGAGAACGACGCGCGCCCTGTGCATCGATCTCCATACAGAGTCTCTGTTAAAGAAAGGCAGGTGATCCAGGAGCAAGTTCAACAAATGCTCAACGAAGACATAATCCAACCTTCAAGCAGTCCATGGGCCTCTCCAGTCGTACTGGTTAAGAAGAAGGACGGGACGCTTAGGTTCTGCGTGGACTACCGGCAGCTAAACGCAGTGACGAAAAAGGACGTCTATCTACTCCCCCGCATCGACGACACGTTAGACCGGCTGCGCCACTCTCGATACTTTTCATCGATGGACCTGAAGAGCGGATACTGGCAGATCGAAGTCGACGAACGGGACCGAGAGAAGACAGCCTTCGTCACGCCGGATGGACTGTGCGAGTTCAAGGTGATGCCCTTCGGACTATGCACGGCGCCAGCAACTTTCCAGCGTGTCATGGACACCGTATTGGCAGGGCTGAAGTGGCACAGCTGTCTTGTCTACCTCGACGACGTCGTAGTGTTTTCCGGCGACTTAGACGAGCACTTGCGACGACTCCGATCTGTTCTCCAAGCCATACGGACCGCCGGACTCACCCTCAAGCCGTCAAAGTGTCGGTTCGCCTATGACGAACTGAAGTTCCTAGGTCACGTGGTTAGTAACGAAGGCATTCGCCCAGACCCAGAGAAGACTCGCGCCGTCGCGGAATTTCCAGCGCCAAGAGACAAGAAGGCCATGCGAAGGTTCCTAGGACTATGTGCTTACTAACGGCGCTTCGTTCGAGATTTCGCAAGAATTTCCGCACCGCTCACAAACCTCACGAAGGACGCCGAGAAGTTCGAATGGGCCAAGGAGCAGCAGCAGGCATTCGACGAGCTGAAGCGACGACTGCAGACTCCTCCTGTTCTTGGACATTTCGATCAGGATGCAGAAACCGAGATTCACACGGACGCAAGTAACGCGGGACTTGGCGCAGTACTGGTCCAAGTGCAAGAAGGCATTGAGAGAGTCATCGCCTACGCGAGTCGGACACTGTCCAAGGCGGAGAAAAATTACTCGACGACTGAGAAAGAATGCCTTGCGGTCGTCTGGGCAATCACGAAGTTCCGTCCGTACTTATACGGGAGCCCGTTCCGCGTAGTCACAGACCACCACTCGCTCTGCTGGCTTGCGAACCTCAAGGACCCGTCAGGACGGCTCGCTCGATGGAGTCTAAGACTACAAGAGTTCAACATGACCGTGGTCTACAAGTCAGGCCGCAAGCACAGTGACGCCGACTGCCTATCCAGAGCTCCCGTCGAAACACCTTCCGGCAGCCGCGACGACGATGACGACGAGTGTTTCCTGGGCGCAGTGAACATCGACGACATGGCCCGACGTCAACGAGACGATCCTGAGCTGCGCGCACTAATAGATCACCTGGAAGGGGGCGGGAGTACCGTGCCACGTGTCTTCTCACGAGTACTGCCGACCTTCGCCATTCGACAAGGTGTACTCTACAAAGAGAACTTCGGGAACAACAACTCGCCGTGGCTGCTGGTAATCCCGTCGGACCTTCGGGAGGAGATCTTTCAAGCCTGCCACGACGACCCGACGTCCGGACACCTTGGTTACAGCCGGACACTGGCCCGTATTCGTGAAAAGTATTTCTGGCCCAAGCTCCCCAAAACCGTCCATCTATACACACGATCATGCCATGAATGCCAGCGACGCAAGAAACCTCCGACAAGGCCGGCCGGACTCTTGCAGCCAATTCCTCCGGCAACAGCACCCTTCCAGCAAGTCGGAATGGACCTACTTGGCCCTTTTCCGCCGTCGACGTCGGGGAACCGCTGGATCATCGTAGCCACAGATTATCTCACGCGGTACGCCGAAACGAAAGCCCTTTCTGCAGGGACTGCCGTGGAAGTTGCCAAGTTTTTCATTGAGTCCATCGTCCTCCGGCACGGCGCTCCAGAAGTTCTGATTATAGATCGCGGATCATCGTTCATGGCACAGCTGACCCAAGAAATCCTCCGACTCAGTCACACCAGCCATCGTCGTACAACTGCGTACCACCCCCAGACCAACGGGCTGACAGAGAGGCTCAACAAGACAATCGCTGACATGATCTCTATGTACGTCGACGTAGAGCACAAGACGTGGGACGAGGTGTTGCCCTACGTCACCTTCGCCTACAATACGGCGGTTCAAGAGACCACTGGATTCACACCCTTCCAGCTGGTACATGGTCGGAAAGTAACGACGATGCTGGACGCGATGCTGCCCCATGAGCCAGCTGACAGTGAGAGCGACGACGCCTAGGTGGTTGCTCAACGGGTCGAAGAAGTCCGCCAGCTCGCCCAACTCCTGATTCAAGACCAGCAACGGGTCGACGCCAGCCGCTACAACCTTCGTCGCAGGGACGTCCACTTCCAGCCCGGAGATAGGGTGTGGGTGTGGACGCCCATCCGTCGCCGCGGCCTCAGTGAGAAATTGCTGAAACGATACTTTGGACCTGACAAAGTGCTTCGTCGACTCGGGGATCTGAACTACGAGGTGATGCCCGACGGAACAAGAACGTCATCACGCCGCCCACCACGACCTGAAGTCGTCCACGTCGTGCGCCTGAAGCCGTTCTACGCGCGATAGGACCATGGACCTTATGTGTTCGAAATGATGTTCCAAATGACTCTTTAGTTTACCGTTTTATTTGCTTTGTTTTGTTTTGTGTTGCATCGGGGCGATGCACTTTTTAAAGGGGGGAGTAATGCCGCGAGCGCAGCTGACCAAGCAGGCAGCGCGCTCGTGGCCTAACGGTTATCGCGCGTGCCTTCCACGCAGAAAGCTTGGGTTCGAATCCTGGCCGCGTGGACGCATTTTTGTTCACTCTGACTCTGACGAAGTTCTGGTAAATTCGAGAACCGTGTTGCTCATTCGAGGTCGGAATGTTCTACACGCAGAACCTTCTACGCGGAATCTTCCAGAACCCCACGCGTGTACATAAGAGGCTCCGCGTGGCGAGCCGCAGTCACTTTTCGCCCCAGCGTTCGACTCTGCTCTACGCCGACTTCGACGCCCGCGACGCTCTGTTATTATTTTCTGTACCCTTTCATTTTTGGCACAAGTTCGCCACATTAAACGTTTCTTTCTTCCTGTTTATTTATGTTTCTTGTGGTCACCCCGTGACAATATGTAAAAAGATGCTGCGCAAGTCTTCGGGAGATATTGTTTCTAGATTTCTTTTTTTTTTCTCCAAAGCTGTTTTGAAGCTTAGGAAAGAAATACCGAAGCATTTTCTGCCCATAAATTGGTCTGCATATTGGAATCTTCCAATATTCATTATGGCGGGTCAAGTAAACCGTATTTTGTTTTCTAATGCAGCTATCTCGTTTAAAAAAACACATCCTTTTTGTTGTCATTCTTAGAGGTGATTAGAAGTCTATAATCAAATAGGTCATGAATTTTAAGACTTGCGTATTACTAAACGTTGTCTAGTGTGGTAGTCGTAAAATCCGTTAAGGGCAGCTCTCAACCTTTTTGTTTTTAATGCAGGCAAATTTTGTTTAGGTTGTACACCTTGTTGTATCCCAGACAAGGTTGCAAGAACTCACCAGCGAGAAAACTAAAGCATTGTAAATAATTATTTTCGCACGAACTGGTAGAATTTGGTTGTAGCGGTATGTTAAACCAACAACGCTTGGCTATTTGAAAAACAAATAATTTACATGGCTATCCCAAGACATATTTTCAGAAAAAAGAAACCGAATGTTTTAAAATTCTCCACGATGTATATCAGACTTGACCAAAATACCATAGGCATCGACATAAAAATGTATTTATTTTAAAACTGACCGTAGCAAAAAAAAACAAAAAAAAAAACAGAAAGCGGCACTTTTTTAGGTAGCACAGATTTTTGGCACAAAATTTGACTTTTCGGTAGGAATTGAGGGCCTTGAAAAGCATGAGAAATCGAGCAAGAGGCAAAACTTGGCTTTTTTTTTTGGTCAGAGTCTGTGCATCTTGACCATAATTTGCCAAGCATATGTGCCAAAGTTGGGCTTCCCTGCTGGTATGTTTGGCTTTCATCCCAGCTTCTTTGGGCCTTAATTGCCAAACAAAAGAGACAGATTTAACCCTACTGCTCATCTCCGGTTGATACATAACATTTTTGGCTCAAATCTGGCACTTTGGCATCATGTGACGACCCAGAGAACAGCCATAGAGACACCAATATATGAACTGTGGCCCCTATGAATAACGCCTTGGATAAAAATCCGCACTAGACCTCAGCTGGGCCTCTATAGGATGGCGAAAATTGAGCCAAGTTAGGCGTCTCTCTGGCTTGCTACCTGGTTGCCTTCCTAAAGAATGTCGTCACTCTAGGAAGGCGCAGCCAGGAAGCAACGTTGAATCAGTCTAGCCGCCTGCAGAATATGCTGCAGTCTACAAGCCTGAATCCTGGGACCGCTGTAATTTGCACGATCGTCGCACCTCTACCTCGCGATAACACACCATAGTATTATTAAAGCATGAAATGCTCTTTAAAGGGGAACTCCGCCGATTTTTGAGCTACCTAATCCAAAGGCATCATCTGAATGCGGACTTCCTGATTCCTAAATGCTATCTCGTTCCTCCAGATTTATTCTAGCTAATTAAAAAAGTGATATTTTGTTCACTGCCAAGACCAATACATTTTCTCCCCAGTTTTTCCCTGGTTTTCCCCGTCATCCAAACGTGACGTCAACGATGGGCAGCGAGGCGCGCTGCCGTACAATTGGGTACGCTCGCGCCCGCCTTTCTCGCGTCAAATAGCGAGAAAGAAGGGGCGTTCGTGCTATAATAATCTCTAGTTGCACAAAGTAGCGACCTTGGTCCTGCGTGCTGAAACTATGAGAAAGTAGAAAATGGGAAGCAACTGGGATTTAGAGAGAATCATTTTTGCAACTCGTTACGCTCAAGCCACAGGCTCGCTAGTTTCGTGAAATCAGCTAGCAAATACGTTATCCTTTTATCAGAAGCTGGCGGTTACGCTGGCGAAGAAAGGTCGAAGAGTCACGCAATACATTTTTTTAACAAATTACCCAAGCACCACGGGAATGCTCGGATGCCCCACACGCTCGTGTTACCCGAAGGAACGTGCCTTTTGTTTTAGATTTTCTTTAGAAAAGTTACTGTTACAGACGCCAGCATGTGTAACTACTCTTGTAACATGCATATGCTCTTTGGTGATTGTTTAATTTAGAAAAATATCTATAGACCATTCCAGAAAAGCGCTTCTGGTCGGCGTCATTTTCGGCGTTCGTGCGTGTGCGCGTGCTTTGCTCGCCTTCCAAAGCGGCGAACATGCGCATGCTGGGCTCTGAACTTCCACGCCTAGACTGTGATTCTCGCAAACAACACAATGTATGGAATGAAATGAACCGCATTCGTATAGGCCAGATGGCTGGTTACTGGTTCATGAAGATCGTGCTGAACTGACAATTTAAAGATCTCCGCAACCACCAAGCCAAACGTCAAGGTACAAGGAGAGGCGTATAAAATTCACAAATACACGATTCATCTTCAAATACAAAAATATTTGCTCGAAGATACAATAGTGTGTCAAGTACAAAAATGGATCATCATATTTTTAATTAAAAAAGTTATCAGAAGTTACAAAAAAACATTTGAACGTTTTTTTTTTTTGTTTTTGACGGAGCAGAATGCAACGTTTTTAAACAATCATCCACGAGTGCACGTAGGAAGGAGGTAATGAAGATTTTTTAAAATTAAGTTTTGGTTTTGCACAGTTTTCACCAGCTGTAGGTTTGCATGCCTCCCCTCAACGACATTAATCATTTTCATGGTTTTAAAAAGCTTTGCAGCCTTATACGAGGGGCATTCATAAAGGTCGTAATATTATCACGAAGAAATAGAGATTCAGCAAACAAACTCGAGTAGAAGTTGAGACTTTCTCTACATATTCGCCACCAAAAGTTACCCACATTTTCGAGCGATGCACCACATGCCGGAGGCCATTGTTATATAACTCCTCGATTTGAGTGTTCAGCAATCACTCGGTTGTTTCAGCAATCAATTGGTCGCCGTCTTTGAAATGCTTTCCTCTTATTAGGCCACACTGGAATCGTCTGCGCCATTTAACCAAAGTGTCATAAACTGGGGTGTTGTCCCCGAACAACGCTCCCAGATTGGATTGAATATCCTTGGCATTGCTTCCCTTCAAATGAAAAAAACGAATCACTGCATGTGCTTGGCTACCGACGGGGGATGCCATTCTCTTTTCGACTCCCTAGCGGCGTTCCGAGCTACTATAGCATGCGATGTTTATACTGTGCGGAAACTAGAGAAACACACGCACATGTTGATACCTGTTTTGTTCCGTTTTTTTTTTTTTAATTTTTTTGTGCCGATAATACGAACTTTATGAACGCCCCTCGTATAACATTTCTCCGCAATAGAATAAAATAAAGATGTTTCCAGTACCTCTTTTGCGAAAGAACATTGCACGCCAACCACTTGACGAACCGGGCACCGACAAATTTCGTATATTAATGGATCTCAACACCTGTTCGATAAGCCTCTGTAATCCCAGACACGAATAGCAATATGTCGAATGTCATGTCTAAACTCAAACTTGAACTTTGTTTAGACGTTTCACTTCTCGTATTCAACAGATTGACCGCGTGAGTGGAACTCCGAGAGTACCCCGAGCTAGATTCGATATCCAAAACAAAAATAATGTTTATAAAAAAATATATATATATATTACTGAAGCAATTGTGAGCAACAAATGTGACTTCGCTAAATGTCAACTATAGTGCTAGAATGTGCACTATTTTTCTCGATATTATTGGCGCTCCTCTTTGGATAGATGTCGTAGTAGGTCACAGCTGGCATGAGTCTGCGCTTGCCGCTCTTGAAGCTGTTCCAGCTGCTGAAGGATACTCAACTCGTAGCACGCGGCTATAAAGTATTCCGAGCATAGGTGAGAATGTTTCACGTGACACTAGTTTTCTCGGCACACAGCTCGCGCAAAAGCACCTTGACGTGGCTGCCCTCCATTGCTGCCGGGGAGCGTATTTTGCTTCTCCCACGAAAACTAGGGTAAAAAATATGCTTTTTCCCGCATTGTTCCTACAATCTACCGCGAAGCACATATTGCTCCCCATTGCAATGAAACTTTTAACCTTGAAGCTGCGAAAAAATAATCTCGATTGCTGGCGCCCGGAAAGCCACTTCGCGGCTGCTTGGGTTGCTCGTCTGCCTGCCCACCCGTAACGTACGCGGCTAGGGAAAGGTAGAGATTTTTCATTGTTGCCAGTAGAGTTTTTTTTTTTTTTTTAAGTTATACCCTCGCGGCCGGTTCAACGTACAAATCTAATAACTTCGCGGAATATTTTTGTTTTATCAAATATTTTTTGCAATCAGTTGAGAAAGGGTTATTGATGCGGTCTGCCAATTTCCAGCCAAATCGAAAAATATAAAAAAATCGGCGGAGTTCCCCTTTAAAACACAAATCCAAAAGCTTTGTCTGTGCGCCCGTCTGTCCTTTCGGGCATTTCCCTATAAATTTAGCGGGGAAACCGAATTTGTGTTGAGGTCACGTAACGTCAATCGATGTCACGTGACCTACACACCAACTCACTTTCCATGCTATAATTAGCGGGAAAATTGACGTCTCGTGACCAGATGTCACGTGACCTATAAACCAATGCCCTTTCCCTGCTAAATGTAGCTTAAAATTTGATATGATTTGACCTGACGTAAAGAGACCTATGTACACCGATTTAGTTTCCCCTGAATGTATCGGCGACTATGCTGAAAACAAAGGTTTTTCTGTGAATTGACGGTTTCATGTCTGATAAGTATTTTTCAAAGATCGCAAGATAAATATTGCATTTAACGGATTATGGGAATTTGGAAATCAAGGTCGCGGCCAACTTTAATAGTTTCGTCCATGTTCCTTTAGCAACAATCATAAGATCCCGACTTTTACGAAGACTTGCTAGTGCTGCCGTGATGTCGGAACTCTGCCGACCATATATTTTCAATAAAGATGCAGCAGCGTCGTAACTAATAGCATAAATTAAACAAATCCCATGCAAATTAAACAAATCACATGCGTTCCTCGAACACCTGGTTCCACTCGTTTGCATCTGAGAGAAACCGCCGGAAAAATATGCGCATACATAAAGTGTGAATATATTACGTACTAGCTGGGAATTAGGAGAGCCGGGCTCGTTGCACAATTCCTTGGTCAGCAGCTGTTGCGTTTCCTTTTGTTCTTATTTAACGGAATGCTTCGGACAAAGGGGAGGGGGGGGGGGCGTACTCAGAAAAAGCATTTGCCGTCAGAGTCTGTGAGGTTTCAAACATGAGTTGGCATGTCGTCCCAAGTTTTGGCCATACACCAACTCAACACTGGAACGTAACGCCGGAGGGGTGACGCCTCGGGCGCACTTCCGGTCTAGGGGTGTGGGCAGAAATCACCATGGAGGACGCGCATTTCTGCATTGTTTCGGAAGAAACCAGACTAAAACCTGCCTTCTCGTCAAAACACCGCGTCCATAAAAGCCGGGAAAGTTGTGAGGATCAGTTATCATGTGTTCTCTGTCTGGTCGGTTCGTCCGAGAACGTGGATAAGTGCCGTGAAAAGCGGAAACCAGACACCGTCGGACCACGATTGCTTGTGCGGGAAGCACTTTTGGGTTGGATTCAAAGACACTTTTAGTCGTTAGATTTATTTGTTTAGTTCCAACACGAACGCGAAAAAACCGTCAAGCTACCCGGACCACCCGCGGTCCACGTTTGGTGCGTCTTCACGTTCAAATGGCCCTCTGATCGTTCAAACTGTTGTCTGCTTTTTTGAACTCGCTTAAACTGTCATCCTCTTGTTCAAACGAAAGCGGCCTGTAGACCAAACGTTAAGATAAGTAAGTGCAGTCTCAAAAACGTTTAAGGTTGGGGGTTGTTTAGGGTAAGCAGTTGATATGTTGATCACTGTTACCGGTGTCCATCACCGACTTGTAATGACTGATTCAGTTAGTCCGATTCTGCTTGCGATTTTCAGTATCGACGTCGAGCCTCGCAACTGCCATCCACGCTTTTGCAGCCAGAGCGACGTCGCGACTGAAAATAGCGACGATATCATTATGTAAATCAGGCTTTAGCGCACATTCAGTGGCGTTCACGCACAATGAATTGCCAGACGTCACAATATTTACACGAAACTTTTCCGGTGTAACAATCTAGGGTTAATTTTGCTAAGGTCACTAAGGTGGCAAGAAATTTCTAGGCACACGTAGAATCCCCAATTCCAGAGCGAAAAAGAGCACGGGGACCCACTGAAGAGGACCACGGGGATCGAAGCCGACAGCATCACATTCCAATGGTTTGTTGATGCGGGATGCGGCGATTCTTGCCAACCCCCCCCCCCCCCCCCCCCCTCGCATGCGCGGTACTGGTGGTCTGTCGTTAGGGGCACTCGGCTTTGTTTCTAAGCTTGATTCCGTCCTCGCTTTTGCAGCCCGAGCGACGTCGCGACTGAAAATAGCCAGCACAATGTGATCATGTAAATGAGGTTTAGCGTCCATTTAGTGGCGTTGGCGCACAATGAATTGCAGGGCGTCGCATTACTAAGGCGAAAACCTTATATGTCTCATCATTTGGTCGACCTTCAAAGTCCTTGAACGTAAACATGTCGGCGACACAAAAGGTACCAAAACGTTTACGTGACGACTCGGGCGAACTGGAGGCAATGAAATTAAGGATGCCAAATCTAATTAATAGAAATCAAAGTGAATTAAAAGGAATCAAAATGAATTAAGAGTAATAGAAGAGAAGTAAGAGTAATCAAAGGAAATTAAGAAAGACTATAACGCCAATTAAGAGGAATATAAGTCAATTGAGAGGAATTAAAGTGAATTAAGAGGAATTAAATAGAAGAGTAAGCAAAGCCAATTAAGAAGGACGACAAAGCTAATTAAGAGGAATTAAAGTGAATTAAGAGGAATTAAAGTGAATTAAGACGAATTAAAACGAATGAAGTGGATAACTAAGCGAATTAAAATGACAACTCAGCACACTGAGAAGGATAACTGAGCCTATTAAGAGTGGTGCCTGTCTTTAATGCATCGGCGCTTGGGCGTTCGCCTTCAAGTAGTCTTAGGGTTAACATAAGAGACCCTGTGAATTTTTACACAAACTTTTGCGGGGCAACGAGCCTCGTTAATTTCGCTAAGGCCACTAAAGCGGTAAGACATTGCATGGACGAAGTAGAATCACTGATTCCAAAGCGAAAGAGCAAGGGGACCCACACCAAAGCCGACGTCCTCACATTACAATGGTTTGTCGATGCGGGACGCGGCGCTTCTTGTCCAGACACAACCGCGCATTGGTGGCACCGGTGGCGTGAAATAATGAGTCGTCAGTAAAACACTATTTTTACTACCCGAAGTAGCAATATATTTTCGTGTGTATCTTCTGGAATGTTTTTTTTTTTTTTCACACGGGGAAGCATCTTTTTCGATATGCTTGTCGGATTTAAGTTGCACTGGTTTTGAATGCTCATAAAATATAACTATTTTGTACAGCATAAATGCGGAAAGCGTTCAAAACAAATACAACCTAGTGCATCAAATACACAGAGAACACAATATTAGCAAATGCTACTTTTATTGAACAAAAACGGAGTCTTTGTTGCATACATACAGCACTGCGAAGAAGTACACCATTCTTATATGAAAATAAGCTTCCCACCGGTGAAATTTCTCAAGTTGGACAACCTTGTTGTAAGTCAGGCAGCTTAAAGAGAACCCTGCCGAAGTTTTCATAGACACTGTTGTAAAGTTGTTTCATCCGTACAATAACGACTTCAAGGTATATGTATAGAAACTTCCCAAAATGCAAACCCTTAAGAGAAGAAACTGCATTTCAAAGTTGACGCCCTTGGAAAACCACTACCGGTAGCTGCTCTACCGGCAACAATGGGAAGAACGATACAAAAGCCGCCGAGGCCACATAACGTAAAACGTGGTGTCCGAGATGCGCCATGGACGGCATTGTGGGTAGTTGGACTTGCTTGTGCTCACCCTTTTATCTAGTTTGTTAATTGACAGCTTTTTACAGCGCATGATAGGAACAATTTGTGCTGTACAGATAAAAACATGCACATGTTGCCCCCCCCCCCTCCCCCTTTCTCCACCCCTGGCAAGCGAGACCACTCAAAAATGTTTGAGAGTAGCTGTGTAGAATCGACGTGTTCAAACATTCTGATGACACAATTATTCGTACTAAAAGATACGCTTAACCGAAATTTGAAGCTCGCAAAACAAGACTGGAGTGATAGGCGGGACGCTGCAAAATCCCCAAAACATTACTCACAGAGCATTGTTCCTAACGGATGGTCGTATTTTTGGAAAAGTGTGCGATTGAACAAGGCCGACGAGACATGTGACGTCGCGATTCTCATTCCCCCTCCTCTTGGCTTCATCCCCTCAAGCAGGTGAACCGAAGCAGGAATGAGAGAAGCGAGGCCGCTTCCCTCATTCTAAAGTGTTCCATGAGAAGTATGACGTCACATTTCTTGTTTGATTGCGCCCTTTTTTTCCAAGAATACGGCCATCCGTTCGAGATATTGATGTATGAGTGATGTTTTGTAGTATGTTGAGCTCCATTCAAAGCTTCTGCGGCCTTATTTTATCGAATTCAAATTTTGGTCCAGCATCCTTTTAAACAAGATTTTTCAAATTTTACTTTTTAATGAACATAAAATTGGACAACTTGCTAACTTACAACGGTGTTCTCCCGATGATGCCGTACAATGGTTCTGTCACACGCACCAACCGAGAGGATTGCTGCAAGTCCATCCGCCCTCAACTTTTAGTCACTTTTGAGCATGAAGAACTGTTGTTTGAGGTCCGTCCAGCCACTGAGCACACAAAGAGAAACACGGGAAATAACACGCGGTGACGAGCGAAGTCTCTGGGCGGAAAGCCCTCCATGCCAAATGGGCACTGTCGGGTTACGGCAACGGCGTAGTACACAGGTTGTGCTTCTTCGATGCCTTCACCGCAGCGGTGGGTGGTCGTAGCTAGTTGTAGCAGATTGTGTCACGTCTGTTGCCCGTACCAAAACAGCAGAGGCGCGTAGTATTCTTGTTGCCGAAGTTTATAAGCCTACGTTCCCGGTCTACTCACTCTACACAAAGCCAGCCGCCAGCAAAGCTAGCTAACTCCGTTTCACTTCGCCGACAAGCCGCCAAGGCGGTGACACCGCCGCTAAAACTTCTGCCTCGGCTCTTCAAAGAGCCAGGGCACCTCAGTGCGCATGCCCAACACTTGTTAGGCTGCTCTGCCTGTACCAAGTGACACGCGCCCGCATGTTCCCTCTCATAATTCTTCTGACTGTACGTGCCCCGCATTGTACATGCTCATACAGTGCACACAGCGAAATTTCATATTGAAAGTGCTCCACGGTCGGCCTACAATGCTGCGAACACATAGCACATGGCCACTATAGGTGACGACGCTTGAAATACCTACCATCCGTCGTCGTGGCGCAAAGTCGCTTTCTCAGTCGTCCTCATGAGGGGCAAGGAAAGGCAGGCACTGCATAAAAAAGCAATACATATTATAACACTGGCTGTGGCAAACTAGTTCCAAAAGATGATACAGTCATGTCTTCTTAATATGGACACCTCCGTTCTATAGAAATGTTTTTTTTTTCTATAATATGAGGTGTCCATATGAGAAAACTAAATTTAAAACATACGGATTGGATAACAAGCATAACCAAACAAACACAGTTTATTCAGCTAAAAACTAATGAGATGCGAGTTTGCTCCAACGCTTCAGAGCCGTTTCACATGTAGCACTACTGTCGTTTTTCACTACATCGAAAAGCACGGTACTGAAAAGCCCATACCGAAACTACCACGTACCGAAACGACCGCGTACCGAGATCGCCGCACCGAAACGTCCGGTTCCTTATTTCATCGAACGCGTTTTCCACCGCCGTAACTATCAGTAATCCAACTATTCGAGAAAAAAAAATAGATTCTCAATTCTATGTAAGGTTCATTCCATATCCCTTGGATATTCAGACTCGTTGGATATTCAGACTCATTGGACATTCAGGCTCGTTGGACATTCCGTCTCGGTTGGATCTTTCGTCTCGTTGGACATTTAGACACGATGGACATTCCGTCTCGATTGAATCTTTCGTCTCGTTGTACATTCCGTCTAGCCTGTCACGTGACCGATTGGACATTCAGGCTCGTTGGACATTCAGTCTCGTTGGACATTCAGGCCATAAGCGCAGTTCGGATCCTATAATCTTATGATCGCAGACGGGAATTCCATCTGGTGCCTACGGCTGGAATAATGTCGTTCTTCGTGGTAGAAAAAGCACAAAATAAACACAGGATGGAGGAATCGAAACAGACAGGAAAGCACCACAAAGTATTAAACTCGCCGAACATTCAATGTTCTTAAATTACACATCAACCATGCATGCTACGTGATGAAGCTTAAAGCTTAGTTCAATGCCAACCAATATTAAATGTCTTTAGATGGGTACCTCCTGCCCGATCATGGCCTTTATTGCAAAGCACTGTTCACATATTTGCGAGTCCTGCAGTGCCTTGCGGAACGGTGGGCGATACTTGCATTTCCGCAAGGCACTGCAAGACAGATCAGGCTCAACTTTCGAATGTCGACGTGCTTACGGAATGCTGCAGCAAACTTATCATACGCCGAGGGGAAAAAAAGGAAGTTACGTGCCTGCGTGTGCTCATTGCCAGTGTTTTCTGCTTTGCTATGTACCCTGCTTGCGTGCTGTGATTTGCAAGCCAGCGCAGAAAATGTTTCCATGATTTGTTTGTGTGTTCAGCTGTGCGAGGTTGTGATTGAACCAACACGCCCAAACCTTTTCCCCTCAAGAAGTATAGACCGACGTTCTTTTCATCAAGCTAAGGCTTCGCTCAGCCGAACCGGGGACGATGACTGCTGTTGTTTACATGAGTTTCGACAGCTTTGTGGAGTGGCTGTGTGTTTAAAATTGCAATCTCAAGTGCAAAAAAAAGTTACCGCAGACTATACTGTTAAAGGTTGCTGTTTAGAAATTTCAACTGGCAGGCTCTGGCTACGACCACGTTCATATTCTTTCAACATTGTTTGCATTTCTACTTACTTTGTGATCGCTTCATTTGCCAAACATTTTAGTGGCCGGTCACCTTACCAATGAAACTAATCTGCTGGTGTCTCCGGCGAAGAATTCCCTCAGGGCTACATGCAATGCACAACACAGTTTGTAGCCCGTTTTGACTGAAAGCTTTCACACTGGAGAAACGTCGTTGTCACAAATGCAGTGAAGGAATGCGATAGAATTGAGGGACAACAGGGGGATTATCCAAGTTGACTGACTGACTGCATGAGCATATGCTTATATCGCCACCGTGTTTCCTCCAAGCAGGCGACGGAGAAAACAATATAGAGACTCCTCGCGCTTGCCTAGTTTCTCTACAACGTCGAAATACGAAACACCCGGCAGCGAAGTGTCGATAGTGCCGGTGAAAGCGGCGGGACAGCGACCAGCGCAGGATTGCGGCTTCGTCACTTTTATACGTCGGTGTCTTTGGTTTCCGCTCTCTGCAGCTTCCACCGGGACGATAGCCGTGCCAAATTGTGCTAGCTTTGCGCACCACAGTTCGTAGGGTTCGCAGCGCCCGAGCGAAAGCTCGCGCAAAAGAACCGGCGAGCAGTCGAGTCGTTTCCAATCGACGGGATGGCTAAACGCCCGCTGTGTGAATCGGGCCTAACGCTATTGCGTGATGCAGAATAGAGACCTGAGCCGGCTTGCTCAAGGCAAATCTAACGTTCTTGAACGGCACGCAATAAAAGTTTTAAACGTACTACATTCTATACAAACTTGGTAAAAAATCAAACACTCACCTTCGACTCCTAGGACCGCCGTACCGCTTTGAGGCAAAATCAACATGGCGTTCGTCGTTTTGGAGTGTTGGGCTGGGGTGTTTTCAGTGTTGCTTACACGCCTAGTGGAGTAAACCGAAACCGAAACACTAATGTTTACTACCTCAAGTGCCTATATGACGATTTATCACTCGCAGAGCGTGTAAGGATATGGTAATAAGTGAAAATGGGGTGTAAAGAGGGTGTAATACTACATTTTCTCTAACAGTGTAGACCCATTTACTAGGGCGAGCGTAAAGTTTCTTAGTTTAGGTCGTCGGATAAATTAACATAATTTTAATCCAATGTGACGTCCTGAAGTGACCGCGGAGTGGGTACCGACATGGGACTAGAGGATGCTGATCTTTTGGTAATATTTGGATAGATATTTAAATGAATCTAAAGATTCATTTGATTTTGCTTCGAAGGCGTGTGATATATATATAAAAGGAGAACGGCACTGCATTTTAATGGAAAATTTCCAACCTACAGAAGATTCGCTTAGTTCCCACAGATTTATGTTAAAATGAAAATAACAATTCGACGCGAAAAAAAACATCGGGCTCTCGAACGTTCAATTTCAATCTTACCGCACGGTTAGTATGAGTTGTTGTTTTCACTGAAGGACTCGTTTCTCGCCTTTCAACGAAGCCTACCTATTACCACGTCCAAGCGAAGTCTCATTTTAAGTACATAGAAAAGCGAAAAACCAATATTTGCATGGTTTAAAACTTTCCCACTGTGAAAGCGGTCTTCGTTGGTTTTAATATGAACCCGTGTTTGGTGACACTTGGGGAACGATTATTCGCGTTCGAAACGTGACTCTTGTCCCAAATCGACAGCGGCTCACGAACGAGCTATTTAGAAAGCTACTTCTAATAAAATGTAATAGAGTAGTAAGAGGAACAGTTGAATGTTTACTTTTGTTTTGTATTGCTTCCATATGAAAAGTTTCCTTTGTGTTTTATAAGTAGTAACTTTGTTTCCGATAATACGAAAGTTCACATCAGAAACAAACGTTTCTTAGGAAAAATGTATGCGAGTATTGCTTCCCCTGCAAAATGTGCGATCGTATTTTTGTTTCCAAATAATTTCTATTTTTCGATTGTATTTCTGATATGTATCGCGTTACGTTTGTACGGATGTATTTTAGCTGTCAACGTCATATATCCCAGTATTTATATTCCGAAATACATTTTGGAGGATATCTGCCCAAACCTGATCGCTGGTACACGTTGTCAAAAGTGACGCTGCGTATACCTGTCTCAAATACTCACGCACTGAGGCACGCACCTAACTAAACCTCGAAGTGGAAACGCTACGGTAGCAGCACGAGCGACTAGGACTATTTTATGGAACCTACCAGCGTTGAAAAGCACTGTTGTGCCAAATGCTTTGTACAAGTATTTTTAAGATAAGACACTAAACACCCACTTGAAAATTTATTTAGGGTACTAGTCCAGTTGCTTTTACGACAAACTATCTTGAGTAGAATACAAATGCTTCTAAAAAGTAGTTGAATGATTTTCGAATTTAATTGGAAATTAAGTTGCAAGCTTATAATATACAAATATAAACGTCAAGAGAGGTTGCTCTACTTGTGATGACTTCGCTGAGGAATCATATTCTGATGTGATCTTTACGATTTTAAAAAACGTGCTTAGCTGCTGCAATCGAAGGTTACTTTAAAATTATTGGGGATATGCAATATAATGAGTGCCGAAATATTTTAGGAGCAACGAGGACTCAAGTACTCTAGACATAGAGCCTGGCGTGCTTTAGTTTGGTGGCAGGCTGGACTCCAGTGGCGAATCCAAAGGGGGGGGGGGGAGGGCGACGGGGGCAGCCGCCCCCCCCCCCCCCCCACCAAGTCGACCCCCCCTCCCCCCTTCTCGGAGGGCAATTTGACATGGGTGGACCCCCCAGTGCACACAAAAGAATGGGAGAATAGCATCCTTACAAATTTTCCGCTCCCCCCCCCCCCCCCCCCCAAAACGGAGTTCTGGATCCGCCCCTGCTGCACTCATGACGCATTCCGCAATAATTTCTTATATGAAGTGCCGCGATCTCAGAGACTTGACACGTGCTCAGTCATTGCATATTCCTAACAGACGACCGAGCAGTTGATCAGGCAGCCAGACTCGTTGATGAAACGCGAGTGAACGACAGACGTGCACGTTCAGGAGAAACATCGGCTCGATGGCGTCTCTGAGAAGTTTGAAATGGGATGGCTTACAGCACTGTTTAAAGAATTAGAACATTTGTATGCAACGGTGTGTAAATAGGGGAGGGGACCTAGGTTGAAGGGGGTAACATTTAATTCGAAATATTGTTATAATAAACCAGATTATTTCTACCACTTTCGTTATTAGTAGACACACCTTGCACGTATGTATACGAGGTTGCCGACATTCAAACTACATACAAGGTGTGTCTATAAAAACGGCGGCGCTGCTAGAGGGTTTGACGCATGACGATTTGCAGCACTGATCCCAGCTTCCAGCATAGGAGAATTTGTATGGAAGGGTGTATAGGCCCTTTTACTGTTTATAACCATGAACTGCCACTTGCGTCCCAAGCGACATCCGGTCGCTCAGTCTTCGCAAGCCTGTCGAGCTTGCTTTGCCACCAGTGCTAGAAAGCTTAAAGTCAAGACGGAAAACAAAGTTGGAGATTTAACGAGGACCTTCGGCTGTAAATTTAACGTCTTGGAGGAGTCAAGTTGGTTTACGAGAATATAAAAAAAAAAAAAAACTGAACAAATCTCGCGCTTCTTATTCTTTTGGAGTTCACCTGGAGAATTGGTGGTTAAACCAACCCCCGAATCTTCCTATACTTCCCCATGGGACTCCAATTGCAGACTGCAGCACCAAATCTCCCCTGACCGTCGTTGAGTTACTTCAAAAAACAAGAAATAAAAACAAAATACGGCCACTGTCGTCATGGAAACCGCCAGACCATGGCAACCGCCAGACCATGGCAACCACCCATTGTGAGGAGGACGCTCCTCACAATGGCATATGAGGAGCGTCCTCCCTCCTCTCCCTCTCTCCCCCGCCGTCGGCGACAACAAGATGCAAGCTCGTTCGGAGTTCGGAGCAGCTCCGTTGCTCCAAACTCCGAACGGGCCCGCATTCTGCTGCCGCCAAGAGAGAGAAAAACAAGAGCTACATTTTTTTTTAGAAAAAAATGGGTGCTTTTATTTTTTTCTGCAAATCTCCGACAGTTCCGGAACGATTTCACTTGACTTCGCGACGCTCGATTGAGATCGGCTTGGCAACAGTGCACGCCCAGTGAGAGCCATTTCTTATTGAATAGTCAGTCAATGAATTCAACGTGCGCCCTGCCGCCGATGTTTCACGGCTTAAGATGGGTGACGTTTCACATTGCCAGTCTGAGCACTTCTTTTGCAATTTCTCTTTTTATTGGGCACGCTCTTGACATAGAAAAAAAAACTTTCACTTCACGACACAATAAAGTAACAAAGTCTGCACGAAACTACTACTCAAGTCTTCGCAGACCTGCAGTGACCTATTCAGCTTTGCTGTAATCAGCGAAAGTGATTGAATCGTCACAGTCTCTCGCAGGATCCTTCTGCAGCGCGAGCTTTCGGTCCATGCGCTACCGAGCGCGGTGCGCTAACGCCAACCCTCCGGTATTTAACTTAAAGGCCCCGTTTCTTCTGACCTTCTAGAATAAATCTACTAATATGAAATATGCACTAGTAAGTTCTCGGCAATTCGAAACTGTATAACAGGAATAAGGAAAAGCAATGCTCGTCTTTACCTTTCACCACTTGGGAACCAGAAGAACTTGGCAGAGCTGTTGCCACCGGAATTAGAGCACCAACGAGCCGAGAAATAGACATGGTGCCGTTTGATCGGCGTATTGGCCGATTAAATAGACCGATAACCAAAAGTCCAACGCCACTGCCCGCTGCCGCAAACCAAAAGCACCGCCGCACCGCTGGCACAGGCGCTGTCGAGCAGCCGACGCAGCAAGCAGCCGCGGCAGCCGGCGCGCAACTGCTCTCAACCAACAAACAAACAAAAAAAAAGAAAACGTAATGAGAGAGATGCACGAGGGAGAAAGTTTAGCGAACAGAAATATTTGTTTCATCTTAGCGGAGTAAATATTTTAAATGTGTAAACAGCAACAATTGTATTTGTTTCATCCTATTAAAAAAATTGTCCGGCGAATACCGGAAGTTCTCAAGTGAAACCCAAGAAAAAAGAGATGCGCTCAAATAGCCAACCGGCAATCGCACGACGATTTCGCGGGTTGGTTAGACGTTTGATCGACGTTTCAAGCAGCGCTGTTAAGGCGGGCTTTGTTTATTCTTTCTATGAACCGAGAGCTCTCTCGGACGCGAGACTGGAGCACCACCTGGTGGCGTTTTCCATAAAAAGGGTCTATAGATATGGGAGCAAGGAGCATGTTGAAGGGGTGAAGGCCGGTTCAAACGTGACCGTTTTTTTTTTTACGTTTTCTGGCGTAACGGTATAAGTCACCAAAATATTCCTTTCTCGAATGTTGCGTCCCAGGTTATGTCCCTGAAGTGGTAACCACGCTTAATATTGATACGAGATGAGAAAGAAGAGAAAGATACGAGAAAAAGATGGCGCACAAAAAACGGGACGGCTCGACTGAGTAACTAAAAGGTAACTGAGTAACTGAAAATCCGACTATGTAAAAGTTGTGTTTGGTGTCCCCCAGGGCTCTGTGCTGGGTCCTCTGCTCTTCCTTGTCTATCTAAATGACATCATTATTTACATACAATCATATATAGGGTTATTTGCAGATGATTGCATGTTTCATAGATTATGCTTCTGTTATCGCATTGACGGAAAAATATTGTCCCGTGTAACAGAAGTAAGAGATCTCGGTGTTGTTTTTTAATCAATCCTGCGTTTTGATGTTCATGTGGGTAAAATGATTTGTGCATTCTTGCGAGCTTTGGGCGTTGTGTATTTTATTACCCTTTACAGTTCACTCAGCCGTTCTCATCTAGAATATTCGTCGGTAGTGTGGAATGGCATTTCTAAAACGAATTCACTCAGAATATTATATA
Organism: Ixodes persulcatus; assembly: GCA_013358835.2. Lineage (NCBI taxonomy): Eukaryota > Metazoa > Arthropoda > Arachnida > Ixodida > Ixodidae > Ixodes > Ixodes persulcatus. Next base: position 226,639 of record JABSTQ010010016.1, on the reverse strand, counting down.
CGTATACAACAAAACTTTAGTTATATTTTAAACACCGCTATGTGACAAGTGATGATCATTCGTTGAATTGCGAGGCTCTGCTGAAACTCATCAAACTGCTTGGTCAGTATCGTCGCCGAGGGAAGGCGGAGTTGTTATTTTTGTTTAAGACCCTGCACGGGTCTATTGATACTCCGGGTCTTCTATCTGAGTTGCGCTTCAGGATACCTAGAGTGGCTAAAATACTTAATTCTCCATTTTATATACCCGTAACTTTTAGTACTATATGCCCGATCTCCAGGTTATTAGAAAGTTACAACAGGTTCGTCGAAAAACTTGATATATTTGATTCTAGGTCAAACATGTTAGGTCATTCGGTTGAAAGTGTGTTCGAGCTAATGCTGTCCAGAAAAGTATTTTTTTCCTTGTGAAGCGAGTAATACTTCGTTGCTTTAAATTTGAAGCTATAACATTTAGTTGTAATAAAATGCCAACGCGCGAATCTTCTTTCTTTCTATGTGTGATGAAATGTATTGCTTATGTGTTCTTTTTTAGTTGTAATGTTTTCATGTTTTACTCGTCTTAATGTGTGTATGTGCAACATGTATGCTTCATTTTAGTAAGTGTTTGATTGTGTCGTTGTGCCAGAACGAAGACCTTATGGTTGTTTCTGGGCACCAAATATTATAATGATTTATTGACTGATTGATTACATATTCTAGCGATATTATAAATTTACAAGGTAATCTAGACAAAATGTTACTATGGTGAGAATACTTGGAAGATGAATATAAGTGTTAAAAATCCGTACAGGTCAAATATACGAAGAAACAAAATTCCATTACTTCCGCTTGCATAATAAATAATGAAATAATTAAAGTTAGCTCAAGGGATAAATATCTGGGTGTTATGTTATCCAGTGATTTATCATGGAAGGGACATGTTGAAATGATAGCTCTGAAGGCTCATTGCATGCTAAATTTCATACGAATAAACGTTCAACAGGCTTCAAGACAAGTTAAGGAAACAATATACTATACATTTATTCGTCCGTGCATTGAATCCGCTACAGCTGTCTGAGATATGCATCAAATTTATTTAATAGAGAAACTTGAAAAACTACAAAATCAATGTGCTCAATTTGCATTAAACAAATATGAATTTCGAGCGAGTGTCACTAACATGAAGGAGGTCTAACACTAAGAGAAACTAAGAGAACGCACAAATCCTTTTAGGCAGAATTTCTAGGTGATATCTGCAAGAATAAACTACTAATCAATACGGATCCTTTTTTACAGGAACCCTATTATACGTTAAGAACAACAGATCACCCACGTAAGATCAGACTATACTCCTGACACGCTGATACTTTCGCTTGGTCCTTTTCTCCCAAAACCATTGAAGAGTTGAATAGGTTGCCGATAGATGTGTTCAAGGCAAATGTTTAAGATGTTCTCTGGTGCTCAATGGTGTTTTTATATTTCATTCGCCTTCATAAAAATATAATGAATATTTGTTATTACTTGTGTTCAAAAAAAGAAAAAGCATGTAACCGTCTTTCTCCAATAATGCCTTACGGAAATATAGGGTTTTCAGTAAATAAAAGTTAGCGTTACTGTTTTGGTGGAAGAGGTAGGATACCTTCCATCCGCTCTCACGCCCACGTCGGCGACCACACCGATGACGACGCTCGAGGTCTGGAGAATTGATTTGACTTGGGCGCTTACAACGAAGATTCCACGCAAGTCAAGCTGCGTCATTTACAATTAGAGGCTCAGGCCCTCTGAGATCTACTACAGCAAGCCGATCCCGCACTGCAACTTTCTCGAGGAAGTGCCGTTCCTCAGAGCAGTGTGGTACACAACGCATTTCTATTTAAACAGCTACAATTTAACGGAGCGGTTTACTGGGAGGCCTATCAAATGAAATTTGAAATGGTCCTAGAAGCGAACGGCTGAAACGTCTCAATCAGAGCAAGATCCCTAGCGTCATAGTTACGCGGGAAGGTCGTCAAATTCTTAGAGACTATCCCAACGAACCTCCTTCACCACTACTCTACCTTGATATTGATCGCTGCCCTGGACGTTAGGTTCGGCGACTCTCACCTTGACCAGCTTCACTATGCGAAACTGAACTCTCGCCGACATTAGTTCTGGTGAGACCTTCCCAGACCTGGCAGCCAGCATCGAACGTCCTGCACGAAGATCTTTTCCAAGCTCTTCGCCCGACACGCTAAATAACTAAGCTACCGATTCATTTCTGGACGCCATTGGTGACGTCAAGATTCATCAAATTATCCGCCTTCGACGCCCAACGACTCTGCGAGCAGCTTTTGCCCGAGCAGTTAACGCACAAGCCGCTTTTCGCTCTACGGACGGGGCAGTACATACTACAGCTACCGCACCTTCTCCATGATAAACCACTGCGACTCATCGCGACCGCGAAATTGCTTCCGCTGCGGTGTTATCGGGCATTTTGCTCGACAGTGCCCGAATGAAACCCACCAAACTTCACACCAGTGCTGTACACGTTCCTCTAAAAGAGGGACGAAACCTCGTTCCTCGTTCCTTCTGATTCTCGGAACGCGTTCCCGTTACAAGTTCCATCTGAGAGAAAGGAACTCGTTCTCGTTACAGTTTAAAAAAATGTAACGTATCGTTACTTACACGTTACATTTCTATTTTGATAATTACCATATTTTGTTAAGACGTTTTCTTTATCTATCCCATCTATCCTCCAGCTTGTGAGGATGAGCTCTCTAAAAGAACAGTAAGAAATAATGCTACAGGATGATTCCCATGAACCCGAGGGAGCTTTCTATGAACCCGAGGAGGTAGATGTGTCGCAGGTTCCAGATGGCAACTATCCGGATTACCTCTCGGAAGATTCAACACCGTCTCTGCCGCGGTACAACTTGAGACGGCGGTGAAGATGACCAGGAGTAGCGCGAGCTCTAAGTGCATTATGTTCATTCCCTCTTCGGTGTTTTTTTTTTTTTTTTGGGGGGGGGGGGGGGGGGAGAAGAGAAAGTAGCCGCGCTCCCGTATGCACAGTGGGGCAGGCATCTTTCGTGTGCGCGGCCACTTATTCCTACCGCGCCATGGCCTCATGTTGTTTTTAATTTGTAGTTCCTCGTTCCAGAGAGTGGCGACGCAGCTCCCATCATCAGACCCCCCCCCCCCCCCCCCCCCCCCACAGCCGCATCGGTACTGTCCGGAAGTACTGACGTCGGACCCGTGCTGGTCCATCTGAGAAGACCCTGGCTGACCCAGAAGGAAGGCCCCCCAAGACCATCTAAGACGTCCTCTGTTTTCGTTTTTGTGGGCAACCTGGGGATCCCAAGCGGTTGGCCCAGGTTGCCCCTAAGACGATCATGAGTGGTGATCTTGACCACGAGGGGGCCAAGGGCAACTGGCCACGTGAGCGGCGCTCCGCCGCTGATAAAGGGCCGTCGCAGCGTATGCGCGGGAGCTGTTGGGATCGCGCCGCAGGCGATAGCGGTCATTAAATGTTTACGTGTTGTTGAACCGGTGTGCTCTGTCATTCCTCGAGACGAGTAGCAGCAAGGGAAATCCCACAACTTATACAGGCTATTCATTCTTTAACCCCAGCCAAAAACACGCACCGCACAAACACAAAAAAAGTTAATGACATATCGTTTCCTGTGTAATTAACTATTCAGAAAGGTAAACAACGCTCGGGATCAGCAAGTTTCAATGAAACACTTGCTGGAAGCCATCAAGAAAAGCAAAATCACTCTATTTTATCAAATTGGTAATCTCGTCATTTTGTGCAAACTTTTCGGTGCAGTAATGTTTTGCGCCACGCTTTGGATCCCCCATATTTAATTATATATTGTAGTTAATAAATTCATGAATCGGTAACAAGTGACGCGTATCGAGAAGAACCAGCTGCTTTAAAATTTAAATGAAAGTCTGCCCAGCCAAGGCAACACCACTTCCGCAACAGCAACTTTAAAAATGCATTTACGCGTTTGAAAGCTAAAACTGGCGAAAACGGTACGTAACATTGATGTAAAATAACATACCATTAGCAAAGATACGGAATGCAGAACTCCCTAGAGTTGCCGAGCATGAAAGAAAAGTAACTAAACCTAACCTGGACATGTTTTTTTATGTTTTGGAGGTTTTGATCGTCTTGCTTGACGGTATGGACAGTTCGCTTGGACGTCGCCAATCATTATGGCAGTTACCACTCTACCGTAGGAGACAAGAGCGGCCCGATGGTGTCCTCTCAGGAATCCGCGTCCGCACCGCGTCTACCGGGCGCCATGCCTCATAGGCGGATTCTTTGCTGACTAATGGTGAATTCCGCTCAATGATCTTGGGAGCTTCAAAAGCGCTCCATTTGGAGCGCGCATATTCCGCTCGCAGATCTGGCTCGAGTTGGCCATCTTCCGCTCGTAGATCTCTGGCAAGCGTCCGCTCCGTGTTACGCCTCCAACCACGCCGAACTTGACCCGCGGGATTCCGGGGAGCTTGGCGGAAGTTGACAGAAGCGCGCTACTTCATTTCCATTAACTCGGCGTTGCGCATGCGCGACAAGGTCGCCGGACCGGCGTCGAGTTAGATTTGTTCGGATGCGTCGGTTGTCTACGAGGGATTTTGACAGCTCGAACGCTTCTACCTCGCTAGATAAAGGATGCAAAGCCAGAACTGGAGCGTGGGAAATCGCAAGCGCTGATATCTGCGATCGTGAGAGAAAGAACAAGAAAAAGAAGGGTTCCCTATACTTTCGCCAAAGCTCTTTCCGTGGACTTACGTTTCGTGGGCAACGTTTCATGGACAGACCTTTCGTCGACACGATTGTTTCATCGACACTACTTACGGGAATTGTACGCTGTAGGGACATTTCGTCACGCGTGTATCACTGGGGTGCGCGTTAACCCATCCCCGCCTGCGTTAACGCCGCGTCGCGGCGGCAGTCTGCAGCGGCTCATTACAAAAATGTTAACCTTCCTGACCGTCCCGTACACGCCGCTTGGCAGCGACAGACTCATGCAGCTTATGAAAGAAAAAAAGAAAAAGAAAACTAATGTAAGCTGTCGATGCAACTATTTGTCGATGACACGATCTGTCGATGAAACATCGCGTTTGGATGAAACTATTTGTCGATGAAACGTCGTTCGATGAACTGACGGCCACCGAAATAGAGCGACAGAAAATTGGAAGGTGGAAGACGCAAGGTTAGGCCTGTTCATTTTGCCGCCACTGGTTGTCTACCATTTTACACTGCATGCTGCCGGCGTTTTTTAGTGCAATAAAGCCAAAACAGTCAACGTAGCAGATTGGGCGAGTTTGTTGCTCATATTAACACTCACTACAGCGCACACTGCAAACGTACACTCACACCGTACGCTCACTCCTTACACACGAAAAGGAAAGGAAAAATTCAAACGAACCGCGCTGACTGACAACTTGTTTTTATATAATTTGTCTTCTACGTCTGAAACTACCGAATTTCCCGAATCATGCCCACCAATCTCCTAGACGCCTAGAAACGTTTTCTATTTTTCTGTGAGGTTCAATGATGGTATACTGATTCAGTTTTCATAATTCCTGACGATGTGTTCGGCTTCAATAATTTCTATCGTTAATTGATCACTGTGTCTACCTAAAATTGTACAGGATGGCAGGTGAACCTCGCACCCACAATCACGGCAGTGTATGCCCAGGTGGCCAGAGTTAGCTTTGGTGCTATTGTTTTTGTGTTCATGGAGCCTATCATTAAGACATCGTCCAGTCCGCCCTAAGTACCTTTTGTCGCACGAATGGGGAAATGAATGCACCACTTGCTCTGCGCACTCGACGAATGTTCCTTGGTGCAGCTTACTGTTCGGTGGGAATATGGTGAGTTGACTTGTTTGCACATGTTGGCAAGCTTATAAGAAGCAGAGAAGACGACGTCGATGTTGAACTTATTAGCGATTTTTTTTATGCCATGGGAGAACAAGAACGACTGGTGTTCTGGTTCTATCTCTGGCTCTTGGTGTGACAGACGCTCCTTTATTTTTCGTTTTCAGGGTGCTCTCTGCAATCGATGTTAATAAGAGATTGAATATCCGGCAGAAGTTAATCTTGAAATTTGCGTATCAAAGATTACTGAAATTGAGTGCTCGCAAACGTCTTGAAGAGAGTTGTTTAGACATAATTTTACGATTCCTGCTTCCACCAGCTTAGAATGTGCAGAATTGAAAGGAAGAATTGTTTTTTTTTCCTTTTGGTTTATATGTCCAGCATATACGATTCTGTCGGAAATGGAGCCTGAGATCTAAAAATGGGATAGATCTTTCTTCGGGAAGCTCATGAGTAATATCCAATGGTTCCAGGCATTTTTTGAAAGTTGACAGAAAGCTGGCCACAGTGGTTAGAAAATTGCGGTTCTCGATGTCAAGAATGATTAAATAATCGTCAACGTACCGAAATACTCTGGCAACTCTGGGGGAGTCAAGGCTATTGTTAAATAGTTCGTCTTGGTGGGCAAGGTAGAGATCACTTAGCAGTGGAGCGATACCCGACCCAATGCAAATACCTTTCTTCTGTAGATAAATTTTTTCTTCCCAGGTAATAAAGGACGAGTGTAGGTAGACTGAGACTAGAAACATCTAGTCTCAGTCTACTCTCACTCGTCCTTTATTACCGGGGAAGAAAAATCATATCTACAGAAGAAAGGTATTTGCGTTGGGAACCCCACAACATGAACTCTAGAATAAGTAACGAAAAGCTAACGAAATCCTTCTTTTCGCACATATATTATAATACGAAAGCATAACCTGTTCTATTGAGCGAACCGACGTCATCAGCTTTTGAACCCGCGCCAAACGGCACCTTCCCCTGTCCCAATGGAGCGAAGCCTGCCGTCTTTAGCAGAAGTCTGATGGATAGACTTCTACTGGCTGGCGCCCATCATGATTTCAAGGAACGAGGCTCCCATTGGCGCTTGCGCGGCGTAGTTCCAAAAAATGCCACCAGAAAAGAACTCTACATGGCGGCTCAGCGCACGCAGCGTTCCGGCCGCCGGTAAGAAGGAGCGGTGCCCGCACGGGCAAACTCCGGAAAGGTAGCACGGCCGAGTTCAGCGCGGCACGGTCACTTCCCGAGAGCGCGCACTCGGCCGTCGGCCGCAACCTCGGCAATTGCGAAACATGGCCGTCCACGCCAGTACGCCGCGAACGAATTAAGGGAGCGGAAAAATGACATTAATGCTTTTGCATTCACAACTCATGAGAAGTGCTTAGGTGTCCTCGGAATTTTAAATCGCGACGTATAACTCTGCCCCACTTTTAATTTCCGGTGTCAGGTATCGGCGCCATGGAGCGCGCGATGCCTCTTTGAAGCGGCCAGGTAGCCTCGTTTTTATTACTGCTTTTGGGGTGCATTTCTGAGGAGCATGCCGCCGCGCGAACGCAGCTCCTTTGTTGCTGGTAATTGCGGAGGGATCTCGAGGAGCTTGTCAAAACAAACCAAAAAGAGGAACTTTGTGCTTTGTATCTCTCAAAATGTTTCTTTTTTTTTAATACGTTTCAGTTTCCCTTTTATAAACAACATAAAAAATTCCCCGCTGCACGAAAAAGAAAAAAAGAACGCCGTTCCTTTTTTTGTTCCCGTTCCAGTTCCATCAACGCAAAATGGAACGTCGGCGTTCCTTCGTTCCTCCTAAAAGGAACGCGTTCCAGGAACGCCGTTCCGTACAACACTGCTTGACACCCGGGAAGTGCTTCCGCGAGCCATCGGGGCAGGGCTCGGCGGTAGCTTACCCAGTGCCCAACGTTACCTCAGGCATATCCAAAGAAACACAAACACCAGTAAAGCCGCCTTAACCTTACCGGTCACCACATCTCTATATTGTGGAACTCAAACAGCAGTTTAGTGCTCTTGTGAACCCCGGATCAGCAGTAAGCATAATTGATATGTGAGTTGTATCTATAGCTTGCTACAAAATCTCAAGGCAACGACTACCATCACGCTCATTTCTGCCAATGGTACCGAGTTGAAATCCAGCATGCCTGATGTGCTTCGCAGGAGTTGGACAAGCAACACAACTGCTACATGATTTTGTTGGCGTCACAAATGTAGCACATCCGGTCATTCTTGGGTGTGATTGGTGCAAAAAGACCGGGCTGACTATCAATTTCAAACCAGACATACCCTTCACTGAGACAACAACGATGGTTTCCCCAAGTAACCCGAAATCAAAGACGTTAGCTTCGCAAAATGAATCTGCCAGATATCAAAATACCCTGCATAACCACTTCGCTCAGCTGATCACGTGGTTCACCCCGCTTTCTATCAACTTCGGACAATATTGTAGGCAAGCAATGAAATCCCGCGTCATCATGAACATAGATCTACTGAAAAGGCACTAAACTTACTGCAGTCGTCTCCAGATGGACAAATGTTCCGGCAAACTCGAGGTGAATCCCATTCGTGTCGGAACAATTTTGTGGAATGTCATCTTCGATCCCAACCTGAAGTGCTTTCTTGGTCAAGAAACGGCAGCTTTGAAAAGCATTCTTTTTCTGCAAAGATGGCCACATCACAATCCTCATTGGTAAAAAAATAAACAAAAAAAAAACATTAACTCTCAAATTTTATCAAATCGCCGCGTTACAACTGGAGACTACGAAGTCCCATCTCTGATAGCAGATAATATGCTTATTTTTGTTGTTTATCGCCCGCCGGATGGCAATATTGTGAATTTTTACGTTTTTCGAGAGGCTCTTGGGACACGGTTGTGACAATACTTTTAGTGTGATAATCGGTGGGGATTTCAATATTAATGTGCTTGTTGATAGCACGCCTAAAATGAGTTTGAAGTATTATTAGCCACGTACGAATATCTTAATACGATAACCAGACCAACGCAAATCACTGTTCACACAGAAACTCTAATCGACATTTTTATTACAAATATTGATGATACACGTCTAAAAAGAGGAATATTTAGCTCCCATATCAGCGATCATCTTCTGATATTTATTTGCATAAAAGAAGCTCTTCAGCCCTAAACGAGACATTCGGTCATTACGACTATTTCAAAACGTTAACGCCTGACAATCTTGATATGTTTCGCAACGATATTGTAAGCGCGAGTTGGAATGATGTTCTGACAGAGACTGATTCCAATATAGCATATAACACTATTTTTAATAGGTTTTCAGACGATCTACGCGAAGGCATTTCCCCTATAAGATATTTACATCGTCGCATAAAATTCGAAAGCCGTGAATTACACCAAGCCTTCCATCACAAAGTATTATAAAAACATCAGCTATTTCATAACTTTAACCAAACTAAAAATCAAGAGGATTTAAAGAAGTTTAAATATTAGATTAACCAGCGGTCAAAAGAATTACGAAAATCCAGGGATCATTATTATCATAACAGTTTTAACTCGACAATTGGAAATGTTGAGGTCACTTTCAGAAATGTGAATACAAATTTACGGGGTAGTCGAAAAAATGAACACCTAAAGAAGCTGTATATAAACGGTGAAGAAATAAATACTGTTTTAGCTGATATGTTTCATGACAATTTTTTTTAATTTATTGAATATAAATTACGAAGATGATGCTTGTGGGTATATTAAAAAGAGAAGCGCAAATTCAATCTTTCTGAATCCGGTTGACGATTTCCAAGTTTTTAAAGCATTTATAATTTAAATAATAGTCGTAGCAGACACCAAGATCATATACACATTAGACCTGTGAAATACGTTTTTGACGTAATTATGCCTTATTTAACTATATATTTAATTTATGAATATCTGAAGGTGTATTCCCCCAGCGTATGCAGCTAGCAAAAGTTTTGTACTGCATTAGAAAGGTGATACAAATGATATAAATAATTATAGACCATTTTCCATACTGTCTGTTGTGTCAAAGTGGCAAGAAAAACCTATTCATATACGGCTCTCAAGATGTTTCGATAAGCATAAGCTAATTAAAATCCAGTTTGGATTTCAAAAGCATCGTTCCACTGAGCTTGCGTTACTTGAAGAAAAGGTATTTATTTTAAGTAATCTAGAAGATATAAAACTAGTTTTGGGAGTTTATAATGACTTTACAAAAGCTTTTGGTTATTTGAACCACAAGTTCTTATTACAAAAACTCGAATGTTACGGAGTACGCGGGCAAGCCTTGCTTTTATTGCAATAATATGTAGAAAATCGTGAACGATATGTGTGCTGTAATAATTTTTCATCCTGTATAAAACCGATATGTCTCTGAAGTACCAAATGAAGTACCTTAGGCCTCTTTTTCCTTTAACGTATATGTAAATGACATTGTGAAAATTGACCTAGCAACTAAACTGATAATATATGCTGACGATACAACACTTCTGTATGCTGTGAGCGATCCTGAGGAGCCAGTGTCAAAAGTAAACCTATTGCTAGGCTAGATATCGGTATGGACAGAAAAGTACGCTTTAATAATAAATGCACGTGATACTAAAGCAGTACTATTTCGATCTAAGCATGAAATTCTCAATCCAACAAACATTGTTACTTTAAACTCGGTAAATCTCTAATTAAGGGATAATTTCAAAACACTTGGAGTAGTGTTATATGTCCTGGGATAACCATATCGAATATTTAAATAGAAATTGTCAAGAACTGTGGGATTTATATGTCGGCATCGGTATATACTTCCTACATCTGTTAAAATATTATTATAAAAATTGCTATTTAAATTATTGTTTGTTGGTTTGGGGTACTACCACTGCAACTAATCTTGAAAAACTGCACCTGCTTCAAAAAAAAATGTTGCCAGTAATTGCAAACATACCTTATCTTTCTCACACGGAAAACCTGTTTAAAACTTCTAATATACTCAGCATTCACAATCTTATAACTATAGGATATCCACAAAGCTTAGAACAGAATTTATTTAAACCATTTCGTTCCTGGTAGAATCGTTTGGCTTGCAACCACATATCATACCATACCAGAATTCGTAATCCTGATTACTGGCCCGTACCAACGTGTCTGTTAAACAGTGGAAAAGAAATATTAGCATACCGAATCGCAAAGCCTCCACATGTATAGCATTCTGAAGGTGTGTTTATAGATAGATTAACTCTGGGTGAATTGCGCTTCTGTCATGCATAATTTTGTATATATGGATTGATGTGATAAGATTTGCTTTTTTCTGAGCTTAACCATATGTTTTGTGTTGATTTACGAATGTCGACTAATATATTGCTCAGTGACTTTCTCTATTTTCTTGGTTTTTTTCGTATTCATTGTAATTATGTACGATTTTGTTTGGATATTGATATTTCCGAATGCTTCTGCTGAATGTACAGGGGCCGAGAACTCGTCAAGCCGCGTAGCGCGGCTCGTTTTTACGTAAGCTTTTGTAACGTAATGTAACGTAATAAAAACAGCACTGTGTAAACCGTCCTAAACTGTTAATTTGTAATATCATGAGATTTAAGGCTTTTGACACAGCACTGTTTTCTTAAAAAGGACACTGACTCCCCCAAAACCTTATTTTTTTATATTTTTGCAGGCGATTTATTATGGTGTCCGAAGACTACCCAATCAATATTTCGCTAGAGCGTCACGTAGATTTTTAATAAAGTAAAAAAACAAAACAAACAACGAAATGCTCGAAACCTAAACGAAAACTGGACTGGGGAGGAAGAAGAATGATAGAGGAGGAGAGAGGCGGCGGAAGTCACATGGCTGTGGTACTTTTTTCCCCCAATCAAAGTATTTGCACCTTTTTAGAACCCACAAAAATTAGCATCATATTTATTTTTCATTGTTAATATCGTGTGTGTGCCTTCGATGACCTACGACTTTGATTGCATTTGGTGGTCGTGTATAAACTATAGAAAACCGCACGTGACCTCAGAGAAGAGAGTGAGCCGACGCAAAGCGACCAGTTCTCGATAGGCGATTTTCGGTCGGAAAAAAAAAACGAATTTCTATTCGCGAATACTTTTCTGGGTAGTTGGGCTGTCGTATGTAATGTACCAAAAATATTAATCTCGGCAAGCATAAATAACCTGTCAGTGTCCTTTAAGTATTAGCAAGTAACATAAATGTCACCGAAACATTCGTATTTTGTAGGTCGCGTGCCAGGCTACCTCCTTGAACTGTAGCAATGCCTAATCTAAAGCACATATGTCACGGTGACTTGCGTAGATAAAGGTAAGCTTCCGTAACGTAACGTAAAAAAAACTGCACTTTTGATAAGTTTCGCTATTTATTAGACAAACCGCCTGCAATATGTAAAACGCCCATTAGCACAGGAGCGTTTGCTTATGTTCTTTTTTTTAAGGGATAGCTTTATATCCCTAAATTCGCACAAGGTCTTGTCCCCAAAGTCACGTAGCATGCGTGGATGAAGTTCAAGATCGCGTTATCGGGGTCACGTAACGACCGTGGCTGAAGGGATGGTGGCTGAAGCGTTAGCTCTGGTCGCGTAAGCTCGTAAATGCCGTTCATGTAAGTGCCGGTTGCCTAAGCTACGTTTGCCTAAGCGTCAGGTCGCATCAGCTTACTAGCGTACGTGAACTGACGCCTTGCTCAACGTCGTCCTTGAGTCGTCCTTCAGATCGTCCTACAGAACGCCCTGGAGGTCGTCTTCTAGAACGTTGTCATCGACGTCGCCCTCGGAGCCGTCCTAAAGGTCGTCCTAGACGTGGTTCGTAGCGTCGGTTTCTAGAACGTAGTCTTCGACGTCGTCCTAGACGCCAGTCGTTGACGTCGTCCTTGATGTGTGCACGGCATATTTCAACCATTTGGTGAACGTACCGTCTCCTTTCCTAATTATAGTCACTAACAATGTTCCCGCACAGCTACCGTATTTCATCGCGTTTGAACGAATGAACAAAGCTACACGAGTTATTTTTTTTAGTTGCGTTATGAGTCATCAAAATATCCATGCTTCACATCATATGTAGCTTGTGAATCTACAACTTGATTTGTTTGGCAGGATTCATAATAGCATGGATATCCGCGTGACTCTCGTGGTCAGTGGGAGCAAGCTCACATTACACAACGCAAAGCAAGCAAACGGTACTGTGCGAACGGGCCGTAGCCGCGGCCACACAACTCACAGGTAACACGAAAGACGCTGCAAACATGACACAATTGTCTCCTCACACGCCTCACGCAAGTTCAAAACATGTTTTTCGCCGCACATAAGTGAGCTTAAAACATGTCTGCAGTCATTAAAATGACCAATCTGACCGTCATACAAGGAAGAAACACTCCTCGGAGAGTGTTTTCAGACTGTCTTTTGTGTGATGAGTTAGCGGCCTTATCGCGGCAAGCGATTGAAAACGTACAAACCGGCAGCGTCGCTCCGTCTCTCCCGCGTTGTCCAGATGATCCGGGCCCATGGCGCAGATGCTCAGCCTCGTGGCCAGCATGCAGAGCGCCCTACAGGACAACAGTTCCCAAGCGACGCTGTCTTCGACCGAATGGACCCTGGCCCAATCCGCGGTCAGCACTCCTGTTCCGCCGTCGCCGTCTACGGCCGTTCAGGTGCTGGATCTGCTCAACACCGTCTACATGCCAGTGGTCATCTACGTGGGTCTGGTGGGCAACGTGCTGTCCCTGGTCACGTTCCTCTTCACCCACCTCAAGTCGCGGACGTCGAGTCTCTACATGGGCTCCCTGGCCATATCGGATGCTGGTTTCCTCTTCGTGCTATCTTTCGCCTGGCTCAACGAGCGCGGCTTTAACGTGAGTGTAATTTTGCTGACGGCACTTGCCGGGACAGGGGACATCTCGATTTGGTTTTATGTTTATAGGACATGTTCCCACAAAAACGTAGTTCTTTTTTTTATTTCAAGAATACACTATGCGTGGCCGAACCCTAATTTTCCGCCCATATGTAGCGCTAGGGGCCCGAACCATATGCCGAAGTTCCAGCATTAACCGTTATCTTATTCAAAAGTTATAATGAATTTTTCCGCAAAACTTTCCGCTAAGTTTGTCGCGAAAATTGTGGCGTTACACGTGTCGTCACAAGTAGATGCACGCGTTGCATTATTGGATTTAGTGCTCCCACCGACGCGGACGCCGGAGTTTTTACGACAAGAGCTCCTAAACGCTATCGTGTTAGAATTGACGTCACGACCTCTGCACTAATTCAGTTTCCCAACAAAGTATGGCGGAAAAATTTATGCCACGTAAAACTGTACGCGTAGCCCCGCTGAAAAATAAACAAAATGTGCTCCAGTTCCTGGTCGTCGAGACAGAACTCCTGCCCGTGTGTGCAATGATATATGCTATCGCATTCATAGATAATCACCCTGTGGTTTCTACAATTTTATTTATATATGCTACTGAATGGTGATTTTAACATTGATGATTCAAGATGCTGAACGCCACGGCTGGTCCGAGCTACGCGAAGCTTGCACAATAGGGCGCTGGTTTCGTATCTTTGTCGTACTGACTCTTTTAAATTTACTTTTTTTTCCACGAAACAATCGAAGAGTAGAACAGCTTTTCCGAAGAACAGGAAAACTCGTCATCAGTCAAACTATTAAAAAAAAAATTAAAAGGCTGTCCGTGAAAAATTTACTGCTTTGTTTTGTTTTGATGATTTGTTGCATTTCTATAATAATATTCTTTATTCACTAGATTTAAATATTTTATTGTATAAGTTCTTGCGCAGCAAAATGTACCAAGCCCTCCTGCCAGAAGCTCCAAATAAATATATACATTATAAAATGCACTAAAAACAGTCGGGCTGTGGGTATATCTACACAGCCTGAGCTTAGTCTGGATCAACGAGCGACTTGTCTCTCAGCTGTAGATTAGCAATTTAGCCAGAGGTCTACAACCGCTAGGTCTTTAATGTGCTCCACGCAGTAATGATACACGAACGCACGCCGGTACGATGCTCATCCAGATTGAAACGGGCAGGGGTGGGGATTGAATTAAAATCCACTAAAGAGCTTTGATTCCGCGAAACCTCCTTTATAAGTAATAGCAAGCAACATGCATGGGAATCACATTATCCGGCGCGTAGATGACACATTTCAGTTGGTTCTGCGGCTAGCTCTTGGCAAGAAAAAAGAGCATTACACATACAAACATCCTAACCTTGTGGAATGCAGCAAGAACTACACTTAAAGCATAGTGTTAATATTTTGCAATGTTTTTAATTGCTGTAATATACTTTCATCACATTTCAACATACTTTACCTCTGTAGCGGTAATCTTTTCGTGTTCACCCGGTCTGGAAATTCAGTTGTACATACAAAAAAACATATTTTAATATAGAGAGTATTCATTGGTGGGCATAGCTGTATAATTTGCGGTTAAGCACGTGTTGAAGGCGAGCGCTCGCCAGATTCTTTTATCACCGTGAAGACTCTTGTTCAGGGCAGACGAGAAGGTATTTAACCCGGAGCTCGTGCTGAAATACTTTTAATGCTATTAGCAAACAATACTCTAAAACATTTTTATCTGGAAGTTAAAAAAAAATGAAAGCCGTTTACAACTCCCTGTAACGCCTAATTGGAGTGCAGCTCTTGAGGAGGAGGAGGAGGGAAGGGTACTCAGGGGAGGGTATACCCCTCCTCATCGTCCTCCTTCTCCTCCTCCCCTCATCCTTCAATCTCCTCCGGGGGGCGTCACGTGACCTCGGGGGGGGGGGGGGGGGGGGGCTCGCGCCGTGCATGTCCCAACATGCACCGCTCAGGGGGGGGGGGGGGGGGGGGGCTCGCGCGGTGCATGTCCCAACATGCACCGCGCGGTTCCGCCGACGGCGACGGCGACGCCGACGCCGCTCAAGCCGGAAACGGGCGCCTAAGAGCTGCGCTCTAAAAGGAAGAAGGAAAGTGTGCACGCAGACATTTGACCAGCGCTTTCAGTATTTGCACGGTGGAGAGCCCCCTCTATTTTCACCCCAGAATGCTCATCACGTGGTAGCATAGCCACGCCTTTGCGCGGATTTGCGCCGACGTAGAAATCTCAAGGGGATAGACGCAGAAATCTCGGGCTGCACAAACAGTGCCCGCTTGGTGAGTAATTTCTTCGAAAGTAGCGGTATTTTGTTCGCCTGTCTAGCCAATTTACAGATTTAACTCTGCGGGATAACGGGGGTGGCATCGTGATCGCCTTGCTTTTGGCCTGTGCAATAGGCCATATGCGAAAGGTAGAGCGCCATCTAGTAGCGCGCCGAGAACTACGTCCGCCATCTTGTTAGTGGCGTAAAAACGAAACCAAAGACCCGACCGCCAAAGACCCCATGTAAACAAGCGACCGCGCTTCGTGCGAGAGATGCGATGCCAACGATTGCTGCGTTCCGCTGCGGATGCAACGATAAACCTTTGATTCATGCGTGACGTGAACACAAACGTGAACATTGTTATCTCTTTTTTTTCCTTATTTTTATTTGTTACTTAAGACGCAGCTTTTGACAAAAACAATCGGTGATAACGCGAAGAAACATGCGGACGCTGTCGCGCGACTTAAAGGCATTTACAAACTATTGAACTGGGCCCTAATCTTTTCACGAAGTTGTACCAAATTTTTTTATGACCTTCTTTTTTCTTTTATGTGCGTTGTAGTGTCGGCCTTCTTTTTTCTTGATGCGCAAGCAGCTCAATGCGTGCGGACGAGACCAAGGCTGTTAAGCGAGGCAAAAAGATGGCAGTTTTAATAATCTACGCCACCAACCGTAATTGAAAATCCGTATGGTTAACTGTGGTATGGTTAGGTCCATCACAGTGGCTAAAACTTTGATGTCGGCGGCGGCAAAAACTTGCGTTGCGGACGGCGAATGAAGCGACACGGGCGGTGCCAACTTCATTTTACAACCTCCTTTTCTTTCTTTCTTTTCTTTTTGTTGCAGCCGAGGTAGAAACTTTTGTTTTGTGAAAAGAAACTTGGGGGCAGTTTTGAGAAAGTCACTACAGTTATTCTGTCAGGGTTATACAAATCTTCATTAATAGCGCAACATCCGTCAACTGTGCTTGAGGTCAATACTGTCTGGAACCAATTTTAGCCCTTTGCAACCTTTGAAAAATATTGCCCACGGCACAGTTTCTTTTAGAAGAACACAGAGCGTTCCACCAAAAAACCCTCCGCCCGTAAAACATAAAAAAATTGCAGTGACTTAGCTCGGCAATGCCAGGATATACGTAGCGTGAGCGGTCGGGCACGTCGTTCAGACTCCTGGCGACGCCGCTTTGCTAGACGTTCCTCCCTTTGCTCCGGTGTCTCCGCAGCACGTTTAGCCTTCTTCTGTTCGTTCTTCCTACGCTCAACCGCTAATTGCCAGGCAACTACTTCGGGATCCGATGAGTTAGGCTTCTCCGCTCTTCTGCGCCGCTGAGCAGCAATTTCGCTCTCCTCCATGGCTATACCACACTGGCAAAGCCCCGCTATATGTATACCCCCACTGATACCTCTGCGCATGCGCGCAAAATGAGAGGCGCTATCAAGCGGCTCCGGTGCAGCGTCAGACTTGGCTACTGCGCAATGGAGACGCACAGCTGGGCACGCGCCGGCGCCAGTGCGTCTGCCGCGGCTATGCCGTCACTCCTCTGGAATGCGCAGACCGGCGAGGCGCGCGCGGCGGCGACGGCTCCAGCGCGCCAGCTGTGCGCCATGTGACGTCACTGCTCCTCGCGCATGCGCAGCACGGCTCTTGAGGAGCCACGCGAAACTGCTCAACCTAGGCCAGTGTAGCTGACGCTGCAAAAAAGGCAAATTTTGAGTCATGTATTCGCGTGGAGCAGTGTACCGCTAAACGGTATGACTTCAAGCCTATTCGCATCGAAAAAAGAATTAAAAGTGTTTACAAAGATGAAAGGTATGACGGCCTAATCCTTTCGGAGGCCTGTGCACACGCTCGACAACAAGCTTCCACAGCGAAGGCGTAGCACTTGGTCCGCTGCTGCGACGAGGTTGTCGCCAGCGTACACAGGCCTCCGAGAGTTTTGTCAGACAGTTGCGGTAGGCTGTTTAAACTCTCCGTCCATATAATATGGTCAGAAGGCGGAAAACAGTTGCTGCGCCATCGCACACTGCCCGTACGGCTGTCTCCGATGCCTCCACCGTGCTTCGGTAAAGACAACGCTTGCCAATATTAAAATGGCGACGCTCTCAGTGTTGTCAGACCAAAAAGCAATTTCGCATAAGGTCTATTGCGCATGTTGTCCGAGGAAGCCAAAGGAGTGTTCGATATTCATCAATTTCGTCCTCGAGCCGCTCCTCAATCAACTGATTTTGGATTCTAGGTTCTTTATAATGTTTCCACTTATTCATGAACCATCGTATTTCATTTCTATTTCTTTTTTAGCAGGAAACAGAGTGTCGCTTTCTGCATCTCAGAGCGCTGCTGCCAAAATAGCGTATCGCCGTTTAATGTGCGTCTCCACATTCCTACTCTCCTCAGCGCGAACCGATTTCCAATGTCGCCAGTGCGACCGCTAAATGAGTTTGATAAGACCGACCTCCCTCTCGGCTCACCGCCGTTCGTGTGGACGCTGGAATCGGGGAGCGAGTCCCACTGGTTCCGCCGATCGTTCAGGTCACGCACATCCGTTGAGTTATTATAACATATGCTAGAGGTTCAAATGGCGCTAGTATGCTGTCGCAAATCGAAGCAGATAGCAGCCAGTCAGAAATTGATTTCCGGTAATGTATTTGCATGGAAAAAAACGAGTACATTTTCCCCTCGCGCTTGATTATAAGAGCAAATACTGTCACGAATGAACAGGCGAGGAAACAAAGAATAGCTGGGGGGGACTGAAACGTTTAACGGGGCGAACTTGTACCCAAGAATGAAAAGGAAAAATAAGATAACAGAAGAGGGTCGCGGGCGTCGAAGTCGGTGTAACAGCAGAGTCGAACGCTGGGGCGAGACTGAAGGCTCTGTTATACTCCGACGTCGAGCGTAGCAAACGTGGCGCAGCGCAGCGGACACCGATGCTGATTGGTCGCAGATATCGAGCTCCTGCTCGCCGGCCAATCAAAGGCCGACGTTCTGCGCTACGTTACGTTCGCTGCGCTCAACGTCGGAGTATAACAGAGCCTTGACTGTGGCTCGCCGCGCGGAGCCCCTTACGTACACGCGTTGGCTTCTGAAACAATCGGCGTAAAAGGTTCGGCGCGTGGAACATTCGGGCCTCGAACAAGCAACAGGATTCTCGAATTTACTAGAACACTAAATTGCAAAAATAAATAAAGGCGTGCCGCTCCCAGGAATCGAACCTGGGCTCTTCGCAAGGCAGGCAAGCACAATAACCGTTAGGCCACGGCCGCGCTGCCTAATTGGCCAGCTGCGCGCGCGGCAATACTCCCCCCTTTAAAAAGTGCACCGCCCCGATGCCATACAAAACAAAAGAACGCAAATAAAAAGAACGGCAAACTAAAGAGCCATTTTGAACGCATAATGTCCACAGTCCCATCCAGCGTAGTGCGGCTTCAGGAGCACGACGTGGACGACTTCAGGTCGTTTGGGCGGCGTGATGATGTTCTTGTTCCGTCGGGCATCCCCTCGTAGTTCAGATCTCCAAGTCGACGAAGTGCCTTGTAGGGTCCGAAATACCAGTTCAGGAATTTCTCGCTGAGACCACGGCAGCGAATCGGTGTCCAGACCCACACCCCGTCTCCGGGCTGGCAGTGGACGTCCCGCCGACGAAGGTTGTAGCGGCCAGTGTCGACACGTTGTTGGGCTTTAATCCGGAGTCTGGCGAGCTGACGGACTTCTGCCCGTTGGGCAAGCACCTGGGCGCCGTCGCATCCGTCGACAGCCGGTTCGCGTGGTAACATTACGTCCAGCATTGTCGTTGCTTTGTAACCATGAACCAGTTGAAAGGGTGTGACCCCTGTGGTCTCTTGCACGGTCGTGTTGCAGGCAAATGTGACGTACGGCAACACCTCGTCCCATGTCTTGCGATCCACGTCGACGCACATGGAGATCTTGTCGGCGATGGTCTTTTTGAGTTTCTCCGTCAGCTCGTTTTACAGCGGGTAGTGCGCCGTGGTGCGATTGTGGCAGGTGTGGCTGAGACGAGGATTTCTTGCATCAGCTGGGAAAAGAATGATGATCCACTGTCTGAAATCAGAAGTTCGGGAGCGCCGTGCCGGAGGACGATTGACTCGATAAAAAACTTGGCGTCTTCCACAGCCGTTCCTGAAGGAAAAGCTTTCGTTTCGGCGTACCGCGTGAGATGATCTGTGGCGTCGATTATCCAGCGGTTTCCCGACGCTGGAGGCGGAAAAGGTCCAAGTAGATTCATACCGATCTGCTGGAAGGGTACAGTTGGCAGAGGAATTGGCTGCAGGAGGCCGGCCGGCCTCGTCGGACGTTTCTTTCGTCGCTGGTATCGTGGCACGATCGTTTGTATAGGTGGACGGTTTAGGAAAGCTTGGGCCAGTAATACTTTTCTCGAATACGGGCCAGCGTCCGGCTGTAACCATGGTGTCTGGACGTGAGGTCGTCGTGGCAGCCTTCTAAGATCTCCTCTCGAAGGTCGGTCGGGATTACCAGCAGCCACGGCGACTTATTGCCCGAGAAGTTCTCTTGTGGAGTACACCTGTCGAATGGCGAAGGTCGGCAGGGCTTGTGAGAAAACAGGTCGCATGGTACTCCCGCGCCCTTCCAAATGCTCTAGTAGTCCTCGCAGCTCAGTATCGTCTCGTTGACGTCGTGCCGTGTCGTCGGTGTTCACTGCACTTAAGAAGCACTCGTCGTCATCGTTGTCGCTGCTGCCGGAAGGTTTTTCGATGGGGGCCCAGAACAGGCAGTCGGCGTCGCTGTGGCTGCGGCCTGACTTGTAGACCACAGTCATATTGAACTCTCGTAGTTGGAGACTCCACCGATCGAGGTGTCCTGACAAGTCCTTGAGGTTCGCAAGCCAGCAGAGCGCGTGGTGGTCCGTGACTACACGGAACGGGCTCCCTTACAAGTACGGACGAAACTTTGTGATTGCCCAGAGGACCGCAAGGCATTCTTTCTCAGTCGTGGAGTAATTTTTCTCCGCCTTAGACAGTGTTCGACTTGTGTAGGCGATGACTCGCTCGGTGCCTTCTTGCACTTGAACCAGTACGTGCGTTACTTGTGTCCGTGTGAATCACGGTTTTCGACTTCTGATTGAAATTTCCAAGAACAGGAGGAGTCTGAAGTCGTCGCTTCAGCTCGTCAAATGCCTGCTGCTGCTCCTCGGCCCATTCGAACTTTTTGGCGCCCTTCGTGAGGTGTGTGAGCAGTGCGGAAATCCTTGCGAAATCCCGAACGAAGCGCCGATAGTATGCACACAGTCCAAGGAGCCTTCGCGCGGCCTTCTTGTCTGTCGGCACTGGAAATGCTGCACCGGCGCGAGTCTTCTCTGGGTCTGGGCGAACGCCTACGTTACTAACCACGTGACCAAAAAACTTCAGTACGTCATAGGCGAACCGACACTTTGTCGACTTAAGGTTGATTCGGGCGGTCCGTATGGCTTGGATTACAGCTCGGAGTCGTCGCAAGTGCTCGTCCAAGTCGCTGGAAAACACTACAACGTCCTCGATGTAGACGAGACAGCTCTGACACTTCAGTCCTGCCAGTACGGTATCCATGACACGCTGGAAAGTTACAGACGCCGTGCATAGTCCGATGCTCATCACCTTGAACTCGTATAGTCCATCCGGCGTGACGAAAGCTGTCTTCTCTCGGTCCTGTTCGTCGACTTCGATCTGCCAGCAGCCGCTCTTCAGGTCCATCCATGAAAAGTATCGAGATTGGCGCAGCCGGTCTAACGCGTACAGCTGCCGGTAATGAACGCAGAACCTAGGCGTTTTCTCCTTCTTTTAACCAGTAGGACTGGTGAGGCCCACGAACTGCTTGAAGGTTGGATTATGTCGTCGTTCAGCATCTCTTGAACTTGCTCCCGGATCACCTCCCTTTCCTCAATGGAGGCTATGTACGGCGATCGTTGCACAGGGCGCGCGTCGTCCTCGGTAACGATGCGGGGCTTCTCAACGGCGGTTTGGCGCACCTTCGACGACGTCGCAAAGCAGTCGCGGTATTCGGCAAGGAGGTTAATCAGCTGCCGCTGTTTCGGGCCCGGAATCTTAGGGTCAATGTCGAGCTGCGCTGGCGACGTACTGCCTTGCTGATGTGGTGAGGATTCGTCAGTAATCACGGCTTTATCGGCGGAGGTTCGGCGTTCCTCAACCCGGCCAACGGCTGCACCTTTCGTAAGGTGTTGCGTTTCATTTCGGAAGTTCGTCACGAGGACCACAGTGCGTACGTCCTGAGGTTCAGCTATTCCTTTTGCGACGCCTATTCCTTGTCCTAGAAGCAACGGGAGGCTTCCTCGAGCAGAACTTTGCAGCAGAAAGCTTCGGTGATCCCGAGGGATACGAAAACACTCGACCGCGGCGGTAAGTTCACGTGGCTTGCGAGGCCTCGGACCGCGGTTGACGTCGCTTTGGGTTCTTCCAGCGGCGAAACAGGTTTTCGTAGCGTCAACCGGTTTTCCCCGAGGTCGATAACTGCGCTATACTCGCAGAGAAAGTCCATTTCGAGCATAACGCCCCTCGCACAGTCTTGCAGTACGACGAACTTCACAGGCCACGTCTCACCGTGGATCTCGACGCGAGCAGTGCATCTACCGACTGGTGTGGAGAGGTGTACACAGGCGGTTCGTATGAGAGGGCCTTCCCAGGGCATTGTCACTTTCCGCAGGCGGCGAGAGAGCCTCCCACTCAAGACTGAGTGGTCTGCTCCGGTGTCCACAAGTGCCGATGCGTCTAGGCAGTCGATAATAACGTTTAGGTTGTTGGACACCGATGCAGGGACGTCGTTATGATGCGTAGCTTTGGGAGAGTGGGAGCGCTCCGTCGTTCTTGAAAACTCTTTACGTCGATTGTCTTCGGCAACTCCACCTCCAAGGGTTGCCGCGCCTAGTTTCCACGGCGAGGAGCGAGGGGCGACAGGCTTTCACGTCGGGGTCGGTGCATCGGCGAAGCGGGACCTCTCGGCGACGGTGACCGAAACTCTCGGCGCTGATTCCTCGGACCTACGTCACGCAGGAGACTAACGTCGGGGCGGCGCGACGTAGGTCCGAGGAGGAGGCGGTGGCCGTCGGGCCACTGCGGCGTAAGTCAACGTCGGCTCCTCGGGGGCTGCCATGACGACGGGAGCCTCTAGTTGGATGGCTTTCTGAACGTCTTCGAGCACGGCCTCGGCGATGGAGAGCAAAGCTAGTCGGTCAACGGCGGGTAGCAGCTTTCGGAGCTCTTCCCGAACGACGTAATGGATGATCTGCCGAATGCTGTCCACACCGACGATTTCCAGGTCAAGCCGTGATGATGCGACAGTTGACGCAACAGAGGTGCCGACGAGTCGGTGGTAGTGGCTTGCCGGGCCGACAGTGCACGCTCTATATTTGTGGCTTCCACCGCAAAGTCGTCAACAGTCGTTGGGGGGCGTCGGAAAAGACCGCTGAAGATTTCACTCTTCACGCCACTCATTAGGACGAGCAGCTTCTTCCCCTCGGTGGCCTGAGGTTCAGCGCGGGCACTCAGGCTCAGGACATCGTCCACCAAGCTGGTAATGCTTTCATTTGGTCCTTGAGTTCTTGTCCGGAGGATGTCTTCGGCCGCTGTCTGCGGTGCTGGTTCGTGAATGTATCCTTCAGGCCGGCGATACAGCTGTCCCACGACGTAAGTGTAGCCTCGTGGTTCTCGAACCACTGCCTCGCGGTGCCCTCCAAAAAGAAGTACAGGTTTTGGAGGTGCTGCTCCGTGGTCCATTCATTATGGCGGGCTACGCGTTCATCGTGTTGAAGCCAGTCTTCCCCATCCTCGTGGGCCTCGCCATGAAAGGTCGTCGGGGTTCGTTGGGTTGCGGGCAGATAGACGACGGGTGGAGCGGTCTCGGTCTGCGTCGACTGACTGTTCATCGTCCGGGTCGTTGACTGCTTGGCCTTGGCAGGTAGGGCGCCTAATACTGGGGGTAGCCCTTGGCTGCGGCGATTCGATCGCGTCCTGGTAGTGTCCTCGTTGGGTCTTCGTGGGCTTGGTGTCGGGCATGCACTGCAGGCCCTCGGAGGGGTACGCTACAGGGACATGCGTTACCCAGCACCTCCACCAAAATGTCACGAATGAACAGGCGAGGAAACAAAGAATAACTGGGGGAACTGAAACGTTTAATGGGACGAACTTGGGTCCAAAAACGAAAAGGAAACAGAAGATAACAGCCAAGGGTCGCGGGTGTCGAAGTCGGCGTAACAGCAGAGTCGAACGCTGGGGCGAGACTGACTGTGGCTCGCCACGCGGAGCCCCTTATGTACACGCTTTGGCTTCTGAAACAATCGGCGGAGAAGGTTCGGCGCGTAGAACATTCGGACATCGAACAAGCAACAGGATTCTCGAATTTACCAGAACACTAAATTGCAAGAATAAATAAAAGTCACGTCGCTTTCAGGTATCAAACCCTGGCTCTTCGCATGGGAGGCCAGCACAATAAACGTTTGGCCTCTTCGCGCTGCCTGCTTGGCCAGCTGCGCGCGCTGCAATATCACAAATTATTCGTACGTACTGGGTAGATTGGAACATTTTTCTGTCACGGAGACGAATTAATTGGTCAGTTACGGTGTTTTGATTTCAAATTTATGGCAATAAAAGCGGTGCTAAAACGGCTACGTATATGTACTTACGTGCACTGTCGGACACTGTTAGCGCGAACACAGCGTTGACGCATTCCAAACGAACGAAGGACATTTAGAAAACCAAGAGAGACGGCAAGAACTGCGTAGTAGCACTGGATTAGTAAGTCCCTGTGCATACAGGCGATCAAAACAAATTGAAGGCAAAGTAATATAGTCCAATTTGCAATAAAATAGTCCTTCTTTATTCTTTCTGCTCACGAACGTATGCGAAGTTGCTTGTTCTCCTTTCAAAACATGACCCGCACGCTCGAAATCTTTGAAGATAGGGAGAAGCAAGAAAACAAGTGCCCCATGAAAGCTGCCCGCATAGGAAATAATAAAACGACACCTTTAAAAGCCCACATAATTCATTACTGACGTTTTGATTGTTTTAACCGCTCGTGAAGATATACGACGGGGTCATTTTGCACATATGCGATAGGACTGGCATGTTAGCAATATATAAGAGTAACCGGAATGCCGGCGAGCCTCGAAAACACTCTACATTCCTTTCCATTTTCATTTTGCTTAGAATAATCGTTCGTATTCACATACCTGTTATGGAACGGAGATTTGGGCCTGAAATATAGCGAAGTTTAGAATTGTTCACTGGTAAAGAAAAGTCTGTAGCTAAAGAAACTCTACTTTTACAATGTTAATGAAAGTACATATTATTCGGTAGGATCAAAATGTCAAAACCTAGCCATGTTATTTTCCGGCGAAGAGACAAAACGCACGCGGGTTTCCCCATAGGAATGCACACGAGCACCGCAAACGTAGGCTGGTTAGTGTCAGCCTCAATTGGACTCCCGGAAGTTAAACAGGCGTACATCATAATAACTCAATGCGCAGATCCCACACCGTAAGCATTCCCGTTTGGTTTCGTGAGCGCACGGCTGCCCATACCTTCCAATGCAGCACAAATTATTGGGCCAATATTGAGGTAAAATTAGTTCGCTTGGCCCAAGTAGCCCCCGGCTTCCCAATATGCACCCAATATTAATATATTTTGGCCAACTCTTGCTATAAATGGCCAATATTATCCAGTATGTGCCCAATATTGGTAAATATTGGAATAATCTAGGTATATTGAGCTGAAAACTGCGCTTGTGAAACTACTTTTCAAAATAAGTTCGCCGAAAAAGCATAAGAGCTACCGTCCGATATCAATATTGCCATGCATTGGGGAGATATTGGAAACGCATCTATTTACTGTGATGTCAAGCTTTACAGCGAAGCTGTTATGTGCTAGGATCTGGAAAAAATGCGTCCAACGATCCCGTAGCCTGTTGGCCAGACAGGTCGCTGTCTCAATGACACGCTACAGGAACATGCTTACAACGTCTCTTTGACGATTTCTGGTCCCCTTGGCATGCATTGCCGTGAGTGCAGATGCCAGCCTCAGTTTCAACTGTGCGAGATTGCTAAACATCACCGGGACCAGCTGACACGCGAAATTCTGGAGGCTTTAGAAATAGAAAGATTGGGTGTCATGTGTGTCAGCAGTCCTTCTGTTGCCCTATCAAGAAGGGAGATTAATTTTCTGGCCTCTTGATTAGCTTGGTTTTAGCGCGCGTGTCTTTTGTATATCTTTTTAGAGGCGATACTTAGTTTTTTGTGCTTTTTAGGCTGATTTTCTTTCTTTTCCGTTCACAAATGTGCGTGTATATATTGCACCGTTGTGTCCAATAAACGTTAGTTGCGAGTCAGCGCTCTGTCTGTGTCCACTTAGCAAAAACCGAGTTGAAGTATACTGAAAACCGAGTTGAAGTATACTGAATATGAATATTAATTTTGGATTCATTCTGTATTACTTTGTCCACATTCGAAATACGGGCATAAGGTATTCAAAACACCTCATAAATATTTATCAGAAAAGATTTTAGATATACCAAAAGTATAATTCCTTCCCCCTCAAGATGCCATTTGTGTATTAAAAACTGACTACACAATTTTTTCTTTTTTCTTTTGGATTTTGTGTAGCAAATGTTGTCCCTGTGGTATTTGAAGGTGCTTCTAGGTACATCCCATAACTATTCATTAGAAACGAACACAAAAACAAACACCGTGACGCACTGAACACCCGAATCACAGTCCCGTTGACTGCTCCAGAGCCTTACCTAGCCTACATAATGGAGGTAATCATATGGCCGGTGACCATCTCTGCACTTATTAAGGTTCCAAGTATTCGATCTTCTCTTCGGGAGTCTGTCAAAGGGAAAACAGTGTTTTGAAGTTCATGGACGATATCTCTTACTACAAAGCATTCGTAAAGCTAATAATATTTTGGCGCAGTCGATAAATCAACATCCACAAAAACGGCTCCTAGAAGAAATGTTGTTGCTTTTCTGCATAGCACCACTCAGGACGAAGCGAGTCAAGGCAGTTTCTTCACTTTAAAATAGTTTTTTTGCTTTATTCACTAGTTGACTATTTAATATGGCCATTAACGTCACTATATTAAAGTCACGACACACATCATGTACAATGGTGAGTATACACATTCAGTGAACAAACATTTTGCTAACAGAACCACGCGAAACATATTTGCTCACAGCACTCGATGAAGCTTTGCAGCATCAGCGAGTGTTGTGGTTGGAGTTCACGAACCCCGTTTGTGATTGGTGAGCAAGAAACTCATCAGGTGTGTTCTTGATAGAAAAAAAAACAATAACATAAATTGGGCTCATTTATCAGTGCAATGCTGCACAAATCAATTGACAAATTAATCAAACGTTCTGTTTGGAACTTCAGTGTACTCCACATCTGCTTTATGTTATTTCTAACGTGCAATTCACCATGGCGTATTTTGTCGTGTCGTACGTGGTCTTGCGCAGCAATTATTCTATGACCTGGATAGAACCGCACCTCTCTCTTGTACATCTGTTTCTTATTTGATTATTGCGTACATAGCGTGTTCGTTCTTTGTCCTATAATGACATTATTCGCATACCAATCGAATCAAATGTTTTTCTTATCGAGCCGATTAGGTTCTTATTTTTTCTGATGCTTTGTTGACCGATTGTTTGCGTGTTTGTGCGTATGTTTTTGTAACTCATCTGCAAGACGCAGCCCACTCTTCGCGACATTCCCTATAATGATAAAATTACACTCTCTGTTTTCTTATATTTTGTGTGGCCTTTTGGATGTTTGATTTTCCTCTTCTTTTTTTTTTTTACAATGATGGGACTGATTGTACAAGCCTTTGCAGGCTTTGATTGGTCCTGGAACTCAAATGGCATTTTTGCACCCAGGAATAAATCTATTCTCGGAAGCGATTCAGGAGCGCGTGCTCCTGAATTTTTCCATGGGCATGAACTGTGAGCGATCGGAAAAGAAATTTTGAAGGTGAACAAAAAATATACCGCGAAAACCTAAATTATATTGTTTGCTCAGAAGAACTTCATGGCTAACTGCGTCGAATGCTGTCATGCTTTTTCGGCGAACCAACCATTAAAAGTGGTTTCACAAGAGATATTTTTGAAGTCAACAGGAATATGACCAGAACACTAAAAAACATTTTTCATAAAGATGAGGACTTCTTCGACAGCATCGAAGTTCCGACATAAGTCACCAACGGGGATGCCATAAATTCCAGGTGCCTCTCTTCGCTTTATACCAAATAAATGGAGCGCAACTTGCCCAGATCAATACGTGGTAAAAATGCCGAAGAAGTAACTCTGAAATCATGTCCTAAACTGGATGACGTTTCTCTGCGGTCTCTGGCAATACCTGATGTCGAAGCAAATATCTCGAAGAAATCATTGACGGTGGATTGTAGGTCAGCCCCGTAGTGCCTCACAGAAATATATTGATCGGTTGTCGTGGGGCGCGCCCTCTGAATGTGTTTATCAACTCCCACGCTTCTCGCGGATTTGATCTCGTCAAAACTTGCTCTGGAAGAACCACCATTTCGCCAACCTAATAATCGCATTTACACGGTTCCTCGCACATCTAAATTCAGTGCTGAATTCTAAGTAATTAGGGGAACGACAGAAACGCAACCACAATGCCTCCTTAGTCTTAATGGGTGCAATTATGTCGATGATTAACCAGAGCTTATCTGACCTTTTCTTGAATTTTACTTCCTTCAAGGAGTCACGATAGAAAGACTTAAATACCTAAACCAAAACGCTGTAGATACGGGTGGGCTCTACCGAACTTAAAATGTGACTCCAGTCAAATGCACTCACCGACGCATCAAATTTGACTGAATCAGTAATGGTAAGAAAGGCACAACCGCGTGGTTTTTATTTTTGTTCAATCACCTTTCTCCAACAGACAACCTACAAAGTAGTGTTCGGAAAGCTAATGAGTGATGACGGCGGATTTCATTGTGTTATCAGGAGCTCGGATATTTATGTGATCAATGCAAGATACGACTAAATTTCAAGATAGGAGATCCTGTCTCGTGGGGGGGAGCTTTTAGTATGTGTCAAATATTGGTAAATATTGGGATAATCTTGGTATAGCTGTCCGATATTATCAAATGTGTGCCAATAATTGGTAAATATTAGGACAATCTTGGTACAGCTGGTTAACTTTCCAGCTATACCAAGATTCTGTTGGAACTTCTGGCAGGTCAGAGCAAGATAACTGATACTATTCAGAATGTACTCGCCAGCCAAGATGAAATTAAAAGGAACTGACTGAGCTAAATGACCGAATTGATGAACTATAGCTAGAGGTAAACAGTTTTAATGCGGTAACTAATCAAATAAAAGGCATGAAAACAACAATATCAAGATTCGACGCCCAATTATCCTCACTGACAAGTGAAGTAGACGACTTGGAAAACAGAAGTCGCAGACATTATTTGATCACTCACTGTTTAGACGAGTCAAATTCTGAAAAGGCAGAAGAGCTAGAAAAGAGAGTAAAATACGAAGATTAAAAAAAAAACTGGGGATGAGCATTACCGGTATTGAAATATGCCATAGGCTTGACCGAAAAGTTAGAAACAAACCACGCCCTACGATATTATAGTTAATCGACTATCAAGGAAAAACAGCTGCATTACGGACCTCGTACAAAACTATGAGGTACTCAGATATTGATATCAGAAGTCTTTTCCATTAAAGTTCGCGAAATGCGAAAATAGTTGTGGAAAAGTGCGACTGAAGGAAACGAAAAAGGCGCAAAAGTAAAGCTCGTTAATGATAAGCTGAGTGTTGACGGTGTCCTTTTTGGCTGGGATGAAGGAAAAGGTTCACGCTTCAACATAAACAAAAAAGATTACTGACGGTATAGAAATTTTCCTTCATCACTGCGTATATTAAATGTAAATTGTGGAAGCATCCCTAACAAGGCTTACCAAGTTGGAGGGAATGTTGCCCTGTCATAATCCCGATATCACCGTTTTAACAGAAACGTGGTTAAACGATACAATCTACGACAGTGGATATGTTTCTACTGGCTACAGTGTACTCCGAAAGGACCGTGGAAGTAGAGGTGGTGGCGTGCGTATTATTTTTAAAAGCGTCCTAAATATAATCAACATGCCCGAAATACTCAATATCCAATGTGTCATTTGTGAAGCGTGCCAAGACAAATATTAGTATATTTTTGTTTCCTTATAAACCTCCAGGGTCTTGTATTTCTGTTCTCGATAGTTTAAAAAGGAATCTAGGCAAGCACATGAAGCCTGGCGATCGATTTATTCTGACAGGAGATTTTAATTTACCAAATGTTGAATGGTCCACTTTTTCACTGAAGCATCAAAATGATGACTTAGGTGAAGCAATCTTAGGCTTAGCCTTTACGTTGGATTTACTGCAAATCGTTGTTGATTTTATGAGAATACAGGGAAATTCTAAATCTACACTTGATCTTGTTTTCGTAAGTGGTACAATTTCTGCCGAAACTAAATGTGAAGTAATTCCTGGAATGTCGGATCACAACGCGGTGCTGGTGACTCTAGAAGATGTTTCTGTTAATAGAAAAAAACAAGGCGAAGTGTTATCCTAACCTTTCTCGCGCAGATGATGTCTCGATTATAGATATGCTTTCACTTAATTTTGACGACTTCGTAAACTGTACAGGGGATGTGAACGACATTTGGAACTTGTTTAAAAGTATTGTAAATGAATGTATCCAACGCTTTGTGCCACCAATTGTTAAAAAAACAAAAAAAGAACAAGAACGCTTGGATTTCTGGGAAGTCAGTACAGCTAAAAAAAAACTGAAGAGATTAAAAAAAATGAAAAGAAGCCACGAGTCCTTAGATCTAAATGCAAAATTCACGGTTCTTTCGTGAGAACGTAAAACCCAGGTTAACATTGATAAAAGGTAGCTATTTCGGTTCGTCTTTGCCAAACTTCATATCTACTTCACCAGAAAAGTTTTGGCGTATATAGTCTCCGCATTCAATGGCGTGTGATGTCTTTGAGGTTGACGGTAATCTAAGCCGCGAAGCAAGTATCATATCAGACGCATTTATATAAACATTTCAAATTGCTTTTTCCGCATGACAATGATGTTTTATGATGTTTCGATGTCCACTTCTCTCCTATGCCATATATTGTAATTACTGAACACGGAATACTCGGTATGTATTGAAACTTGATGTTAAAAAGTCTTTTGCGCCCGCCAGTGTTCCCAATGCATTATTATCATGGTGCGCTGAATAGGTTTTAAATATATACGTTTGTTTTGTTTTCAAAATGACTTCAGACAATTGAAGAACTGTCAGAGTCAAACCAATTCGTAAGGACGGGAACAAACAATGCATAGGGAACTACCGTCCAATTTCATTGACTTCAACAGCGTGTAAACTTCTTTAACATACAAAATATACTCATTTATCAGCATTCTTGGATGAGCGTAACATTTTGTCTAAGCTTAATAATGGCTTCAGAAACGGTTTCTCGACATGTAATCAATTAATCGAAACTATTCACAATTTCTCCACTGCAATTACCGAGAGAAAACAAATTGATGCTAGTTTTATGGATTTCTCGAAGGGATTCGATAAGGCTGCCCATAAGAAATTAATTTACATATTAGACAAAATATGTAAGAACGCACAGTTACTAAAATGGATCTAACCATATCTCACAAACCATCGACAGTACCTAGGTTGGTGGGCAATCCTCTGAGAGACTTTCTGTGGACTCTGGCGTACCCCAGGGGTCTGCGCTGGGCCCTCTCCTTTTTTTTGAGGTTTAATAATGACATAGTACGAGATGTTTTGGTGAGAATCAAATTGTACGCTGATGACTGCATAAAATACTCAGAAGTAGATAGAGCTTCGGATCAACTTTTATTATACTAAGCATTTCAAAATTTCGCGACATGGTGCACGGATTGGCAAATGATCATTAACTTTGATAAAATGTATTTGTTTATGAGAATTTATTACAAAAATACAAACAAAAAAACTTTAAAGTTTGTTTGCAATGTTAATAATATTTCTCTATCAGAAGCCACACTATATAAATACCTTAGGACTGTGGATTTCTCATAATCTTACTTGGACAAAGCGAATCGAATACGCGAGATGTAAACTTCTACAGAAGTTGTTTTTTCTTAGAAGATCGTTACAACTTTCTCCCCCTTCGTTCAGTTCTTCTCAGATATAAAACTATTGTCCTTTCAACATTCGATTATGCTGAAATCACTTGGGATCCTTTCATTAAGATTCATATTAGTAAACCTAATAGAGTACAAAAAAGGTCGCTCGCTTTGTTTATAATAGCCTTGGACGTACTTCCATAACCAAACTTTTAACCAGAGCTAATATACTGTCCTTATCTGAAAGAAATCGGCATTTTCGAATGGCGTTTTTCTATCAGTTAATTAATGGCCATTATAAGGTGGACCTTTCTGAATTAATTACTTTCTCATCAGGGTATGCTACTCGACAAAGGCATGCTCCAAAAATAACTCTGTAGCAAGAAAGATATTCTCATTTGCTAACAAATTGTATATTTACATTATTTACAAAAGAGCCAATAGCTAAACATTGTGGAACGTGGACTGCGTTGCTCTTCACCTTGTCATCTCGAGCCCCCGCGTGCAAGTGATGGTCTTTTCTCGTGCTGGTGGTCTTCGTCTTCTTTACTCACTGTAGCGTGCCGCTACAGGCACCCCCCCCCCCCCCCTAGCGAGGAGGTGCAGGAGACGAGCGACCATGTGCTCCTTTGAAGTGTACACGTCGTACTATGGTTGGAGTTGTGTGGCTCGAATTCCTGGGTGTGAAAGTGAGTGGACTACTTCAAATATATGTTTCCGGAACTTCTCGGGGACATATGGTCTTGGTTCTCTTGTCGACACATCGCAGACCAATGTTGCTTTGCATTCCGGAATCTTTATGTATTGTAGGTTCAGTGACGTCGTTTCCCGCAGATGTGGTGGTGTTGTATCCGTGCTCTGCGCTGCTGCTAGTTCTTCGTAGTCGACAGCGTTCCGTTCGGTAGAGCAGGTGTTCACACCAATTCGAGAGAGTGCTTCTGCTACGGAGTTCTCTTTGCCTGGTACAAAGCGGACTGTCCGTCGTGAACTCCATGACGTAAGCCATTCGCCGTATCTCTCTTGGCGTGTGCGTTTCACTGCTAGATGTTAAAGCATACGTCAGCGGCTTGTGATCTGTCATCACAAAAAATGATCGTCCCTCGAGGTAGTAGCGGAAGTGTCTGATGGCAAGGTAGACTCCGAGTAGTTCCCTTCCGAAAGTGCTGTAGCGGCACTCAGTGGTTGACAGCTTCTTCGAGAAGAATGCCATTGGTTTCGATGTTTCGTTTATGCTCTGCTGGAGGACAGCTCCGACGGCGGAGTTAGAGGCGTCTACCATGACTAATGTTAGCGCTCCAGCCTTTGGATGGGTCAGCTAGTGTAGCTTTTGCAATAAAGATATTCTCATTTGCTAACAAATTGTATATTTACATTATTTACAAAAGAGCCAGTATCTAAAGATCGTGGAACGTGGACTGCGTTGCCCTTCGCCTTGTCATCTCGAGCCCCCGCGTGCATGTGATGGTGTTTTCTCGTGCTGGTGGTCTTCGTCTTCTTTACTCGCTGTAGCGTGGCGCTACAACTTCTTTTCAATAGCGTAATAATTGCTTCAAGCATTTTTTTTTCCTACCAACAATAACTGAGTTGAATCGCCGAGAGCGTTGTTATGCAACAATCATTGTGATTATTCGCATCTAATTTAAGTTCGCTCCTTTGATACCGTATTTCTTCGAGTTTACTGTAGCTTGCTTGCATTTTTGTTCAAGTGAACTACAACTTGATTCCAGATTGGTTATTTTTGCCATAATGTTGTATTTTCTTCAGTTTCAAAAGAAGCTGTATATACAGCGCGCATCCCTTGATTTGAGAGTGTACGTCAGTGCTGCCGGACCACGGTAAGTTGTAGGTTTCTTCGTCGTCAGTGAGCTGCGGCAGCCTGCGTATAGCGCAATTCCCCACGCTGGTTGCGGCTATATTGACGCGTTTTACTGTTTCTTTTGTGTGTTTTGACAAACATAATTTATCAAGCCCTTACAAAAAGATAGCACCATTTTTGGAAAGAAAGAAAAAAACAAAATCCATTGATGGTAAGTCCGTGAGCGATAGAGCAAGGTCAACAGGAGTGCTTGTTTCATTTTATGAACACTTTTTACGAAGCCATACACTGAGCTGTATCAATCTACGAAGGTCTTAACTGTCGAAACTTTTCGACCACACAAGATGGCCGAAATGTATGGGTATTCCCCGCCCATGACATGAGATCCAACAAGTACTTATCAATCGACCAACATAAATTGTACGGACCCCACTGTGTCGCGTTATCCGAACAGGAGTTATTTGAACGTGATCTCAAATAACACAGCATTTCCAATATAGAGTGTCGACGACAGTCACCTCACGAAGATCAGACGGAATCCGGCTTGTTTTAGTGCACTTTCTGAAGGGAGCTGTTCTCTTTTTTTTTTTTTTTTTTTGCGCAGCACCGAGGCAAAGTAATAGATGTTTTGTTCCGTCTCCTACCGCCGGACCCGATCAGATATTTTTACAGAAGACCGGGAACAAAGCCGGGAATGTTTACACAGCACCGCTTACTTAGTCGCCGAAACATTCGTGTCTCGAATGTCGCGTTCCAGGCTATCTCAATGAGCTGACTTGCGGCGTAAGCTTTCGAAGGTAACGCAATTGCACAAAAACGGGGCTGTGTGAACCAGACTAACGGGGTGCGCGTCCGTAGTTGGCCGGGCGCGGAGAGGAGCTGTAACTAAAATCTATCTACTAAAACTTTCTGTTTGTAGTCAGTAATGGCATATACATATAGGCCAACAAGTCACTGCCTCTCGATCACAGTGCTCGTGCTCCCGTAGATCGGACTGATCCACCCACCCTGTAGGTGAAGGCGGTAGTTATGAAGTGGGCAATTAGCGTCCACAAATCGCCGGTTCTAACCTAATACGGAACGAGCGGCTTTGCAGAATTTCATTTAAAGCAATCCACCAGTCGAACTAGCGCTGCCGCAGACTCATCTTATGTGAGCGAAAACAAAGACGTGCGCGAGCCTCCTGCTCTCATCATATATCTGCAGTCTAAGCGCTGTTCAAGACGACCGCCTCGCGATGTTAGTTTCCTCTCTGCTTGCACTTCCGATGAGAGGACGTATGAAAGGGCAGCTTTTTAGCTTAAACCGGGTTGAGGAAAAGTAGTGTTCTTAATTTTATATCGGTTCAACCCGCATTATTGTTGCGCATAAGGGAATCCGCCGGCATAAGATATCTTAGCGGGTCGCACGCGCGCCCGTTCTTCTGCGACTGAGTGTGAATCCGCAAACACTGAAAGTACATTGATTACGTCGTACATTGCGATTGAGGTAATAGCCTTTATTAGACACAAAACGCTGCAGATTGCGGGCCAATAGCACGTTCACCTTTAAGCTGAGACTGCAGCCAAGGCTACCCGCGCTCCAGGATTTGAGACATGCATTTCGACCACGAGCGCTCGTTCTGCGGAAGGACGCTTCAAAGCGTCCTTCCGCAGGTTATTTCTACTTACTATTTGTCTCGTGGGGATCTCAACGTTTGAGACCTCCTTACAGTGATCACATCATCACCCTATCATCTCCATCTTCGCGCGGAAAAGTTTGAAGACCGGCCATGTTAATCAACCACCGCAGGTACCTGGATGATCGCCGCTTAGTAGTCGAAGTTCTGCATAATCTCTGACAATTCGCCCTTTTTTGTTTGCCAACAAACTCAGTGGCGCCATCTACTGGGCAGCTTGGGAACAGTTCCGGTTCACGTATATTTCCTAACTTTTGACTCATCATTATTTTATCATAAGAGGTTAATTACGTCTGACAGTACTATAAGTGACCATTTCCAGAATATAGTGTGTATATTTGATTTCAGTAATAATGCGAAACCAGCCGTTTAGGTTTCGGTCGAACGTTGAACGTTGAAAGTTGAACGTTAAACATGTGTTCATGAATGCACGTGACGTAGCACATTGTGACGACAAAGAAAGCCAGTCAATATGTGGATAATTAAAATCGCCAACTAGTGTCATACTAGCTCTCGCAAACTTCTTGGAAGGAAAACAAAGTGCGTCATGAAGTTCCATAACGAAATCATGCGAATAATCTGGCGGTCTATAGCAAACTCCTAGTAAGGCCTGATGAGATCGGAATGATGCAATTCACCCAAACCATTTCCAACGATGACGGTACTGCTACCCGATTACAAGATACTGTGTTTTTGGCGACGATAAGAACGCCACCACCCCTTCTTTCGTCTCTATCGCACCTCAACAATGCGAAATTCATGTTTTTGGGGAACACTTCTATATTTTTTCATTTCTGGACGTAACCAAGTCTCCGTTAGAAACACGGTCAGCATTTGCCGATTGAATCAATGAATGTAGTTCTTCTTGTTTGGAAAGTACACTTCTAATATTTGTAAAAATAACCGAGTGCGAAGTGTTTGGGGAAAGCGGGGCAGTAGAGGAATTTAAATGGGAGCCCGCACTGATATCCACCTGTTGTACACGTCGTGGCCGGAAAACAAGTTTTCTGGGCTGCTATTTTTCAATTTCAATCACTGTCTAAATTCTCGTTAAAGACAAAGCACTTTTCGCCAATGTACAAATTGTCTACGCGAAGTTTGTAACGAGCATCTCGCGTTTTGGCGAATTCCAATAGTCTCCGTCGTGCCACCTGCACAGGTCGAGTATAGTGCTCACTTTAGTATAGTCCTCACTAATTGCATAGACACTGTTCTTAAGTTCCGAGCTCGAACCAAAAATTGCTTCACTGTGTTTAGAAAACCTGCCCAAAACGAACCGATACGGTGTGCTCTGTCTATGTTATCAGGGCTTATGTGTAGTTGAAGTTTAGCGGCACACAGCTGGACCACGTATGATTCGAATTCAGACCAGGGTTCGTTTTCCTCAAATTGAATCCCAAAGAATACTACATTTGACCTGCGTGACTGGCTTTCTTGTGCGATAGAGCATATTTTTTAGTTGTTCGAGCTCCGGTCTGCGCAGCCCTCAACTCGGATTCGGCTTTTTGCATGGTCTCTTGGTTTAATCCGAGGTTTAATCCGGTACTTGGCAAATCTTTCTCGAGTTCGCTCACCGGCGCATTCAGTTCGCGTACCGATTCTTCCGTGTTGTTTTGTTTTTCGGTGAGTACCCCAATTTATCTTCCTAACTCAGTTTGACCATGCTGTAGCTGTAACACCGTGGCGTGAATTTGAGTGAGCAAATCTGCCTGGGCCTGTGTGAAAGGGCCGGGATTCTGCTCTACGTCCCCGGACGGTACAAATAGAAAGTTCGACAAAACAATGTTACCACACGCCAGAAAGTACACTGACAACTATTCTTGCGAGTCACGAAAGTTGTTTGGGTACGACACTAATATCAAACAGCGATTACTACTTTTGATGTACTTAGAGTGATTTTGGTAACTAACCTGAACAAATAAGAAGCTTGAGATCATCGTGCAACGGTCCGTGTCGTGCCCTGGTTCGCCGGAGAGTGTGAGACACCGTTTTTTGTTTTTTTGATTTTTGTTTTGTCGTTGTGATCTCAAGATTCTGAGTTTTTATCATAAATCCGAATTGACGATAAATGTACTGGAGAGTGTTTTTCGGGTTTTTACGGAAGTATCAGAAAGCACGGGACCCTGTAATAATCAATCGTATGTGCCCACCGACTAGTTTCGTCTCCGAAACTCGTCGGTGGGCACTTGTTTCGATTTCCTGTGCGACTTCTGAAAGAATACACTTGTGTTGTATCTTGACATTCCTTTCGTTCGGTTTCTAGTGTATCGTTCAGTACAATACAAAACAATACGAAAACCATCTTTATTTACTTTCTTTGGAAATAATGCAATATAATGGTTTGGGCGTCGGACGCGACAGCTATAGGAGCCTCTGCTTTTTATTGCGCAGATAACTAAAAACTACAAAGCATAGCAATATACGAGGGGCTTTCATAAAGTTCGTATTATTGGCACAAAAAATTAAAGAAAACGGAACAAAACAGGCATCAACATGAGCGCGCGTCCCTCTAGTTTCCGCACTGTATAAACATCGCATGCTATCGTACCTTGGAACGCCGCTAAGGAGACGAAACAAAAATGACACCGCCCGTCGGTTCCAAGCACATGCAGTGATCCGTTTTTTTTCATTTGAAGGGAAGCAATGCCAAGGATATTCATTCCAATCTGGGAGCGTTGTTCGGGGACAACGTCCCAGTTTACGACACTTTTGGTTAAATGGCACAGACGCTTCTAGTGTGGCCAAATAAGGTGAAAGCATTTAAAGGACGACGACCAAGTAATTGCTGAAGTGGAGCGATTCCTGAACACTCAAGACGATGAGTTCTATAACAATGGCCTCCGGCATGTGGTGCATCGCTGGAAAAAGTGGGTAACTTTTGGTGGCGAACATGGAGAGAAAGTCTTAACTCCTACTCGAGTTTGATTGCTGAATCTCTATTCCTTCGTGACAATAGTACGAACTTTTGAACGCCCCTCGTAAGTATATATTACTGCAGTTCCACCTCCTTTTACAGCTGACGTTAATTCCTCGAACTAAATATTTATACGTAAAACACGTCCAATAATATTAAATTAGTATTTGCATACCGAGAAGGGTACAAGAGCTCGCGAATTACAAGGTAATTCTAATAAATTAAGAGAAAAGATAAGCTTTCATATTATGCGTTTTTTGTGATACTCTATTACATCTTCCTATTGCATTTTATGGGTCCTGTTTCCCCTTTTCAATTATTCATCTTTTTACTATTTTGTTCTTTGGAATATTTTTTCTGTAGCTCACCTGGTAATTTATTAAATATCTTAGCTACGTAATATTTCTTTGTGGCCTCTCCAAATTTTGTCCTTATAAATGGTTCAACGAATTAATTATTTGGTCTTAATGTCCTTTCTTTTACATTTCCTAGCTCATGTTTGTTGTTGAAAAAATGTTTTATAATCATATCGTACTTATTTGATCTCTGAAACGTAACAATCCAAGTTCTTTATGCGTATAGTCTGAGAGATTAGCTTCTTCGCTTCGGTAGCCAATATTCTTAACTGATATTTCTTGAATCGGTTCTAGCTTTAGTTCTAAAGTCTGTGAGACCAGAATTGAGGCCTGAAGGACCTCAAATGTGTTCCCATAGACCTCTACGCTTGCTATCCTCCCCCTCTTTGTATTCATCTTTAGAGATTTTCGCACCAATACGTCATTGCCATATGTACAAATTCATGATTCTGTTCAACCTTGTATTGTGCAGCGTCGCAGCCCTCTACGGTATGGGCCATCGGCCCTTGTTCGGCGTCGCGGCTGTCCTGCGCGGGAATAAATTGTATTATTATTATTATTATTGTTATTTGGCACATTGCCCGTAAACTGTTATTGAATATTGAAGTACAAATTTCCCCAGTGCATTGTATATCAATTTAAGTGTTAAACGCGGTAGTAGTTCTTGGATATGGTACATATGTGCCATTAATCTCCATATGTTTTGCATACCTGGTCTATGTGAATATCCCATTTAACATGTTTGTATATATGTATACCCAGGTATTTGGAATTATCAGCGTATATTAGAGGAACGCACAAGCAGTTGTTGCAGTTCTGATCATGCATTTTTATTGGAAATTAACTTAGGATATTTTTTCTTGGATCTCTAAAGCATTTTACTTACGTTTTGAGAACGTTTACGAATATTTGGTTTTTATGGTACCATTGAATGATGCTATAAATATCATCATGTATCGTCATTTCCACTGCTTCGTAATTTCTACGTGCGTATACAATTACCGTGTCATCTGCAAATCGAAGGAGCTTACTTTTAAACCTCACCTGTGTTATCTCGTTAACATATATATTAAAAAGTAGTGGACCGAGGTCTGTTCCTTGTAATACTCCTTGTTCGACATTAATTTCCTTGCTATATTTTCAGCCTAGCTATCTCGTTAACATATAAATTAAAAAGTAGTGGACCGAGGACTGTATCTTGTGGTACTCCATGTTTGACATTAATTTTCTTGATATATTTTGAGCCTAAACGTACTTCCTGAAAACGACCAGTAAGATAATTACGGAATAAATCTTGTCTTCCCTCAAATTCCAGCACTATATGTCTGTTCATTAATATATCATGGTGTATTGTTTCCAATTCCCTGGTAAAATCTATGAATATCGCTAGAAAATAATTTCCGGTGTCCATGTTTTCATTTACATAGCCAAAAATGTATTCTAGAAGGTCACTGGCCCCTATATGTTCCCTGAATCCAGATTGCGTCTGAGTTAATAGGCTATATTTTGCGATATAGCACATAAGTACTTTATTAATGTATTTTGCCATTATATAATTTACCACCGAAAGGATGTATACTGGTCTATAATTATGGAAAATATTTTTCTCACGTTTCTTATATATAGGCCGAATGACGGATTTTTAAGCTTGTTGGGATGAGGCCGCTAGAGAATGTACGATTATACAACTGTAAAAATGCAGGCTTCATTATAATAATGTGGTATTTAATGTCTCTAGCCCTAATTTGATCTAACCCTGTTGCTGTATTAGTGTTTAAATGTTTAACAATTTGAATTAAATCATTGTCATTCCTATCGGAAAAGAATAATGAATAACA
Organism: Ixodes persulcatus; assembly: GCA_013358835.2. NCBI lineage: Eukaryota > Metazoa > Arthropoda > Arachnida > Ixodida > Ixodidae > Ixodes > Ixodes persulcatus. Next base: position 185,908 of record JABSTQ010010016.1, on the reverse strand, counting down.
ATATATTATTTGATTGGATCGTCTTTCCGTTATCGTACAGCATAAAGCTTATATTGACCGCACATATTCTCTATTAAAACTACTTGCTAGTGCCCCTAAGTTGTGTTCGGGGCTTAAATTTGTTTGAATAATGTGTTCAAGCGTTTTTGTTTTCCGTTGTAATAGTTGGTTTTCTAAGGACCAGCATTGGGTGGGCATGTGCAAGCGGCAGGACTGCAGACTCGTCAAACCCTCTTGTATTTCCTCGTGCAGGTTCTATCATCCTGCGTATCTTGCTCGCTGCCGCCTTCCAATGATACGTCGTCAGCGTCGCAGAGTCATCCGACCCTGCTTGGCTTGTCACCGCAACTATGCTACCCGGCTTCGTCGATTGAAGACATCGATTTTCATCGGTGCTCCTTCCCGTCTGCTTTGGCTTCATCGTCAGTGACATCAACACTCCCGCACCCTATAAAGCACGAACCATCTTCCTCGGACTTCAGTGGGCATGTGCAAGAGGCAGGGATGCAGACTCGTCAAAACCTCTTGTATTTCCTCGAGCAGGTTCTATCATCCTGCGTGTCTTGCTCGCTGCCGCCTTCCAATGCCACGTCGTCAGCTTCGCAGAGTCCTCCGACCCTGCTTGGCTCGTCACCGGAACAATGCTGCCCGGCTTCGTCGATTGAAGACATCAATTTTCATCGGTGCTCTTTCCCGTCTGCTTTGGCTTCATCGTCAGTGACATCAACACTCCCGCACCCTATAAAGCACTGACCATCTTCCTCGGACATCAGTGGGCATGTGCAAGCGGCAGGGATGCAGACTCGTCAAAACCTCTTGTATTTCCTCAAGCAGGTTCTATCATCCTGCGTATCTTGCTCGCTGCCGCCTTCCAATGGTACGTCGTCAGCGTCGCAGAGTCATCCGACCCTGCTTGGCTTGTCACCGCAACTATGCTACCCGGCTTCGTCGATTGAAGACATCGATTTTCATCGGTGCTCTTTCCCGTCTGCTTTGGCTTCATCGTCAGTGACATCAACACTCCCGCACCCTATAAAGCACGGACCATCTTCCTCGGACTTCAGTGGGCATGTGCAAGCGGCAGGGAATGCAGACTCGTCAAAACCTCTTGTATTTCCTCGAGCAGGTCCTATCATCCTGCGTGTCTTGCACGCTGCCGCCTTCCAATGGCACGTCGTCAGCTTCGCAGAGTTCTCCGACCCTGCTTGGCTCGTCACCGGAACAATGCTGCCCGGCTTCGTCGATTGAAGACATCAATTTTCATCGGTGCTCTTTCCCGGCTACTTTGGCTTCATCGTCAGTGACATCAACACTTCCGCACCCTATAAAGTACGGACCGTCTTCCTCAGACTTCAGTGGGCATGTGCAAGCGGCAGGAATGCAGACTCGTCAAACCCTCTTTTATTTCCTCGTGCAGGTCAGTCCCATTCCTTCGTTGCATTGTAAGCGCACGAACAATGTTAACCTGCTGCTTTTGCCATGCCCAAATGTTCTTCTTGGTACTATTTCTGATTGCCTTTATGTTTGAAACTATTGCTTTTGGGGGGTGATATCGAACAGAATCCAGGCCCACCTAGGAGGACCCCAGCAAAAGCTCTAACGATTTAGGATCGATGCTGAGGGCACTACATTGCAAAATGAACAAAGACCACGCTGAGGTCTTGTCTCAAATAAATTAAGTGAAAGAAATTCAGCTGAATCTTGAGAGACAAATGACCAGCATGAACGATCGGCTTACTGTCGTAGAAGAAAAAAATAGCAGCCTCGGACAGCTCCACGGACTTTTATGTGGCTAGCGCGGTGTCTGACGCTGTTCGGACCAAAACAGTCCTGTCTAAGTCGTCGTTTAGATGATTATGAAGACAGATCTTTGCGTGAAAACTTAATTTTCCACGGCTTTCCTGACAAACAATGAGAATTGTGGGCTGAGTCAGAAAAACAAATAATTGAAGTGGTTTCATCTGCTTTGAACTTGCAACTATCTGATCAAGCGATCTCTCGCGCTCATAGGTTGGGGAAGCTCTTTCCCAATAAATGCCGTCCGGTAATTGCAAAGTTTTCAAATTCAAAGGAGAGAGATTCTATTTTGGCAGCCAGGGCAAATTTGAAGTCGTTTGGTTTTAGTGTTGGTGAGGACTTCTGCATTTCCACTTGAACCTTGCGCAAGAAACTGCTCGAATATGGGAAAGCTAGAAATCAGCAGTTTTCAATTCGCTACAATAAGTTGTACAACAACAGAAAATGCATCATCTATTGTCCCTCATCAGACAGTGTCTGTGAATTATACACCAACAAGGAATCACCTGCTCACGCAAGTCAAAATTCGAGTAATGTCGTAGACAATGAAGTACCATTATCGTAACTATCACGTAACACCGTAATTCCCGTTAGTAATTTTTTTTTCGAACATCCGCAGTGTCGTTAACAAACGAGAGGAACTGCCAGCATTAATTCGACACGTGTAGCGCCGATGTAGTAATATTATCTGAAACGTCGTTGTCTGCCAAAATTGATGACAAAGAAGTTTTTGAGTGTGAGAAGACTTTTAATATTTATCGGTCTGATCGCGTCGATAGATTGGGAGGAGGTGTATTAATCACCGTCGCAGAAAATCTGCACTCTTATCATGTCTCTCATGCATCATGCTTGGAAATAGTATGCGCGTGTGTGCGCATTAATCACTGTGACATGATTGTTTGTCCCTGTTATCCGCCACCAAACGCTTCCTTGACTCTCTGTGCGCAACTTCAGGAGGTTTTAAATAGCCTTGTTGTAAGATTTCCGCACTCGCCAGTTTTTTTTATTAGGTGATTTTGACTTTCCAAAAATATTATGGTCTGGTATGTGCCACGTTCCGTCCGACCTTTCTGGTGAAACATCCGAGTTCATAAATTTGTGCACAGATTTTAATTTCTCTCAGTTAATAACTAAACCAACCAGGGTCACCTCATCAAGTTCGAACATATTGGATCTCATCCTCACAACTACTCCTGACCTCGTTCATTCTCTAAGTGTTTTTACCAGGCCTGAGTGACCTCTGCTTTGTTCACTTCACACTTGAAGGCAATTTTCATCGCCTTTAGAGTATGCCCAAACGTATACGGGATTACAGCAAAGCTAACTACCCTGCCATCAATGATGAATTGGCACAATTTCTGAACGAATATATGCAGAATTTTTCTAATCGCATTATAGAATCCAATTGACTTATTTTTAAAGTCAAAGTTAATTATCTTGCAAACAAATACGTACCCCTACGAATTATCCCGTGAAAAAACCGGTCGTCTTGGTTTAGTGTTTCTTTAAAGCACCTGCGAAATAAAAAGAAACGGCTGTTCCGCAAAGCAAAGCAGTTCAGCAAACCTGACTTGTGGTGTGCGTAACGGAATGTTGCAAGCCTCTTCAAAAATGAAGTGGAAAAAGTCAAAAACATATTTTTTAATGATACCCTACCTTCCTTATTAACGAATGACACTAAGAAATTTTGGAATATGATTGGTGGGCAAAAAGAGAGTGTGATATTGCTAGTCGACCATAATGGAACCTCAGTTCCAAGGTCGGAATGTTCATCTTTACTAAATGATGTGTTTTCTCAGTCTTTTATGTCACTGTCTTTTGTTTCTTGCCCTGAATATGATCTCGCAGCCTTTCCACTTATGGATTCTGTTATAATTGATTGCATTGGTGTGCTTAGTTTAATAAAAATTGAAAGTGTCTTCTTCATCTGGAACTGATGGGATTCATTCTAAATTTCTGAAAAACACTGAAATGCACTCTTCTTTAATACTATCTAAACTTTTCTCGCAGTCCCTAGATCTTTGTTTGGTGCCCACCGATTGGAAGGTGGGTAAGGTAGTGCCTTTGTTCAAATCAGGTGATGCTCACTCTCCTCTTAATTACAGGCCTATATCTTTAACTTGTGTTCCATGTAAAATGTTGGAGCATATCATCTATTCCTACCTAGTTAACTTTCTTGAATCTAACTCATTTTCACATATCGTCAGCATGGTTTTCGTAAATTATTCTCACGTGAAATGCAACTGGTTTGTTTCACGAACGATCTTTTTTCTGCGCTAGACAATAATCTTTCAATCGACTGCATATTTCTTGATTTTTCGAAAGCCTTTAATTTAGTCCTTCACCAACTGCTCTGCTTAAAAGTAAAAAAAACTAAACATCGACTCTAGCATTCTTGCATGGATCGAAAATTTTCTCTCTAACAGAACACAGTTTGTATCTGCAAACGACTCAGACTCTCTTCCCTGCCCTGTTAGTTCGGCTGTGCCACAAGGTTCCGTCCTCGGCCCCCTTCGTTTCCTCATATACATAAATGACCTCGTTAACAATGTCCAGTCATCCATAAGGTTGTTTGCAGATGATTGTGTCATTTATCGTGTAATCCATTTTGATACAGATACGTCTTTTCTCCAGACTGACCTTAATTCAATTACTAACTGGTGTGACGTCTGGAAAATGCGCCTTAATACCAATAAATGTAAAGTAATGAGATTTTCAGCGGAAAGTGGCCTGCACTTGCCCTCCTCAATATAACATTGGTTCTGTTCTTGAACAGGTGACATCGTGCAAGTACCTAGGTGTCCATATAACATCTGACCTCTCCTGGCAAACGCACATTAGTATTATTGCTAACAACGCTAATCCTATGTTAGGTTACTTACGTCGCAGCTCCTCAAGGGCTCCTTCATCATTAAAACTACTACTGTACGAAACCCTAGTTAGATCCAAGCTTGAGTATGCGAGTTCGGTGTGGGACCCAGGCCATGAATTGCTTATTAATCAAATTGAATCTGTACAGAATGGTGGCGCACGCTTTTCCAGTGTATCATCAATGAAACTAAATTTACATCTACCGAATCTTTCATTGCGTATAAAATTATCTCGTTTGCCCTTATTTCACGAAATTTATCATCGCAACCAGCAGCTAAGTGAAGAGCTTTTTTCTGAACCATTGTATCTATCCCATCGAAATGATGATCACCATAAAGTCAACGTTCCTTTCAGTCGCACGAAGCTCTTTTTTAATTCTTCTATCCCAAGGACTACTAATGACTGGAACCACCTGCCCACCTCCATCGCCACAATGACAGACGCCCCTGCCTTCAAGTCTGCCATTGAAAACTATTATGTTCACTAATATGTTTTGAACTCTATTTTTGTACTTTTTTTTACCCCCACTCCCTTCTGTAACGCCGTGTGGCATTAATGGTATTGAAATAAATAAATAAATAAAAGTGCTGTACCGTTTGCAACAAAGAATTTATCCCAATAATAATTTATTTGTGTGAATCGTATTAACGATATAACTTTTTTTCCGATTTATTGTGGGATTTTTTTTTGTATTTCTTATTATTAGAAAATCCTTTCAGTGGTCCCCAAACTTTAGTTTTTTGGGTTATATATTTCTTTAGTTATCCAGTGATTCTGTTGTTTCCGTTTTCTTGTACTCCATCTTTGAGTTAACTTGCATAAATATATTTTAATATACTAACAATAGTATCGCATACTTTTTCTGGATTTTGTTTTTTGGCGACAACGTTCCAGTCTATTTTTTTATGTCTTTATCGGCTTCCCTAATATTTCTAAATGAGCCTTCGACAGCTTTATTATTGTCTTGAATAAAATCTACAATAGTTACTGCCTCAAAATAAAGGTCAAATACTTTTTCTAAAATGACATCTCCTTCGGGCTTCCCTTCTTTAGACCGTGCATTTGTATGATCTAAACACGACCAAGTTAGTTTCTCGAAAATTATTTCTTCTTTTGTGAAATCATATATCATTCACACCCTCCCGGTTGTGCTATATCATCTAGGTAATTACTTATTTAAAATTAAACTAGGTTTTGTGATGTCTAACCAATATCCCCTACAGCTTTAAGTCTGAGTCTTCATTATCGTTTAGCCATTTGTTTTTATCATTTAAAAATGTGTTTACATTTCCCTGTGGAGCTCGATATAAGCCTAGTAGAGAAGTTTTCTATCCGTGGTCTTCAATTTCAGTAAGAAGTGCCTCCATCGAGTAGAAGTTTACTTTCTTGAGTTTGGTTATTTTCCACTTTTGATTTATTAGGATCAAGATACTTCCTCCTCTCTTTCCGTCTCTATTATGCGAAAACGTCTCAAAATTATCTAGAGTGAACAAGGTATCTTCATCTGATGTAGTATTTGTTTCCGAGAATAAAATTACGTCCGTATGGTCCAAATAATTTTTTATCACGCTGTTTATTTCAATAAAATATTTTTACAGCGAAGCTGTTTATGGCTAAGTTTCGGTAAATTTGTCGTCTGCTTAAAAAAAAAAAAAAAAAAAACTCGGGTCCCGAATTTGGTGCAAAGTCGCTTTATTCTAAGCAAAAGCTTTGCATCTGATCACTTGAATATATATTTTCAGTAGATTAGTTATCAATAGGCATCATTTTCAAGATCAGTAGACCCTCAGGTAGATTATAAAGTTTTCTCAAAGCTTTGCCGCTGAGCGTCCCTCGTCGGGCATGTGCACGCTCGCACCGCCCTCTCTTTGTCGTCGTTCCAAGCGCTTGCGTGCCTAGTTTCCTTTACTTCCGGTCTCCCGGGGTGGCGGTCCCGTCGCGCGTGTCTGCTTTCCGCCGATTGGTGGTCCGGTCGTGTGTGTCTAGTTTCCTCTGGCTCTTCGGGGCGGGTATGAGTCGTGTGCTAAACAGCTTCGCTGGTCATTTCACAGAGTGGAATGGCTCATGATTTTTAGGGGTGAGGCTCCTTAGGCTCTAGCCTTGTCCGTCCGTCCGTCCGGCCGGCCGGCGGCCATGCTCACAAAAAAAAAGAAAAAATGTTTGTGCAGTCGACAAGATTCGAACCTGTGCGGGGAGACCCCAATGAATTTCTAGTCCATCGCCTTAACCACTCGGCCACGACTTCGGGACGAGTAGGGGCTCTGAGATGTGGTAGTAACTCAAGAGCTGGGGATGTCATGAATGAAACGTTGCATGTAGCCGCTCAACGTCTATACAGAAGAGCGCGCTGCGGTCAAATGCGTATATAATCGCGTTAAACTTTGCATGCATGGGTCTGCATTTCACCGGCCATAAGCAGTAATATTGAAGTCGAAACGCAACCCGGAACTCAGCACTACCTATGAGCAATAAAAACAAATCAGCACCATCAGCACTACCTATGAACAATAAAATCAGTATCATCAGCACCACCAGAGCTTCGCCCCAATCAACATCATTCACCACGCTGAGATGCCGTCATTTTTTTTGAAGACTGGGTTCTTTTGTGTGCCAAACAAAGAAAAACTCGTTAACAGTAACGTTTATACTATCCCACCACTTTTCAAAAGACAGGTTTGTTTCCTTTCCATGTCTAATCCGGTGAATGTACTCCCTATTTATTTTTGCAATGTTCCTTTCATGCTCATATCTAATAATCCGGTCGCCTTCTTGTTTTCGCACATACGAGCATCCTTCTTTATGCCAGATAAACTAGTGACCGAGGTGTTTTGCCTTTGTTCTGACATCAAAGAACAATTTTAGGTTTGTAGCGGTCATGTTCTTTTCTAGATAGACGTCATCTACTTCTGCGTCAGTCCTCAGTTTCTGCTTATATTGAAGTTACGCATCTCGATCGTTTCGGTTAATTAAACCTTACTATCACCAAGGGTGTTTTCTGTGCTTTAGTGAGGATGCGGTGAAGTGCTTCTACGTTATCTGTGATTAGTTTGGGCACTTGTATCTGGTTGGCGATATTGTTAATCGTTTCTAGTAGGTTTTCGTTCAGGGATTCGGCAAGTCCATGTACTTTGGGCTTAGTTGTATGTCCGTATTGCTCCAGCTTGTTTATCTTTCTTTTTTTAATCGATTCGTTCCGTCAGTCCTTTTCTTGTTTTCTAGATCCCTCACCCTCTTTCTTAGATCTTTGATCTCGCTGTCACGGCCTTTCACTTTCTTAAAAAGCCTCTGACACGCCAAAAAAAAAATTTTTTTTTTCATGCTAGGCGTTGAATTGGCGTATCAGGACATTACAAAAAAATTGTTTCACTAGAGAGTTGCGTAGTTTTTTTATAAAAAATAGAAATACGAGGCCCAATTCAAAGTTCCCGCCGTGCACTGTGACGTAACAGTGTACCGCAAGGTGTCGGGGCGGTCAGAAGGGAGGCATCGACCTACGTCACAAAAAGTGGGTTCACCGGAAGTCACGTGAGTTTCACTCCTCGTGCTGTCCGCGACCGTGCCTAAGACGTTTTATTTTTTTTATTCTGCTCTTCGTACGAGCGATCGTAGGAAACGAAGTTTCAGTTCCACTAGTTCTTTATCCCTGCACCGTTGGTTAGTTTGCGTGCTGTAAAATTTGAGGACGAAGAGTCAGTGGATCGACGTGATGGAGGTCAATGATGAAAGCGTTGCGAGTACAAGCCAGTGTACGAGTGCATGCCGTCAGTCCGATGATACAGGGCTATACTGGGCGCAAAACAAGCTATCAAGTTTTGAAAAAAAAAATTTAGAACGCTCGCAGAAATTAGGATTGCTAGCATACGACACGCCCGATCGCATTGAAGGTTTAAACACCGAGGTCGGAATCATCGGATACTCTCCAGGCTGAAGATGCCTGCCGTCTAAAGAATACGAACTGGTGAGTGTACCAAGTACAAGTAAACGTCGAGCACAAAGTACGTATTTTGTCTAGAACATGAGTAGAACTTGTTTACTAGGTGCTCATGCGGCCGATGTATGTCTACACGCGCTCGCGGTAAGCACGAGGAGGGATACAACTCACGTGACTTCCGGCGATGCCTCCCTTCTGACCGCCCCGACACCTTGCGGTACACTGTTACGTCACAGTGCATGGCGGGAACTTTGAATTGGGCCTCGTATTTCTATTTTTTATAAAAAAAACTACGCAACTCTATAGTGAAACAATTTTTTTGTAATGTCCTGATATGCCAATTCAACGCCTAGCATGAAAAAAAAACTTTTTTTTTTTGGCGTGTCAGAGGCCCTTTAAGCAGCTCCTCATAGCTGTCGGACATTAATTGCACATACTTCTTTATGTCCATCACAGTTTGTTTCATTGTCACTAGCTCATCGACTTGCTATTTGAGTGGTGTGAGCACGCTCAACATACTCATTATCCGAGTCAGCTGTTGCTGCACATCGAGCTTTTTGTCATTGGGCTGTCCGTCTTTAGGTGGGCACCAATTTTTTAATCTTGTCCCCTTACATGTTTGACACTTCCATAGTTCTTTAAATCCTGGTTTCTTCCCTCGAAAGGCAATTTCAGTTACTCCTGAGCAAGGTCGTAAAAGGTACATGAAGTCACATTCGTTACATCCTAATACACTTTCTTCTTGTTCGATAGATATTTTTCAGTGCAAGCATAAGTCGTCGGTTTCGTCTTTCGACATTTCAGTGTCACTTCAATTAGTAGAATGTAAGTTTACCTCATGTAAGTTTACCTCATGTTTATACATTTGTTTCTTTCAATGGAGGTAAAAGGAAAACTCTAACCAAAAATAATACGGAGCCTGACGTTTCACGGCCAGTTCGGCCCCTTGTTCATGGTATTCACGGGTGACTGTTTTCGTCCTTTTCGTCTTCTTGCAAATTGTCCGGTGTTGTTTGCTTCTTTAAAGCGGCCGCTGTTTCTGCACGTGTGTTATGGTTCGTAGCGCTAAGCTTGACGCACCGCAAACCAGACACGTAGGCGCTTGGAAGTGTCCCAGCTGACCGGTTGACGTTATTTTCGCTGTTTTAATATACCAAGACTCCAATAAAAGGCGTCTTCGCCAGTTTCTTCCGTGCCAAGAATAGAACAGTTGTTGAATCCGATCGTGTGACCCTCTTTCTGGACATGTTCTGCCAGCGCGCTACCCTGCCCGTTATTCTTTTTGAAGTCATACTGATGCTGGCGTAGACGTCCGGGAAGTTTTTAGTTTCCCCAACGCAGGACGCGGTCCGTCCGACACCAAACTCTCCCAGCAGACTTGCCTCTCGCCAATGAGATTTGCCACCTTCTTGACCTCTGCTTAACCAGCACCTATTTTTCCTTCAAGGGTCGATTCTACAAACAAACTAGTGGAACGGCAATGGGCGTGGCAATTTCCGTCACCGTGGCAAAACTCACGATGGAGGCGATCGAACGGTAAGCCTTAGAGACATTCGCCCCGAAACCTTCCTTGTTCTTGCGGTATGTCGACGATTGTTTCTCTGTGGTCAAAACCTGCGAAATCAACCTTCACCACCACTTAAACTCCAACAAACCGGCGATACAATTTACAATTGAGCTGGAGTCTGACAGTTCCCTTCCATTGTTAGACGTGCTCACGAAGAGAAAGTTCAACCGTTTGACATTCTAAGTTTACAGAAAACCGACACACCGGCCGATACCTGCAACGCACAAATCTTCTGTAGCTTCCGCACTCTTCAGGCGAGCAATTACTGTCTGCTTTACTGAAGAGGCTTTTAAGAAAAAGGTCACAACGATCAAACACGACCTGAAACGACCTGAAGCAGAACGGGTGTCCAGCCAGGTTTTTGAACAACACTTACAAAAAAGTTAGACAAATTGGGAAAAGAGGACGCCCCCCCTTCACCCAACCGCGTATGCGTACCGTACATCAAGGGCACAAGCGAGACTCTCGCGCGCGCTTTACAAAAATACGGCGTTAGTGTGACACATAAACCGGTGTCCACCATTGGACGCCTCTTCTGTCTTCCAAAGGATCGTCCTCCTAAAGAAAAGGTTCAGGGACTCGTCTACAGGACCCCTTGTGGTGACTGCACCGTCTCCTACGCTGGGAAACTAAAAACTTCCAGGAACGTCTACGCCAGCATCAGTATGACTTCAAAAAGAATGACGTACAGGGTAGCGCGCTGGCAGAACACGCCCAGAAAGAGGGTCACGCGATCGGATTCAACAACTGCTCTATTATTGGCACAAAAAGAAACTGGCGAAGACGCCTTTATTATAGTCTTGGTATATTCAAAACACCGAAAATAACGTCAACTGCTCAGCTGGGACATTTCCAAACGCCTAGGTGTGTTTGCGGTGCGTCACGCTTGGAGCTACGAACCATAACACACGTGCAGAAAAAATGGCCGCTCTAAAGAAGCCAACAACACCGGGTAATTTGCAAGGCGACGACAAGGACGAAAACAGTCACCCGTGAACAAGGGGCCGAACTAACCTTGAAACGTCGGGCTCCGTATAATGTTTCGCTTAGAGTTTTCCTTTTACGTTAATTGTCAGTTATAACCAGGTGAATGTCCACCGAAAGTTTTACTTTCCATTGTTTCTTTCGATTGATTCTGTGACTAACAAGTATATGTGTTCCATTTCATGCTTGTGTTTTATTCTATTAATTCCTCAAGATTAGCATAAATCACTTACAGTTTATGCATGCGTTTTATTTCATAGACTCGGCACGTAGACGTCACTCTTAAGACTTGCTGCCTTGTCGTATGTTTGTGAATGTTTGTGAGATGCAGTACGACATCTTGTTGTCTAAATACGTATAAGACACGATTGCTTTAATGGTCCCCCTGTTCATACATCATTCAAAAGACAGTCTGCCAACAGGAGTCACTGCAGTATCCGTGGTTCCAGAGCCAATATACGGCTCTGCGCGATTCGAACGTGCGCGTGCCAAGTTTCTACTGGAACTCATTTCAATGCGGGATTCGAAGCAAGGATTTCGCGGCGACTCGCGTTCGAATCCGTGTGCAGACTGTCTTTTGTATAATGTATAAACAGTGAGGCCGTGGCTTTAAGCTTGTGTTGCCGCGTTGACTATCGGAGAAGGTGTTCGTAAAACCTTGTCATCTGTTGTTGGCTTTAGGCGCAGCATTCACATGCCTTGTTGCCATGATCACAAATACCATTGCAGGTGGACTTTATCATGCGGAAGGATACGGTGTTGTGCTGAGATCAGGTGCTTGCTTCGACTCTTTTTCCGTGCGTTTTGGCTGGAGGAGCGTGCAAAAAGAATGCGAGAGAAATACGTGACTGAGACGGGTGGTTTTGTTTTTAGTGCCTAATATTTTCCGGAGTCTTTTACAAAACGCACGTTCTTTTGGCCATCCGGCAACCGGTCTTCATTGTTCCTGGAACATATGTCGAAGTAACAAACTGCGTGCACCTAAAATTTGGTAATTGAAAAAAAAAAAAAAATTAAAGGAAGTCAGCCCGAGTTGCTACGCTGTTTTTTTAGACAAAGATTTTACCGCGGAAGATTCTAGCCATGAACAAATGACCTAGATTTGTGTTTTTTTACCACGATTCTTTTAACGCGAGAATGCGGAAAAAGGAGGGACATTTTTTTATAGTCGAAAAAAAAGTAACAGGGTCAGACTGCGTTTCTTTTGTTAGTCAATCAAAAAAGGTTTTCTGTCATTGACGTCGAATACGTGAGCTAGGCTTTCGTCGCACGGAGTAATAACTTGCTCCTTGAACACTATTTCACAATGCGATCTCCGCAGATCCAATTTCAAACCTGCCAAGCCTTTCGATATAAAACTGTGTCTCGTATCGATCTTCTCATTCTGCATTGGAAATGCGGAGGCAGAAACAATTATACGAGTCTAGCTGAAAAATGAAAGATAGAAAATTTGTGAACCGAATGTAAGTTTGCAAACGCGCTGGTAAATGTTAACACAGAAAAGAAAACGAGGCTGTGGATAAAAACGAAACATACACTAAAAGGACTCAGTACAGCTCAGATTGGATCTCCGTCCGGTACTTTTGAAACCCGCATTTTATTTCCGGACACTTCCGTTAAGCGGGAAGTTTCGTAATTATGTAAAGCTATGCAAAAAATCCTTCCTTCTTTTTTGGTTTCTTCGAACATGGTGCTGAAATAACCTAAAAGAAGAAGTTTACTCGAGCGAACTCGTATGGCGAAGGCTAAATTTGAAACCTCGTCTCGGAAAGTCTATATTTACAGAAAGCTAAAGAAACATTGGGCATGGAAAGTTCTAAGCATCTTATTATCGCTCTGCAGCAAATGAGATTCCGGCAGAGGCCAATGAGAACGCCGCAGAACGAATCACAATGCGAGAAAGAAGAACACAATAAGTGACGACCAGCGTTTTTTCAGCTCACAGCGATTATAGGCAAAACCAATAATATCCCCTTCTGCGGGCTGTCATCTTTGTCTGCTTGACTGTGAAACGCCTTCTGAGCATGCGCTGTACGTGCTGTATATCAAACGCTACGCATGCGTCGAAAAGCTCCGTTACTCAGCATGTTCGCCCCTGGTGATAGGCGATGGAAAGGTCTATACTCAACTCCCGCCGGCCGCTCGTTCCCTTGTGGACGAACGAAGAACCAGAGGAGCGGGGACGGCGCCGGAGCCGTTGGCATGGGCTGAAGGCCCTCACGCTGCTGTTACCTCATAGTTTTTGTTGGCGTGTTCATGCATCCTGCAGTTTTAACGCAAAAAGCAAGTGCGAGTAATTGTTGTGCTCTGACTCCGCTCATCTTTGCACGAAGGGACCGGGATGTATCTTTTCACTGGGGAGCTTTCGTAGATCGCACACGCTGCCGATTTAAGGTTCTGTGGTCGCCAGCTCAATATGTGCTCAACGTGATGGCAAATGCTCCCGCTAGTAGTTCAAAACGTTTGCGTGCACCCTACGAAAAGTCTATTCTTTCCCGAAAATACCACATAACCGCTTGCACACCGGTGTGTCGAGCGACAGGCATCGGGAATGGGTTCGCGTTTTACGCGTTGAAGGGCCTTGACAAGGAACATGACCATTTGCTCCAAGCACTTTCAAAAGTTTAAATACACGTACTTTCTTTCGGGTAATTACGAGGGCAAAGAAACACCCTAGTGAAAAAAGTCATTTGTATGAGAAATTTCTCATGTCCAATAAACACATATGAATCATACAAGATATATAAGAACATATAAGAACCATATAAGAACTACATAAGAACTATAGAGGAATTATATAAGATATATAAGGACCATATAAGAAACCTATAAGAAACTTCTCACAGGTTTCTTATTTGGTGCTTGTATGTTCTTATATATCTTATATAGTTCTTATATTGTTCTTATATGGTTCTTGTATGGTTCTTATATGTTCTTATATATCTTGTATGATTCATATGTGTTTATTGGACACAAGAAATATCTCATACAAATGAGAATTTTCAATAGGGCAAATGTGCCCCGTGTTTTCAAGCACGTGTGTGTTAGCCAGCCGCTTGTGACGACCGCCTAGAACTGGCTGTATTGGCGAGGCGGATTGTGACTCTGCGAATAACACAGTACACAGGTGTAGTACACCGGAAAATCAAATGTTTATTTTTGATAGACCAATAAATACAAAAAAGCACGGCGATGGCTTTAAGCAGTTTTAGTATAGCGTTAACGTAGGTATACCGTGAGCACGGTAGCGCTCCTGACGCTCGTTGAAAACCACGCTTCAAAGGTGCAGCCCAGGCGTCAGGTTGAAATGTCGCATCGTACGGTAGCCTGCGGTCACGCTGTGCTAAAACTGCCTATTTGTAACCATGGCGCAAGTTTATCACGCTTGGCAATGCCCTTAAACTCGCGGCTGTGTGTAGTGAGTTGCGAGCCTACGATTCAAAAACTTAGAGCTGGTGGCCAATCACAACCTTTTTTCCACACACAATGACGAGGTCGGTGCCCAAAAAGCGCTGGCCCTTCACAAACGTTGGCGAGTCCTGTGGTGTTTACACACATTCTAAAAATACATAAGCACGTTTTGTTTTATAATTACGCACCAACATCTCCGACACCTGGGGCATGCTCCAGTCTTGACCGCTTGAAATTTGTAGCCGAGGGAATTAATTTCGGCACACTGACCAGCGTCAGCGAGCAGGCGTAAGAAAAATCCAGGAAAATCTATCACTGTCTCTTCCGCCATCTTACAACTACCGCCCCGTCACAAATATAGCGTTGGAGTTGCGAATAGTCGTAGCCATCGCGGCTCGACTGCTAGGTTTACCGGGAAAAACTGCATTAGTTCGTCTACCAAACACATTTCCCGGCTGGATAAAGCGGAAAGCGTTTCGCGCTCAATTTAAGGTGAGAAACTAAAATGAATATTTAGGCACCCATTCAATTTATAAGATGGCGCGAAAAGGGCACCAAGCTAAGGCAGGCCTATTGGATTCCAAGCTCAACCACGAACACAAATTCCCGTATTCAACTATAAAACCTCAGTAAAAAAATATAAAAGTCCGGCTCTTTGTGCGTTGCGTTATGATATATGTGGTCGCATCTTGTATTAGCTTTATGTTATTCTATCGAGACGTACACGTGTCAAACGCTGAAAGCATTGTTTCTTCCTTCAACTACCCAACATTTCGTATGAACTACTTCGCGCAGCGCCTGAATAATCCGCGAAACTTCATTTTATTTTGAATCTGAGAACGAGGCATATGGGACATAGACTGCGCGTGACGTCATTGTTAGTGTTAGCTCTATGTTTAAAGCAGAATCTAGTGAAAAGAAATTTCAGGTATACTGTATAACAAAAAGAGCCAACCGACTCGAACGCGACATGCTACGAATACCCACATCTTCCTTTAATACACAAATAAAAATAAATCGTACGACAAAAAAAAAAAAAAATTGAAACTAACACACTTAGCGTAGAAAGGTACTCACAAACAAAGAGCGTCAATATTATATGTATCGAAATGATAGTGCCTCGAATATTTTATTGATATTCACACACCATTCCTGTCTTGTTCATATAAGACATATATGTTTCCCCCAAAATCGCCCACAATATGAGTCGTCCATAATAGCAAAACCAGAACGCATTTATTTATTCAGTTGGTTCCCAAAAACGTTGTCTTTGTAGAGTGGTATTCATTGAACGAGGTTCGCATTAACGACTCCTTGCTATATTTAGCTTCGGTGAAGTTTTTGGTTTTCGTGCTCGCAGATTTCTCACATCAGGCGGAAGGAAATTTTCCAAACCATCCCAAACATTTAACCTGCACCAAATTGTGGTACCTCATGATCAGCAATCATTTGCACTTGGCCTAGCTGTAACGCCACCAGGAACCAACAAATCTACACAAATGAACCTGGGATGCAAATTTGATCCTCCCTGAAGGCTACCTTCTTTTTCGATATATTATTTATTTCTTATTTTGCCTATGTTGTGTGTTTGGTTGGAGTAAATAAAAACGCCTGCAACACACACACGACTTTATTTTATGCACAAGCTTTCCGTGTCGTTCGAGTTTGCGTTCTCTGATGACACCACGGTACTTCGCAGCGGAACGTCAAATACCCCTGTTACACGGGCACACTTAACCGCGGTTAACTCAGCATAACTGCTGTTACGCGTCACCACAAATACCGCACATACTCTCGGACAGCTATTCCATAAGAAGTGAAGAGAGCGCGTGCACTGCTTTGATACGTGCTCAAGATGCTCGAGCGCACGTTCACCCATAGCTTTGACTGCATAGTCGCAGAATGGTGTCCGCAAGATTTGTGTGCTAACTTTCGCTTAGCGTAACTGCAGTTAAGTGCGCCCGTGTAACAAGGGTAGAAGTTGTTTACCTGGGTGTCTGGGAGATTGGTGCTTGAGTATATTGGAAAATGTGATGAGGCTATCTCTTTGCTTTGCTTTTACTGCTTCTAACGTGTAGCGAAAACTTGCTGTACAGAGTTCAGGGACCCCGGGTTTGATCACGCACCTGCTCGTTCCTCTTTTGCTGAGCATCCTAGCCGTGTGCGGTCGTGCATCAATACTCCGTGATGCAGGTTAAACTCCGGGGAATTATTAATAGTCACCGAATTCCTTCAACTTGGTTCCACACATTAGTTGACGGGTGTGAGCTTAATCGAAATTACAGGTCTCCATAATTTGTTTTTCGTGATGTTATCTAATCTTGAATTTGGCCTGAGAGGCTGAGGGACTTTACTGGGAGCACTGAAATAGCGGCGTGAAATGCAGTAATATGTGGGCACAGTTAGTTTTCGATAGGTTACAAGAAGTTTTATGGTGTGAAAATAATGTGGGAAAGCTCAAAACCAGCGAAACAAAAAGATATAAAAAAATCGCGCAAATTACTGTTTTCTTTAAAGTGCCCACTCGTCTTGCAAGTTACACATGTGACGTCACTGAATGCTGCCAAGAAGGAAATGTTACGAGATTAGTTCAGTTACACAACTGCCTATTGACGCTGCTCCCACAAGTGAACCCCTCCCCCCTCCCCCGGGCCACCTCTTGTCGTTGGACGCGCCAGCGTTTTGGTTACATGTCTGCCACGGTAACAAAAGTGTATTCCATGGAGTTCTCATGTTTTGAAGCACGGGGTCCAGGTGACGATTCGCCGTATACTACGGAACATGCAGTTTTGAAACGAAAATCTAGATGGCGTTACAAGGTCTGTGCATGACGTCATCGTTCATGGATCCTCGGCCCGTCCCAAGCGGCAAACACGGTGAAACTGAGAGAGGCGCCGCGGAGCGGCGGACGCGTCCGTCTTAGCGTCTCCGCGTTCCAGGGTGGCGGTCGTTCTTTAGACGCCACTGATCTCTATGTCCATTTTCTGGATCGCGTTTGCCCGCTCAGCGAATGCGGCCACTGGCGGCCATCTTTTTGGTAGTTATATTATCTCTAGCCAATGTACAGCTGGTGCAGCCACTATCATCCATCCATGGCAGACAGCGTTGTGGCAGTTGTGGTGGCAGGCTGCCATAAAACTAGCCGTGGGCGATATTCCGTACTTCATTGAAATTGTTCGATGAAACATATTGTTCAAACCCGGCATGAACCGTAGCCCGATCTTTGAGAACCCGGTGAAAGTTTCACGAAATCGCAGCACCCGGGAAAAGCAGCACAGCACACATCGAAAGTCACATCCAAAGAAGCATCGGAAGTAGACGCCGGTACGCCGTCTGCTTTCGATGCGAGCTGCGCTGCTTTCCCCCTGTGCTGCGCTTTCGTAGAACTTCTGCAGGGCCCTCAAAGATGGGGCTACCGTTCACGCCGGGTTTTAAGAACCTGCTTCGTCGAACAACTTCATTCAAGCATGAAATATCGCCCACGGTACAGTGTACTAGACCCACGGCTATTTTTATGGCAGCCTGCCACCATAGCGCTTTCCGCCATATTACCTCTATGATGGCTAGAGATAATATAACTCTTCCAAAAAGATTGCCGACTGTGGCCGCATTCCCGTCCATAGGCGGAGCAGGTCAAACGCGATCCAGCAAATAGACATAGAGATTAGTGTTAGACGCTGTCAGACACGCTGACGTCA
This sequence comes from Ixodes persulcatus, assembly GCA_013358835.2. Taxonomy (NCBI): domain Eukaryota; kingdom Metazoa; phylum Arthropoda; class Arachnida; order Ixodida; family Ixodidae; genus Ixodes; species Ixodes persulcatus. Next base: position 167,649 of record JABSTQ010010016.1, on the reverse strand, counting down.
ATGCTGATGCAAGCTAGGTTGCGCTAGGTTGCATTGGAAATGCGTTGGTCTGAAAAAAATTAATCAGTTTTACTTCGAGCCAGGAGTGTTCAGGTATACAAAAAAGATCGAAGGCCCGTACTGCAGTTGGCCTAGTACACCGGAAAAGAGCGAGAAAGCAAGTAATCACTACGGAAATAAAAATTACATGGGTGCACTTAAAACTGCTTACGTGTAGGATTGTCCGGCGGGAGATACGTTTTCGAGTAATGTTTCTAATCGTATTAAGGTTTAGGACGACGTATAGGACGACATCGAGGACGACTTCCTGGAGATCGAAGCCAAGTACTGCGTCCAGGACGACCTCTAGGACGACTTCGAGAAGGACATCAAGGACGGCGTCTAGGACGACCTCTCGGACGACCTCAAAGACGACGTGAAGGACGACTTTTAGGGCGACCTCTAGGACGTCCTTAAGGGTGACGTTAAGGACGACGTCGAGAACGATGCCTAGAGAACGACGTCTAGGGCGACGCCGAGAACGACACGTAGAGGTGGACACTTCAGGAGGCTGTGGTGTTTTTGCGAGGGCGGCCACGTTGGCCTGCGGAAGCCTCCATAGATGCAGACGCTGCCGCCGATGGCGAGGCCGTAGATGCAGACGCTGCCGCCGATGGCGAGGCCGTAGATGTAGACGCGGTCGCCTCAGCCCTTCGCACGAAGTGTACAACGAGCAGAGATGAAGCCCGAAGCGCACCTTTTGCACACGGCGGTGACATCACGCTGATGACGCATTGACGCGTGCGAAAAACTGAGTCAGCATGCGTGCTCGACTCTCACACCGCTGGCTGCGGTGTAATCCCCACCAGCGCTAGTCGTTTTTTTTTTGTTCGTATGACTGAAATGTTTCAGGGGAGTCGAGAATCTAGTCGTCTGCTCGAACTCGGAAACTTCTTGATACCCGCGCGCTCACAATAGGAGCTCCGTATGCCTGCTTGAGGCAGTCGTCCTTCCGTCGCCGCGAAAGAATGTCTGTGTTGCTTTATATTTTTCGGCCCAAGTTCGCCGAATTAAACGTCCATTGAAAGCTTTAATATTCACGTTGATATTTTTATTCGTGCCAGCCAGTATGATGATGCTTGATGACATCACGCTGATGAAGTTGGATGTCGTATTTTTATGGCCATATTTCGTCTCAATGCCAAGAGACGCCGCTTGTTTTTCACGTACTGTGACGAGTGAGGTCGTCCAAGAGGTCTAGGACGACTTCTAGGACGACCGCAAGGACTAGGGTCCTCCGTGAGCATACTTGAGCGTGTGTGCCGCTCAATTGCATTTTTATGGACATTTAGTTCGATTTGTCGCTCAATAGAAAAGGTAAGGCTTTTGTCATAAAAAAATAAATAAAACACGTTTCGCATTGATAAAAGTTGGCTTCATAACTTTGAATCCTCAGAATCAAATTAATATACACTGCGGAAGAATGTTAGTGCGAAACGAACATTGGTGTGTCTTCAAAGATTACGTAAAAATAGTATTTTCGGACACCAAGTTTAATCCCTTAGGCACTTCCCGCCATGCTAGTAGTTTTTATGACTGCCTTCCGATTGTATGAGAAAACCCGTAAAAATGATACATGCTTGATCATGCTAACAAAGACTGTTGAACACGGAATATGCAATAGGCTTTCCAGGGAAGAAGAGAACAGCGTCTAAACGGCCCCGCCTAGTGAAGATTTGCTTCCCTTTCTGACGCACGTCGCGAGATGGCGTTACATGACAAGAAAGGTTAGAGTAACTGTATAGGCTCTGCTTGCAAAAGCAGAGCAAAAGCAGCCCCTTGGACGCCTCACCAGCGACAGGTGCCATTTTGTATCGAAAGTCACTGACGTCACGTAAGCGTCGCGTTGTGATTGGTTGCCGCTTTGCGGTTCGTGAAAGCGGTTGGGAGAAATTTGTTCCCGAAGCGGTTGGCAAAAACGCGCTCCGACCGCTCGATCCTAGCCGCTTTGCGGTTGAGAACGCGCGGATCCGCTTCCAGTGTGAACGCGCCATTAGCCTGATTGAGAATAGCGATCTGCGAAGTAAGGGTGTTATAAAACTGGAGAACTACACAGTAAAAGTTTTTACACCCTTAAGGGTGTAAACCAGTTTATCCCAGGACTAATACCCTTAGGGTGTTCAGGCAAGCACCCTTCATAGTGGGTGCTTGCCCAGCACCCTTGGCAAAGGGTGCTTGGCATGGAATGGGCGCCCGCTGTGGTGGCCCAGTGGATGCTGGGCCGCCCCAGCCAATCCAGCGCCGGGAGAGTATCACGCGACGTTTTGGTTGTTCAGGGTCACATGATGCTCTCTCAACGCTGGATTGGCTGGGATGGCTGGTAGATTCCGCCGCGCTCGGACGAAAGGTGAAATGAAGTACAAGCCCCAGTGAAAATTTTATAGGAATATGTCCTATACACATATCAGAACTAGTAAATTGTACAAAATTCATAAAAGGTATTGCATATTCTTATATTATTGTTATATGATTTACAGTTTATGTTTACTGAACACATTTACACATTTTTCACTTAGCGGGATTGCAACTTCACCACATACGAGGCACGTGATAAAGAAATAATGAGTCACACTGAACACAACTCATTTCATGAAGAAGTATTACAAAAGAGCTCCTTGCAAGCCACATCATAACCCCGAGGGCAACTGGGTAGTGTTACGGAGCCCCCCTTTCTCGAACTCTAAGTGAGCAAGCAGTGGCCCCAAACATCGTACTGCACGGCTGAACCATTGTAAGCATCACGGTCCTTTTCCTTTCGCCGCCACCTCCGCGTTGGTGGAAAAGTGGACACGTGCACCGAGTGAATCCATTTTTCGTTGTGGGAAAGCGACCTTGCAGGCGCCGAGGTTTGGGCGATTCATGTTTCTCGCTTTTCCTTTGCGAAATTTGCACCCTACACTAAAATAAAACAAACTGGAAGGTTCCTTGACCATTCAAACATTATGTATAGCCACTGGATGCAGTAGCGATGTTGAAAACCCGCTTTTCAAAGTCTGGGACGAAGACGACACAGAGGACGACAGCGTAGCTCGTGCATCCGGGGCTCTTGCAGAAGCGACGGTCGCTTCCCGCAGTGCGGCTTTGGATCCAACATGGTCGCCCTGGAAGCACCATAGCTGTGCTGTGCTTTGAAAGGCGCAGCACATACAGTTACACTAGGAAAGGCCCCGAAGTGCGCGAGCTCATTCACTCTCCGCGCGAATAAGCTTGCCTTTGCGCACTGATTTGTGGAATTCAAGGTTTTCCGCTCCATAGTCTTGAAGTGGAGCTTCTGGCCTATACAGATGGCCTTGTTCTTGTGTGTGTGAACAAGTCAAGCATAAAAAATATGCGATATCATATTTGTCTTACTATTGTGACGTGTCAGATGCAGCTATGAACAAAGAAAAAAAGTTGCGGAAAGTGGTGTGGGGAGTGGGGGACTACCCCATCTAACTTTGTAGGCATTCGCTAGTCGACATAGAAACCACAGCTACTTGGAATGCCGCTGACTGCAATAGAAGATCCCAAGTCGATGTGGGAGACTGAACAGAATGGTAAACCTGAGACTCAGGTAGGAAAACGAGAAACGCAAAGGAAGACAAAAAAAAAGAAGAAAAGAACAGGTAATGTCTACGTTTGAGACGTTGCCTGTTATTTTTTGTCCTTTTTCACGTTTGTTGTTTTCCTACCCCAGTTGTTTTCCTACCCCAGTCTCAGGTTTACCATTATGTTCAACTTACACCGGTGCGCCTGCGCTATTACTATTTTGTTTTGGAGACTGTTGCCAAAATTACCATGTCCGCGGCTCGTATGTGGATTTTAACATATATTTCAACTTTTAGGAGAGTTGCAGTGTGCAAAAGTTTCTTGTCACAGCTAACTTACCTTCTGCATGTATGCGTTACCCAGAGTAACAATGAACGTATTTAACAAAATATTTGCAACATTCATCTGGAAGTCATCGCATGAACCAATGAGAAGTCCTAACTTGTTTCGAGGAAATAATGACGGGGGACTAGGCGTAGGAAACATTTTTGTGAGACTGTTAATTTCCAGGTGGAAGTTTATTAGACAGGAGCAACATCATTTTCTAGAATTGAGTAAAAATATATTATTAGTTAAGTACATAAAACCTCTCGGATCTAACACCAATAACTACTTGTAACAGCGTTCCCAGGCTTCTACAAAAACGTCCTGGACGCCTTAGATTTTCGGAAAGCAAGGTTTGACCAATCCTGTTTAGACACGTGCGATGAATACAGCTAGTTAAGCATCTTCTACTCTTACTGTTTCCAGGTCCAGGGTTTCGCATATTCACTTATGACGCTCCGTTACATTTCAGAAGACTTTTTGTACAAGGCGTTAAGCTAATGCCAATGCCACCGAAGTCCAAGTCGTTTTCTTATTGATTTCTTTCTTGTACCATTCCAGTAAAAGAATGGCCCACCTCCTGCGGAATTGATGCATACGGAACCAACAATTGTAGACTTTGTCATGTAACTGAGACCTTCACTGATGATTTCGTTGTTTGTGTTGACGCTGTGTTCTTTTGGGACGTTTTTAAGAAGAGGCTGGGAAATGATTATGATGCTGAACAAGCATCATTTTGATACCTGCTTTTCGCTTACCAGATTGATACCATTCGATACATGTTAGTAGTTGTAGGACTTCACAGTTAATGGAAAACACACGAAGTAGATAAAAAACCAGGGATAGCAAAACCCTCTTGAGTGAAATTTAAAAACCATGCGATTCAAATCGATCAAAGTATGTTAACATGTTATAACAAAAACGATGAATAGACAGTAATAGACAAACTCCTGAATGGTTCACTTTATATTATATACGTCGGCCACACTAGTGGCGAGTCGAAGGAGGGAAGTAATTATCTCGTAACGTTATTAGGGAGTTTTAGAAAAATGTACGTAACTGTACGCACGTTAGGCTTAAATTTAGCGGTTGCGTTCCCGCACGCTACTCAAGCGAGTTTTAGAATAGCGTCTCTCCGTCGCGACGAAAAAGACCATGGCATCTCACGGTTGCAACGCCACCGAGATAAAGTCACAATTTTTATTTCCCACACGAATAGATGTAACTTTAAAAAAAACAAGACTTTTTTTTTAAATTTCAAATTAACATTTTAAGTTTTTTTTCAAATATGAGTGCGACAGGACCGGTCGTACCGGTCGTGTCCGCTTGCGTCGCCTCGGCGAGAGAGATCCCGTGTACTGACCTTCGCAAACCATACCTTCGCCGAAAAAATGTTCGCGCGTCGCAAGCATCAAGTTGCCGGCGATCGTTGCCCACCTTACTGGGTTTTCCAAACCTAGTGAAATGTCGTCCTGTGTTTGAAAATCGCAGTTGCGAGGATGCCGCCGACGTCGCGCTCATGGCGCATTCACACTGGAAGCGGATCCGCGTTCGCGAAGCGATTGCGGATGTGGTTCGCGAGCGACCCCGTTCAGACACACCGAGAGGCGGTTGGCGGTTTCTCGGCGATCACGCGTGATCTTTGAGACTTGCGTTTGGCAACCCTGTTTTACAATCCAAAATCCACTCTAATCGACGATCCAAAGCCAAAATTTTGCAATTTTGGCACTGAAGATTTTTCCTCGGGGATGTTCGCACGCATCACAAGTTCAGGCAGCGAAAAAAGAAGCATGGACCCGCCAAACTCGCCTGTGATTCCCTTGACTTCGCCCACAGGCAAAGCCCAGCTAGGTGCGCCTTGCTGACTCAGAACAGGATGCCCCCGACCTTTCTTCGAAGTGGACCCTTCCCGCATGAATAGCTGACCTTGTTTTCGGGATAGAGGGCCACTTTTCCCCCTTCGTTCGCTCTTATCATTTTCGAAGTTGTGAGCCGTGGGGTAGACCGTGGTGTGGGGGAATGTGTTCGGTGCTAGCCGGTCGTGGCTTCGTTGGTGGCGGACTGTCCTTTCGTCACTCGCACGTCGATCGAGTCTACTGTTTGTTTGACATTAAGCTCAAATAAACGCCGTATGGATTACCTCTGCACGTCTGGTACGTACACTTTATTCCTTGAGTAGGTTCCCTTTATTTGTTTTGTTAGTAGTAAACTTTACAGGTCGAGCTAGCGCAGGTACCCTGCCCGCAACGCGGCAGTGCGTTGGCTACGCAATCAGGCTCACGGCGTCTCTATCGGCCTTCGTGGTGGTCATGCACGGTGTCGAAAGCTTTCAAATAGTTCACGCGACTGCGTTAGTCGGTACAAAAGCTGACATTTCGGTCGGTCAGGGGCGGGTTCCGACGTTCTACGGGCAGAGACTGACAAGGCAGCAAGCTTCGGGCTGTGGCGCCCGGAATAATAAACAAACGCTTACCCGAACCAAATCACCAGTGCGAAGCCCGTTAAAATTACGAGTCAATTCTTTCGCGGTGGATTCAAGTGACGGACGTGAACATCGCGTTTCTCCGTTGATTTGTATGCTGCAACGCTAGGACTACAGCGCCTTGGACGCCTCACCAGCGACAGGTGCCATCTTGTTTTGAAAGTCACTGACGTCACGTCAGCGTCGCGTCGTGATTGGTTGCCGCTTTGCGGTTCGTGAAAGCGGTTGGGAGAAATCGGTCCCGAAGCGGTTGGCAAAAACGCGCTCAAACCGCTCGATCCTAGCCGCTTTGCGGTTGAGAACGCGCGGATCCGCTTCGCGTTTGCGGATCCGCTCCCAGTGTGAACGCGCCATCACTGCGACGCAAAAGCGGCCGCCGCTGCGGTCCTGGGCGCCGCCATTTTTTAACTGTGCTCGTCTTGGCTTTAGCCAACTTTTCATCAAGAATCCTCCTTTGAAGAGCGCAAACACTCTTTGCGCACGCACGCAATTCCTAGAAAAGCGTACGATAAAATTGCGCACGCAAAGCGCACAACGTGGCTAAGAATTCGGCGGCGCATGAGCACTGGCGACGACGCTATTCTTTGAGTACGCGAAGCTTTAGCGTGCTCTATTCCAAAACTTCCTATTAGGATGAGGGCACGGTAGCTTCATCCGTAGAGTTATTATAATGTACGCTAGAGGTTCAACTGGCGCTATTGTCTATGCGACTTCCGCGACGCAAATTGAAGAAGACAGCAACCAGTCACATTTTGCGGTGCCCCTCTGCATTCCTATGAGAAAACGCGCGTGCATTTTGTCTCTTCGCCGGACAATAGCACGGAACGTTTTGGTTATTTGGATCGTACCGAATATTATGTACCTTGATTAACATTGTTAAAGTCTAATTGCATTAGTTGGCGCATTTGTTTTCATCAGCAAGTGATGTTTAACTTCGCTACATTTCAGTCCCAACGTGTGTTCCGCGGCAGGTGTTTAAAAGCAAGCGACGATTTAAAGCAAAATAACAATCGAAACGAATACAGAGTGTGTTCAAGGCTCGCCAGCATCCCGGCGACGCTTATATATTCATAATATGCCAGTCCTGTCACTATATGAAAATGACCTCGTCGTGCATGAGCGGATGAAAACGTTCAAATAAAGAATAAAGTACGTGGGCTATGAAAGGTGTCTTTTCGTATTGTTTTCTTTGCCGGGCAGCTTTTGTCGGGCATCTTGTTCTCAAAGATTTCGAACGTGCGGGTGATGCTTTCAACGCAGAACTAACATGTTCGCACACCTTCACGAGTAGAAAGAACAAAGCGGTACTTACTTATTTAAAATCGGATATATTACGTGGCCTTCAATTTATTTTGATTGTACATGCACGGATAGTTACTGATCCAGTGTTACTGCGTAGTTCTTGCCGTCTCCCCTAATTTCCAGATGTCCTTCGTTCGTTTGGCACGTATATCCCTCATGCTGAAAAGCGCCGACGTCGTGTTCGCGCTAACACTGTCCGACGTGCACATAAATACACGTACGGGCCTTTAATGCACCGTTTTTAATGCGATGAATTTGAAAGATAAACGCCGTAACTGACCAATTATTTCATCGGCCTGACAGAGAAATGTTCCAAGCTACCTAGTACGTACGAATTATTCGGGATATTTGCTCTTATGATCGAGAAAATGAGAATATGATCGAGGAGAAAATGCATTCACTCTTTCCAATAGAAATGCATTACCGGAAGTTAATTTTCGACTGGTTGCTGTCTGCTTCAATTTACGTCAGCACACTAGCGCCACTTGAATCTCTAGCGTACATTATAATAACTCTATGGCTCCATCATACGTGAAACAACGATTTAATTCATCATGTGCATCAAATGGTACATAACGCACTTGTAATCTTCTAAATACGAAGCAATTAATGTTTTTCTTACCACAAAGTGCACAAAAAGGAACCCTGGATAGCTCGGTTGGCAAAGCACTGGGCTCACGATCTCAAGGTGGTCGGTTCATATCCTGCAGGAGACTGAAGTCTTTTATATGTTCACCTATGGGCGTAACGCTCTTCGGTGTGCATTTTGTGTTACATTCGGCTATTAAAGCCACCATTACGGCAGGCCGTTGCAGCCGGATGCTACAGGAAAGCGTTAGAGCACTCCATGAAAATTGGTAGATAGAAAACATTAGTGTAAAAACCGGCATCTCTTGTTCGCTTTCACAGTGTCGCGATACGTAATATCACATTTAGTGGTAGATGAGTACATATCTTCATTATTAACACCGTATGTGTTTTATCAGCCGATTTTTACGAAGTTCTGTGACGTTTGGCTGTTGCGGCCGGCTGTAACAGCCCGCTGTAACAACAGCAAAAAGCGTAACGGCATATATAAAAACTTTAGTTAACCGTCAAGTATTGATCTCACCACCTTCAGATTGTGGGCCAAGCGCTTTGCCAACTGAGCGATCCAGAGTTCTTTTCTTTCTAACTTTATTCGAGGTATCTAGGGTCGGAGACCCGAGCATTCAACTGATGCTCTTTTCTTCTTACCATGGAAAGCCTAGTCACAGATTACGTGCTTACCAGTACCTGTCAGCATGATCAAGCTTGAATTTCTATAAAGGTGACCATACATTAATTTCCTTCAAGGGAATGCCCCATGAGTACTAAAGCCAGGAAATACTTAGGAGAATTGTAGCACAATGACACTTTCTAAACTTTGCCAAAGCTGCTCAAATAGTAAAATTGAAATGCTAAAAAAATAAGATCATTATATACGGCTAAACGTGCGGTTTTCAAGATGTCGGTCAACAATTCTAAAAAGTAAAATAAAGGTAATGAACGTCAAGTATACACATTAAACAAAACAAAAAAAAATGTTCGCGGCAAAACACTTTAGGATAACTGCTTCTTGTCGTGAAGCTGCCGAAAGTTATTGAGAGGCCTCTTGTGAGACATATTGATTATTTACTCTGCGGTAACGTCTTGTTTCTTGGTATTAGAACGCAATCATTACCAAATACATTTGAAGTAGTTGCCATCCCGGGATGAGTTACTTGTGCCTTTCTTATAGTCACTCACTGTAGAAAAACCTAGTTTCTCAACTTTCGAAACAAAGCTCTTGACAAAAAAAAAAAAAAAAACAATAATTGCAGTGTAAACGTCGAGCTCGGCGAATTAAGAAACTAAAAAAAAAGTGTTTGCATGGTAAAATAAAACAGACTGCTTTGAGAGACTGAGACAACATTTTACAGCGTACGTCACGCACTGTGTCATAGTGCGACCACTTTTTTTATTTTTTTTATATATTTTCAGTTTCGCCATTTGCCGAGCTTTCTTTTGCATATTGCGTCGATTGGATCGCCTAAAAAACATTCCGGGAACTTGAACGCATCAGATTTTTAGATTTTACGTTTCCACGAGAAATCTCTCGGTGCCAGTCCAAGACTACTGGAGTATTGGAGGAAGTGCGCGCCATTGCCTGTCCACGTTGGCTTGAGCACGCACTCTGAGGTTGTATGGGACACGAAAGCCGCGTCAGCTTCGGCGTGAACTCGTTCGGCTCGATTGGAAACGACCGCTGCGTCAGCGATCGGCGATGACTCGGATCCAATCACGCCTTCGTGTCCAAGCAATGGCGACCGTCAAAGTTGCTCGATGAACGTTTAAAACACGGTCTTAGCGTACTGGGCTTTAAAGACCGACCTACGAAACCATTTTCCACAAGGTAGGAAAATGCCCCTCGCGTCCCTTGTCTTTTCACCCTCTCCTAAAAGTCACGTGACGGCAGGGGCTTCTTTTGTTTTGGCTTTTCCTGTAGGAATAATCCTCAAAAAGCTCAAAATGAGCGGCTAGCTGCGAGCGCCACAACGACCTTGAGACTTCCTGGTGTCTTCCCCTCGTTGACGCGGGCACGCTCAATCCGCGAGACTCAGCGCGACCGAACGCTTTTTTCCATGAGCTGCAGGCCCGAGGCCGCTCGGTCGGTGGAGATCGAGGGCCGCGGTATGCTGGGATCGTTCCAGCAGCTGCCCTCTGGCATCGCGCGTTTGCTGGAACCATTCCCGTGTCTGCACAAGAGTTGTCTTGCGCAATAAAGGGTTCAGGTCGTCGATAATCCATTTCTTTCCGAAACATATAAATCAAGTGGCTTTCCCAAATCTCTTCATTACTGTTCGAAACGTATATCCCCTCTAATAGGTTGTTCATTACCATTTTGCACTATTTTGCGTATTTATTCTTCCTTACATCTGCTTGATGACTGTTTTATAACTTGATAAAGGCATTTAAATATTGGCGCGGGCTCGCGAGATCAACGCTGTTCCGGATTTATCCAATATTGGAAAGATTGGCGTCAGGAACGTAGAAGAAGCAAACCGAAATTCTGACTTTTAATGAAGGCAGCGCAGTCGTAAGATAGGTCTTTGCTTCATCCGCCTACACAGCGTCCCATCGTTTGCACTATCACAACTTCTCAGTAACCTAGCTGAGTACCACACTTTACTCATAGTTGCTATAGATGTGGCCCCACAGGCTTTCCCGTTAGGAGCGAGTCGACTTTTTAATGACCGGCGACTCTCCTGGGTGAGAATAAATGTTATCACCTTCCCACAACAACCACCCATTTCTCTCTCCCCCCCCCCCCCCCCCCCCCCTTTTCCGAGTTTGGGAGATATCAGGCCACTCCATGAATCAGCCTGCAGACTGCGCTTTTTGGCTACTTATTCTCAACACATTCGAACGTGGACGTAAACACATCGCATGAACGACGTTCAGTTTATTTGCAACCTAAATAAGGTGGCTCTACTGTTGGGACCCAATCAATATTTGTTATGATTTCATGATGAAAGTGTGTTCATCGTGATGCCACAGAAGTGATCGATTCAAAGGGATAAATAGGTCCTCGTATTTATTTTGCGGAAATACTCGCTCCTTTGACGCTCCAGTGCGTAAGGTCAAAGCACCCGAGGCAGTGCGTAATACTTTAGAACTGTCGTTGACGATGAAATATTTGTGGGAAGTGTGTAAAATTGTTTACACCGACAAAATGTCGCAATCGCAAAAAAAAAAAATAAAACAATCAGCCTGCGGAAAGTGTTGCGTTCTCCCTCTCTCTCTCTGTCTCTTTTTTTGTCCGCGCCACTAAAAGAATAGCGGCCGAGCAACGAATATCTACCAAAACCTTGCTTCTTGAAGAAAGACTCCAGGGTATGCAGGAACTCATCTCTGTTACGACATGGCGCGGTGGTGGCACGTCGGGCGCACTTCCGGTCTGGGGCTGTGGGCGGAAGTCCCCATGTGAGACGTGTATTCCTGCGTTGCTTTGAAAGGAACCTGACAAAAACCCGCCTTCTCGTCAAAACGCCGCGACTGGGGCTGTACCAAGCGAGTCGAGAAAGGATTGCAGTTGTCATGTGCACGGTTCGTCCGAAAACGAGGATATGTGCAGTGAAAAGGGAAAACCAGATACCGTCGGGTCACGATTGCTTGGGCGGTAAGCACTTTGGGTTGAATTCACGGACACTTGTGGTCATCAGATTTATTTGTTTTGTTACAACATGAACGCCGGAATACCGTCAAGTTGTACGGACAACCTGCGGACTACGTTCAGTGCGTCTTCAACCTCGAACGGCCGCTTGATCGTTCGAACTGCCGTCTGCTCTTTCAAACGCTTCTGCTGTCGTCTGCTCTTTTAGATGACATCGGCCCGCAGACCAAATGTTGGCCGGGTACTTGCGATAAGAAGTAAGTGCAGGCGTCAAAAGACTTAAGTCTGAAGGCTGGTAAGCAGGCTCGATGTAAACCGGAAGATACAAGGAGATGTTGATCACTGTTACCAGTGGCCATCACCGACTTGTAATCAGGGGCGGATGCAGGAATTTCCTGAGGGGGGGGGGGGGGGGGGGGTCAGGTGTGTGTCAGCGTACCATATGTTTAGGAACCCCCTCCCCCTCTCCTTCGTTTTACGCCCTAAATTTTACACATGCAGAAATCAAGAGGGGGGTCAGGACATCCGGACCCCCCCTCTAAATCCGCCCCTGCTTGTAATGCCTGCTAATTCACTTAGTCCGATTCTGCTTGCGATGTTTAGTATCGACGTCGACTATCCCAACTACGGTTCACTCTTTTGCAGCCCGAGCGCCGTCGCGACTGAAAATTGCTAGCGAAATCTCATCATGCGAATCAGGTTTTAGCGTACATTCTGCGGCGTCCACGCGGAATGAATCGCCGCATGTCACATTTTTCACGCGACGTTTAGGGGTGTGACGAGCCTCGGTAATTTCGCTGAGGCCGCTCAAGTAAGCAGACATTGCCAGGAAGACGTAGCATCTACGATTCGAACGCGAAAATGGGCAGGGGGACTCACACCGACGCCGACAACATCGCATTTCAATGGTTTGTTTATGGGCGACAGCGAGCTTCTTGCCCAGACTCCATCGGGCATGCGCCGCGCCGGTGGCGTCCGCTAGGGGCGCTCCGGTTTGTTTGTAAACATGAGTTCAGTCAGGGAGTTTGTAGAAATTATAGGCGACATTGAATCTAGCCTTCTGAACAAATCATGCCCGGGGTATTTCCATTTTCCTTCCACGCGATTAGAAGGCAAGACGCTGGGGGAATTCATGTGCATTAATATGCTGCTTCTAAGAGAAAGTACGAGATTTATAATGCATGTCAATTTAGATGTAATGTTTTAATCACTGTGCCCAAACATTCGCGGCCTGCAGGATGACATGGAAGCATGGCGGAAAGCAGCTTGTTGGAAATAGAAGTGTCTATTGCATTGCACTGGTGTGAAAAATTATTACGTATTTTGTCTTATTTCTGTGCAAAAATACAAACAGCGTTTATAGAAACCAAACATTGTGCGTTTTGAGGAGCGCCGAAAGGACATAAAAACCGGGACAACCTGGACAATACGTCTTGCGACACTCAGCTTGTCCTGGTTTCTTGTTTTTTCGGAGGGTTTCAAAAGGGGATGAAAAATTATGAACCGACTGACCCGACTTACCACATTAGAGCAGTTCATTTTCATTACGACAGGCTCTCTTCATGCATCTTGCATAGTTCAGCTTGTACTGGTCCGTTTTGATTTTCGGTTCCTTTCAAAATGTGAGCTCTAAGCCACTGGACCAACCTACCACATTCATAATTTGTGGAAGCGGAGAAGTGGAAATGCGACAAAAGAAAAGATTCGCCCGCGTTATTTGAGGCCTGGAAGGTACAAAATCGCCCCCCCCCCCTCCTCCCCCAACCCCGCCACCGCCGATCCCCTAGTGAACCCCACATAATGAGCTTATCCCGGCTTGTCCCACCCCAACAAAAGGAGTCCCCCGTCGTCGAGAGAGCAGAGTGGGAGAGGGGGAAATCGGAAGGGTGGCGAGAAGGATGTTGGAAAAATTTTTCATAGGTCGGGCTTGTGTAAGAGCGAGCATTGTCGTGCCGGATAAAAATGTTTCCTGGATTCCTCGCAGGCAGCACGCGCCGGTAACGTCAATTATTGGTCTTTCACTTTCTTCGCTTATTGAAGGCTGGATATGGCCAATAGGAAATATGCAACATAGCAGCGCCCCTCACGGTTAAGGTGCACTCTGGGAGCAGGAGACCGTCAACGGGTAGTTTCGGTTTCTGTTTCGCCGGGTTGTTGTATCTGTCGTCTGCTATCATCCGCACACTTACACGCGATACAGTAAGCGCCTTTTTCTTCTCGTCGTGAATGTGCAGGTTCCTTAGGTATAAAGCTATTATCCCCAAGTCTTCGTGTTTCATTAAGCTGGCGATTATCTTATAGGATATACAGACAGCTGTTTCCCGTCATGCGACATAACACACGTTAGGGCCGAGATATTGCTGCACATTCAACGGTATGGGCACATCGACACCGTGACTGTGTTTTCATCATTCCCGTATACAATTTCCTCACAGCGACGTAACAAGAGCTGCATGTTCGCGCGTGAACGCATTCTCGCACAGCGAGGTTTGTCATGTGCCGCTTTAACCTGATTGAGAATAGCGATCTGCGAAGCAAGGGGTTATAAAACTGGAGCACTAGACAGAGTTACTCTTCCTCGAGGTTTCAAACAAATGCGCGCTGTGAGCTGGCACGGCGGTTGGCGTACGTCGATCCTGCGTTCCCTTTACTTCGCCGTGGCAGCGTGTTCCGCTCGCTCCCCATGCCAGCAAAATCACAACTGTTTCGTTATTCGCCGTATCTGAAATGTAGCGACGAGAAGAAAAGGGAACTGATTGTATTGCACTTCTGTGGGAGCAATCCAGAAGGACGTGAGCAATGGCGATGCTGAGACGATAGCAAACGACACATGCACAACCCAGCGAAAACGAAACCAAAACTACCCGTTGACAGTCTCCCGCCTCCAAAGTGCACCTGAACCGCTAGGGGCGCTGCAATTCGGCATACTGCCCATTGTCGGGTGTAGCCCGAAACAAGCCATTCCTGTTTAAAATAATTACGGCCCATTTTAAAGAAGCCATTTGCATTCCACAAACATGCGTTTCTATAAAATATTTATCCACGTAATGTATTTCTACATTAGCCATCTTTTCAAACAGGTTCTTGAAAATAAACCATTATATACGCCTCTGCAGAACAAACTTTTCGCAATAAAAAATATTTACGGGTGATCAACTAGACCGGGAAGACAGGGCTGCAGGTGTGACTCCATTTTTTATTTACAATTTCAGTCATACAATCTTTGTGTACACAAAATATTCAGAGACCGGAAAATGCCATTGCTTTGTTCAGGAAGTCAAAAAAGTGAAAACCGTTTACAACTCTCTGTAACGCCGAATTAGAGCGCAGCTCTTGAGGAGGATGATGGAAGGGCACTGAGGGGAGGGTATACCCCTCGTCGCTCCTCCTCACCTCCTTATCCTCCTCCTCCCTCATTCTTCAATCTCCTCCGGGGGGTCATGTGACTGGGGGGGGGGGGGGGTATCACGTGACCTCGGGGGTCACGTGACCTGGGGGTCATGTGTGCTCGGGGAGGGTCACGTGACCCCCCCCCCCCCCCCGATGTCACGTGACCCCGGGGGAGGGGCTCGCGCGGTGCATTATTTTTGACATTTCCCATAATGCACCGCGCGGTTACGCCGACGCCGACGGCGACGCCAACGCCGCTCAAGCCGGAAACGGCGCCTAAGAGCTGCGCTCTAAAAAGAAATCACACCTTCACAACGCTGACACCTTAGCCTTGTTCATCTAGTTTGCGATCTTTGCTGATCTGCTTGTGTCCCCTGGCCCGCACGTCACCACCATTTCCGAGTTGCAGCAAAAATATAATTGTTAAGGCCTCACCTTCTTGATCAAGTCAATGAAACTAATCGTTCGGGAGGACCCCCTCTGATATTGCGTTCATATTTCGGTGTCAAGACTGCATGTGGTCCTCTGCCCGTTGTTCTCGGTTTCCATGTTGGTTCCACTGTTCAAATAATGAAGCCTAGTGGTGACGCCTCAAACGCCGTGATTCTTCATTCTTGTCAGCTCGCTTGCACCTTTGCATTTAATTGTATTATAAACATAACCTTAAAATGCAAGCTTTTCACCCTTGTAGGGGTTAGACAGGTGGTAGCTGATAAAACCTGTGTGCTCTACGGACGTCTAACCCTTGTTAGCTGAGTTGGTAGAGCGCTCCACTGGAAATGGAGAGGTCCTGGGTTTGATACCCGGACCAGGCGGATTTTTTCGGTCGCGCACAAGTCACCTAGCTCTGTTTGGAGATTTATGTTTGTCCTTTGTGCTTCTTGTTGACGTGCTTCTCCAGTGCTTCTACAGGGATTATTTTTGTCATTCTTGTCCAACTCGCTTGCACCTTTGCATTGAATTGCATTATAATCAGACGTAAATCCCTGGCTACGGATTATAATCATAACCTTAAAGGGATACTTCAACGAAATTTGAAATATACCCGTCGTGTTCAAAAATAGGTTGAATATGATCCACAATATCCGTAAATGACAATCGCACGTTTGCATTTTGAGCCTGATGGCTGTATTTTTCGTTATAAACGGCCCACTCTGGCAAATCTCGAACAGCAGCCAGCGGAGACCACGTCACATCCGCAGCAATTGGGACGTAGTTTACCTCGGGACCTTACGTCCGGACGCAGCGGATGCAGCGAGCTATCCCAGCCAATCCCGCTCTGTGAACGTAGCTCGTGATACGCTTTCCGCGCGTCGCTGTGCCCCCTCTCCAAGGTCACGTGACATTCACAGGGCCTTGGATAGGCCCCGATGGCTTGTAGCATCCTCTGAAAGCAGCCGAAGCACACCAGCGATCGGGACACCGCAAGTAAACCCAAAGCTGTCTTTGTATGAATTTTGAGTGGCGGGTTAATCTTATATAATCTTGTAGAGGGACAATTGCAACTTCTGGCTCACACAAAGAAGAGAATCTCGGAAAGAGGGGAGTTCCTCCTTCAGCTCATCTCTCGTCGTGGCCGGAGTTGAGACAGTTACCGTCACTACCTGTCAAGGTTCCTAGACGGGCATTACAAACGAGGCGTTAGCGACATCCACCAGGTGCTCTTTGCTAATGGTTTAATTCGTTTTAAAATTCCTTTTCTTGTCTTTTTCAACAAGAGATTGGTGTGTCTGATGTGATAATGCTCCATTGAACACGAATAGACCAAGACATAAGCGCCGAAATTTCGTTGTAGCATCCCTTTAAAATGCAAGCCTTTCACCCTTGTAGGGTTTAGACAGGTGGTAGCTGATAAAACCTGTTTGCTCTACTGACGTCTAACCCCTTGTTAGCTCAGTTGGTTGAGCGCTCCACTAAAAATGGAGAGGTCCCGGGTTTGATACCCGGACCAGGCGGATTTTTTCGGTCGCGCACCAGTCACCTAGCTGTGTTTGAAGATTTATGTTGTCCTTTGTGCCTCTTGTTGACGTGCTTCTCCAGTGCTTCTACAGGGATTATTTTTGTCATTCTTGTCCAGCTCGCTTGCACCTTTGCATTGAATTGCATTATAATCAGACGTAAATCCCTAGCGCAAAAAGAGCCTCGCATGCTTTACGTCGGGAACTGGAACGAATGCCAGTGCTACCATATTTTAATAAGGACCTGAGTGTACGGTCCTACACATACGCCGTTTGCCAAACGGCTCTTTGCACTGCCACCCGTACTCGCTTCGTAAAATAGAAATGACACCCCCACCGGATTGCCGTCATTACACAACTAAAATGTTGCGATAATGCAATTCAAGTAAAACAAACACTGTTCTGGTGAGATCGCATTATCGAGATTCTTGCAGGAATATTATTTGTTTTGCGACAGCAATCCAGCGGGAGTGTCATTTCCATTCTACGAAGCGAGCATGGGCGGCAGTACAAAGAGCCGGTAATAGAAACAGCCAACAATACAAAGGCAAAGAGACGGAGGGCGTAACCCCAGAAGTACAAGCACTGCTTGTTCTTTTGGGATTGCACAATTGGGATGTAAGCCATCCTACGTCGATGACAGCAAAAACCAGGGACGTATCCAGGGGGGAGGCCCATGGGGCCCACCCCCCCCCCTTCTCCCGAAATCTTCCATTATGCTGGGACCTCCTCTCCCCTCTCCCCCTCATGCAGCATTTTGCCATGCCCCCCCCCCCCCCCCCCCCCCCAAACAAAATCCTGGCTACGTGCCTGGCAAGAGCTGCTATGTCAGTCGGGTATAAGCGGAAAGACTGCTTTGAGTAAAGCTGAAATAGGGCCGCGTAGAGACAATGGTCGAAGCGTAAAGCTTGTTTCGAGTCGGTTTTAATCGGAAAAAAGGATAACGGTAAGGTAAAAATCGGTATAGGTTTTGATGGGCTCGGGATAGGCCAATTCGTAATCGACGTGCTGCAACATGTCAAGTCTGCTGGCGGAGGTATAGGACACACCGACCTTGTCCAAACATACAGCTCCATTACTGCACTTTCTGAGGGCTCTAATTCGCGAAACCCGGCATGCAGTTGTGCTTTTATTGACGGAACAAGTTCGACAAATGGCACACAAATGGTTGCAAACTTTCCTCAAAGTTTTTTACTCCGACACTATAACAACCCAATTACATTTTTTTTTTTTTTTTTGCGATGCATGTCAGATAATGACGCCACTTTCAAGAACTACTCCAGCAGCGTACTTTTACTTCGACCCTGAAATTACACGCATATATGCACAGAGAAATTATATGCGGCAGCCTAAAAGTGCGTTTGTTATATTTTTTTTTTTTTTTGGGGGGGGGGGGGGGAGCAAGAAAACAAAAACGGTTTTTTACGTTCTGCACAAGCCTGATAGGCTTTCTGAAAGTTAAGCGTTGCTATGGCGTAACCGCGGTTGCCAAACGTCGGTCACATGTATGAAAAAGTGGCCATCTTGTCGTACTAGCGTGACAAAGACAGTGGTGACATAGAATGGGACGTGTTTGTGTGGGACTTCCTTAGACACGGCGAGACGCAGTACGCGCGGGGAGTGCAGAAAAACAAAACGATTGGCATAGTTGCCCTGGAGCGAGGGGAAAAAAAGAGGAAGGACAGACACGAAACTCCGAACGCAGCTAAAGATTTATTTTTCAGTACACCTCCTTAAATAGGCCCAAAAATAAACAAGAAGAACCACGTTGCCCAAGGTCACACAACTGTGGCGGAAAAGACCAAGGAAGGAAAGACGCACCCCGGCGACCGACATGAGGACACTAGTTTGTAGGTGCAAGGCCCGAAAGAACCAACGCACTCTCTAGAGTCTAAAAGGAAGAAACCGACACAAAGGAACCGACGAGGTAGGCACTTCGACCACACTCCTTCCTCCCCCACACCGGCGGTCGACCTAATGACTAATCCTAAGGACAAAAAAATAATATGTATAAATATTAAGCGTTAAGCAACGTTTTAATAGGAGTGGAAATTGCAACGCACATATTGCTAAAACATCCACTCTTCCTAGAAATCATCAACGACTTCTTTACAAGCTATTTGTAGACGTCTCTTTCCTTATACAGAGTCTGTCACCGGTGTCATTTGTTTTTTTGTTTCTTTGTCTTTTCTGCCACGGTTGTGTGATCTTGGAGAACGTGTGTCTTCTTTCGGGCTTGTGGGCCTATTTAAGGAGGTGTTCTGAAACAAAACTTTAGCTTGGTTCGGAGTTTCCATTCTGTCCGTCCAATTTTTCTTCCCTTGCTCCAGGGTTGCTATGTCTATTCTTAACCAGCTCACCTGCTTATTTGCTTTAACTTCAATACAATTAGAACGCGGCTGCGACGAGCAGAGTCCTTGCGCCACCCCG
Organism: Ixodes persulcatus; assembly: GCA_013358835.2. Classification (NCBI taxonomy): domain Eukaryota; kingdom Metazoa; phylum Arthropoda; class Arachnida; order Ixodida; family Ixodidae; genus Ixodes; species Ixodes persulcatus. Next base: position 148,022 of record JABSTQ010010016.1, on the reverse strand, counting down.
TTGCAACGGAGAACCAAACACTCCAACTACCACACGCTGTTGCGCAAAGAGAACAGGTCCACGCAGCGTCCCCATTCTTTTCCCCTCCGTTTTTCTGGCGCTTTTTCACGCGCATTCTCTTGGGAAGTTCTAAGCGCTCTCGTCTAACGGAGAAGAACGCCGCGATATATTTTAACACGTGACGTTTTGACTCGCCGTGAGTAATGCGGATGCAGTGGCGTAGCAACCGGGGGTGCCGGGGGGCCCCGGGTACCAGGGGTCCCAGTCACGTAGGGGAAGGTGCAACCTCTGACAGCACCCGGCACACCCTCTCCCTTCCCGCTTTACTGGTTGGTTACGATCTTGAGGATTCAAAGTGGGGGGGAGGCTACGAAAGACATAAGGACCCCGGGTGCCGTATGGTCTAGCTACACCACTGAGCGGATGTACTCGAGAAAGGCGTTCGGCTGGCACTACAGTAAGTTACAGCTCGAGAAGGTAGGGCGAGAGAAAGGAAGGCCGGGGAGAAGAAGAAGCAGACTGAACGCTGAAGGGGAGTGGGGGAAACTTCCTCCTCTTTCCAGCGTTATGTCTGCTTTTTCCTCCCCGGCCTTCCTTTCCCTCGCCCTACCTTCTTGAGTTGTAACGGACTATACTACCCAATCAGTTAGGAGACAAGTTCTTCGGCAGCGTTCGGCTGGCCGTCGGCTCATCGACTTCCGTTCCTGGCTGTGGAACGGAAGTGGTTCGAGGCCAGCAGTATCAGTACATTCTGTGATCAAAGAGTTAGGCCTCCCGGGACAAAGAAGTCACATATGTACCCTTAAGCAAAGGTCACAATGTTCATGCATCACGCAAAAGAAAACGAAAAAAAAAAAAAAAACGTGGTATTTGTCGCAGACGTTATGACCAAATTACAGGAACGCTTCGAGCATATTTAAAGGATGTTTGCTTTGAACATGTCTACCGGAAGAAACACGTCTCAGGCAGCGTCTACAGACTGTCTTTTGCGTGATGTGTTAGAAATGTTACCTCGGCTTTAAAGTTCGTTTCCAAGTAATCTTCGCGATACAAGGGAAGCTACATACGTTATAATTACGCATATAGATGAACTCGCGATAATCTGCCGCCTTCGCACCAGATTATCGCGTCTGGTTCTTTCGAAACGCAGATAAAACATCGGAAAATCCACCGCAGGCCGTGGGCGGGGGGGGGGGGGGGGGAATCTTTAGAAGCGATGTATTAAGGGAGATTTACCCGCTCGTCACTTGATGGGCGAATTTCGCTACACAAACCTGAGCTTCGGGAATGCACGAAAGTATTCGTTCTTTTGGAGGTTAATTATGAAGACGTAAGGAAGGTCGTAGGGCCTTCATTTGAGACTGTTTCTTTGTGTGATGTGTTAGTAATGTTACCTTGGCTTTGGAGTTCGTTTCCAAGTAATCTTCGCGAAATGAGGGAGGCTATATACGATATAATTACGCATATAGATTAACTCGTATGTGGAATGCCTTCGTACCAGATTATCGCGTCTGGTTCTTTGCAAACGCAGATAAAACTTCTGAAAATCCGCCGCAAGATGGGTGGGGGGGGGGGGGGGGGTCTTAGAAGCGATGTATTAACGGGGATTAACCCGCTCGCCACTCAATGGGAAAATTTCGCTACACAAACCTCAGCCAGCTTCAGAAATGCACGAGAGTATTCATTCTTTTGGAGGTTAATTATGAAGACGCAATGAAGGTCGTACGGCCCTTAAATGTTTCCTGGACAGCGCTGGAGATATTTAATAAAATACAGAATTATGCCCGTTTTGACTGTTATGAACTCAATTTGAGAAATTTTTGAAAATAAAATTATTTAGAAGACAAACGTGACAAAACACTTGACCGCACGTACTAGGGGTGCCCCTAATTTTAATTTAAGACAATGACGAAAAAACTTAATATTGTTGTATTAGTGTATTTGTGTAAATAAACTCGCTGTTTAATTTTATTTTTAACGTGTTAAACTATATAGCGACACAAGCACTAGATGCCTCAAACCGAAGATGTTCTTGTTCTTTTTGTTTTTCTCGAGCTCGAATATGACCGCAATGGCTGGTGGCTCGGGGATCGGTAGCACGTCTAGCGAAAGCTCGCGCTGCAAAGCCCACTGATCGGGAATTCAATCCCCCGCCCCCTGCCCGTTTCCATCTGGATGAGCATCGTACCGGCGTGCAGTCATGTATCACTATTGCGAGATGCACGTTATTGACGTCAGACTAGCAGCGATATAGTGCACTGGCTTTCATCTCCAACGAAGACAAACCAGACGCCCTCGGGGCTGACTAATTTTCCGCTGTCTAAACATACAAACAGAATTACATTGAATGACTCCGCTAGTGTGCACTTTTTCAACGTAAAAAAAACAACAAAAAAACTAACGTGCTTATTAGTGACCGACCCGAGGTCCTGCAATGTTGTTGCCAAGCTGGCACACACCTGCAATCAGCTTAGACCCATCCTTCGTGATGCCTCAATGTACGTTATCACTGTCGCACATTATATCTCACTTCATTATCATTATCACCCCCTAGACGGGCCTCACAGGCATTCATTGTACGGGCTGCATGCCTCTCTGTGGCGCCTGCGCATACGAGCAAAAAGGAATACATACCTACCTACAAACGAATATTTTGGTTTTATGCGTTACACCAGTGAGAGCGGTCGTGCTCCTTGAGGACACGGGAAAAAGATTGATGCTTGCAAGTGCTGCCGAAACCAGATTTCATAAACAGTAAGAATAAATGCCATGCATAATAGTGTGTTTTAATGCCCATACACACAGTTGCGTTTTTGTGCGTTTGACTGCGCTGCGCTGAGAGATGGAAGCGAGTCACCGGTACATTTATGCTTTGTATGAAGCGTGGAATTCAATTCAAGGAGTAGCTTGGCGCGCGACATACGAGAAGGAATATCCTGGTTTTTTCGCAGCCAGAACACAGCCAAACAAACCCAAACGCTCTTGAACGCAACTGTGCTTATGGGCCTTACGACGAGCGTCACCGCTGGCTACCGCGGCCACGGTGTACTGCTCCTAGTGCGCGTTGCAGAGCATGCTTCGATGCATAACAGCGCGAACTCCCGGTTGCACTGCAGCTCTGGGCGGTTGCGGGATCTCTTTGCAAATGCCCAAGTCAAACGAGAGTGACCAATAGAAACAAGCAACACCGACAAGCCTCAAGCAAACGAAGCACGCGCGAATGTATCTTTGGCAGGCTTGCGATTGCTCGTGCTTACTTCAAAAGCACCGAGAGACAACAAGCCTGTCAAATATATATCTTTGCGTGCGTGCTTCGTTTGCGTTTATATGTATGTTTATACAGCCTGAAGTTCGTCTGCCTCAACTGGTGACTTGTGCTGCCGTCCTCGTTCTTGTGCCTCGTCCTTTGCTGACTTGTGCTGTGACTTGTCCTTTGCGGCTTGTGCTGTGACTTGTCCTTTGATGACTAGCACTGTGGCTTGTTCTGTGTCCTCGTTCTTATGTATCGTCCTTTGCATTTCAGTATTTATAATGGTTACTTGTCTCTCAGGTGAAGATGAACAATTTAGTCAGTGCAGTATGACCGCTAGCCTGGGGTTTTAACGCGCACCACGCAGTAATGATATACGACCGCACGCCGGTACGATGCTCATCCAGATCAAACGGGCGGGGCCGGGGAATGATTGCTTCGTTTGCTTGAGGCTTAGCGGTGTCTATTGTTTCGTTTTGTCGCTCTAGGGAATTAGGACATAAAAAGCAACAGCCGTTTGTGTCCATAATTCCTCTTCAACTTGGAGGAACCTTTGTACAGGGTGTCACAAAAGAAATTCACACAGTCTTTTTTACCTCAAAAATAAACTAGGTATCGCCGAACGCTCATTCTCCGGCTAAAGGTAACGCTAGAGGTCACAACCAGATGCCAAAGTTTCAGCCCGATCCGATAACTTAATCAAAAGTTATAAGTGATTTTCCTAAAAATTTCAATGGGAAAACGGCGGCCGACCGAGTTTTCGAACACATGGGGCTCTATGGCACCAGAAACCGAAAACGGGCAAAATTATGGGCTCCATTTTCCCATAGAAATTTTCAGAAAACCGCTTAACCTTTTGATTAAGTTATCGGACCGGGTTGAAACTTTGGCATCTGGCTCTAACCTCTAGCAATACCTTTGGGCGGAGAATGAGCGTTCGGCGATGCCTAGTTTATTTTTGCGGTAAAAAAGACCGTGTAAATTTTCTTTTGTGACACCCTGTACTTCTCCTTACTTGGTAATGCCATCTTATTTGGTAGCGGAAGTGGACGTCTAGAGGAAATATTCCTTCAGTGTACGGGAGTGCAAAACATAAAACAGAGGTCGCATGTAACGCTCAAGCTACTAACAGCGCTTCTGGCAAGCTCAATAGACCCTTTCACGCATTCACAGTTATCTTATGCAAAAATTATAACTGATTTTCAGAAACTTTCAATTAGAACATGGGGCCTATTTCCGCCCGTCTTCCGTAACTGGCGCCATATAGAGATCCATGTATTTGAGAGCTTGGTCTGCCGCAATTTTTCCAATAGAAATTTCAGAAAATCACTTATAACTTTTTAATAAGAAAATTGTTAGTGCTGAAACTTCGGCATCTGGATCGGAACTCTTACGCTACATTTGAGTGAAGAATCAGCGTTCAGCAAAGCATAGTTCATTTTTGCAAAAACAAAACCACAAAAACAAGTAACTTTTTTTTTTTTTTTGGGGGGGGGAGGACATTTTTACTTGTACAACATTTTTAGGTCCTCCTTACGCGTCTTCCGCTCCCAGCAGAAATACGCGAACGGATAGCAGACGCCAATATAAAACAAACATTCGTCGGCTTTAGAATTTGTTTTTTTTATCATAGAAGAAAACTTTTTGTTTCCTAATCGGAACTGAATCTTCATCATCATTTATGCATTCATTAAAATCATTATTTATCGCGGTTATCCTGCTCGTCACCAGCCTCTCCTAATGGCGTTCTGGGTGTTTCTGCGATCTCCACACCTCCTGGGAGCGAGTTTGCAAACCAGTATACAGACGATATGAAGAGCAGGCAGACGCAAGACATTGGAAATGCAAAACTGCCGTTTTATTTCTATTTTTGTTTCCTTTGGCTTTGATTAGAGCTTTAAAAAGAAAGATACATTTTTTGTGCGAAACGACGATCGTGTGCCCAGTTTTAGGTACGTAGGTTTGGAATTCGAATTTTGTGAGGCGTGCCAAATATGCTGATCCTTACGGCCGCACCGCCGCACCCTGTACTTTCGCTAATTTTGAACGTGGTTGAAACTTCGACCCTATCGGAAATCAGAGCTTGCTCTAAGTTATATAAGCCACCATATTCTAGGTCTTGAATGGGGGGGATCGGTGGCCGAGTGGCCTAGCGCACACCAGCTCGGAGCACGTGGAGCGAAAGCTCGCGCTGCAGAGCCCAGGGATCCTGGGTTGAATCCCCCACCCCTGCCCATTTCGATCTGGATGAGCATCGTACCGGCGTGCGGTCGTGTACCACTACTGCGTGGTGCAGACCCCAGGCTTAGCGGTTGTACCGCACTGGCTAAATTGCTCATCTACAGCTGGGAGACTCGTCGCAACTTTTAAATGGCTGACCAACGACTCGCTGTATAAATATCCACACAACCCCAATTATTATTTACGTCCTGAATGGCTCGTACCTCGCGTCGCCCGTTGGCCGTTTCCGGCAGCGGCGGACGCAGCTGGAAGATCTAGCTCGACATTGGCGGCGAACAGGCCGTAATCCGAGCCCACCCTGAGCGCCCGAGCTGCATGCGCAGCTGCGAGCGTGCAACTCGTTTGTTCCGGAAAACTTCTGCGACATCTATGAGGGAAAGGCTACAAATAAATCGCGGGTGAATCGCGGATGTAAAATGCACGCGCAAAATCCAGCCCAACTTTGAGTACATTTTGGATCATTCGATATATTATTTTCGCCAAATTGAGAAGGATGCGGGGGAATTGAGTTTGCTTATATTAGGAAAGTTGGCTCTATTCATAAAATATACTTGCAATTTCTGTAGAACACCACCACGTACCTTTCGCGTTTGTATTTTATTTTGTTTTTGTTTTTTTCGGTGGAGTGACCCTACTTTTTTGTTCGAAATTGTGTGTGGTCCCTTACCTGTTTTTTACGCACATGTGTCCACGCCTTACATTTTTAATTCTTCGTCACAACAGGAAGGTATTTAACTTCGATCCAGCCTCGATTAGGTTGTAAAAGAATCAAAGGGCTGGAGCCGCGTCCGTGTAGGCGCACGTACGCTCGCACATCATTCACACATGATTTAGCGCCGAACGTGTCAGATGGCCAAAGCAACATGATTTTCGTATTCTCGTGTAGAGCCGAGGTCACACTGCTCATACATCATGCACAAGACAGTCTGCAAACACGAGCCGCCGGAATATCCGGGTTCGAATGCCGCGTGCCAAGTTTTCTCCTTGAACTCATTGTCACGCGGCGTTCGAAGCAAGAATCTCCCGGTGACTAGCGTTCGAATCTGTATGCAGACTGTCTTTTGCATGATGTATATGCAGTGTGACCCCCCGGCTTAAGACACGTCAAAATATTAGGCGGTGGAGAAAAATCATCCATCTGCGTTAAGTCCTTATTTCGAACTCTACTTGTTCACCTTCCGCTCATCGAGAAACACTACGAGAGAGCCCAAGCATGCACCTGATCTCGATACTGCACCGTCTTTTTCAAAGCAATAAAGTCCGTCTGCCAGGTCACTGAATGTCAGAGATGTAGGAATGAATGGAGGCGACATACCGCTTCTGTCTAGCGAACCGTGGAAATTCCAAGGGGAGCCAGAAGTGGAGCTCGCGGTCGGTGGGCTGGGGACGCCCCCAAGGCTGCCCAAGTCCGTCCAATCGCGTCCAAGTGTACCCAAGGCCGTACAATAACACGTCTCGTCGTTTGGGTCATCGGTGGGGGCGTGTCCTTCTAAACCGGAAAACTCCCCCGGATTCGACTCTAGGGGCGTCATGCAGGCTTGGGAAGTAATCCGTTACTTTTCCAAGTAATTTTGTAATTGCCTCGTTACTTTTTCTGGAAGTAATTTGTAATGTAATTTCGTTACAAAATATTGGTAACTGATTACTTTAATTACTCGATACTTTTTTTTAAAAATACGAGCATAATAGAGTAACAGGAGCAATACGAGCAGAACATTCACCAGCATAAAAAGAGCGAGTTCGACAAAAAAGAAAATATCAGGAAGAAGAAAATAGCCGAAAATGAAACACGATTTTTTGTATGACCGGTCACTAGAGCCACTAGGAGAACGGGCAATGCATGTACAAATATACGAAAGACAAAAATCAAGTAAGACAACGCGGCATAGGCTCTCCGTCGCCTTCCATCGTGTTTTTCTTCTTCTCCCAGGCAAGAGAAAGCTCTTTCTTGTTTATTTGTTTTGGCGTTTTACACCGTTTCACCCTTCCCAACTTCTTCGACGTCTTCGCCACCTGAACATACATCAAACGCGGGTCCGTACCCCTTCGATTCGCGGGTTCTCAACTCGCTTAACAGACGACGTAGCCTCGCGCGAGAGGGTCGAATTCTCTTTGTCTTTAATGTCCGCTACTGTTTTCCAGCAGGCTCTTGAGGCACGGCTGAAAAACGCCCGGCGCGAGGTCGAGAGCATCCTCTTCGAGGGTGCGGAGGATACTTCTTTTGGTTTACTTGTCTGGGCGTGGTGGTCGAGTCCACTCCCTGCTTTATGGTCAACTGTCAACGTAAAGGGGGGGGGGGGGTTGTTAGGCCATCTAATAAGTGCTGAGAGAGAGACAGAGAGAACGCGTAAAAGTGTTATGATCCTCTATTGTTTTCTGAGACCGATGGCCACCGCTTCTCTCGCTCTCTATGCCCTCCTCTCCCCTGGCCTCCACGAATATAGGTATGAAAGTGAGAACCGATGAACTATCAAAAACCCGTAACCGCCACTTTTTCTCTTACTGCTCGAGTTTTTTTCGGTCATGGAGTGTCCGTCGTCTGCATGGCCATCTCTTAATGAGATGTTCATAATTCAGGGCATTGAGGAAAACGGAGCCTATTGTTTTTTTCGGATAAGTGTACGGAAAAGTAACGTGAACAAAATTTGTAACGTAACGAGTAAAGTAATCCGTTACTTTTCAGCGAAAGTAATTTGTAACGGTAACCCATTACATTCAAGGTTTGGAAATTTGTAATTGTAATCCATTACATTTTTCAAGTAACGAGCACATGTCTGCCGTCATGTAGCCTCCAGAAGATTCCTACACTCGAAGAAAAAAGATGAACTCAGAGGACCAGCGGCAGCCTTTAGTCCTTTGAACTCCCATTTGCTCCCCGAAGAGACCATCTGGTTCGAGCTATACACTAGTTGCGTGCAGTGCAGGCGAAGGCAACGCCAGGGAAAGAAAGAAAGGGTGAGCGGTATGAAGGCGGGACGGAAAAGGAGGGAAATGAAGGGCGAGGAGAGGAAGGGAGAGCACTAGGAACATTGGATATGGTGGGGGAGGTTTCCTCCCCAGCCATTCTAGCGCTTGCCCTTTCTCCCCTCGTCTGGTGTGGGCTGCGCCTGTAGTGCACGGAACTATTGAAACGGAGTATAGATATTGTGCGCAAAAGATGAGGCCTAACTGCACTCGAAAGGGACTAACCGAGAGACGTGCGCGAGCAAAAACAGCCATTAGTCCTAAGGCAGGGTGCATGTGTATGTTTTTGTCCCCGAAGGTAAACAGAACGCTTGCCGGGAAGACAGCTAATAGTTTGCTCGTTTTCGGAATCTGCGCGACTCAGCAGCCAGCACGGCTGAAAGTGTTCACCAAATTCATACGAAACTGGGGAATATTTTTTTATGTGCAACAATCGTTCAGACATTATATGGTGCACTGACCTTCTCGCAGTGTGTGAATCCGAGTTAACGACTGTATTAACTAACATTCACAACTATTTCATCAACAATTATGCTTTAACATTTGACAAGTCCCATTTACGTAATCTGCACTCGAACAAACATGATTATTCATCCAGACGTAATATTTTTGAATACTAACACATTTTGTTTTGTCTCTAATAAAGCAATTTTAAGTCTGTAGAAGACGCCCTTTGAGCACCAGAGTCTCGCCATCACAGTAAATGGTCACCTCAATTGCTAAAACTGAGTTACTGAGAACAACTCGAGACTCGTCTCTGCGTCTCACCGTGACCAACATTTTTGAATACTCCTACGCCGAACTCAAACTCTGCGACGACACACTTTATACACAGCACGTTCCACTCAGAAAGTACATTCAGGGACAGTATCCACGCCAACGAGGTAGAGGGGATTAGAGCGATAAACTGATATTCCGTTCACCAGGCAAAAGTGCCCCTCCCCCCCCCCTCCCTGGCTGCCGCCAAATTGTACAATTTTGACCACTAGACACGTGACCGCACCAAATCCTGAAGCTTTTACGCAAAACTGAGCCGAGATTTGTATTGCGATCGATTGAAAAAAATCATGACAAACTATAATTTAATAGTGTTAGCCCCAGAGATCAGTGTCTAGCTCCGATAAAAACTCAAAATCGGGCCCCGCGGCTGACGGTATCTAGCGGAGCCATTGCGAAGCTGACCGCGTTTTTGTCATGAAAGCATATTTTGGACTTAAAACAAACAAAACCTAACGTATCTAGTTGGTACTGTTATTAAAGATCAATAAGCAATTATCCGTGCGCGGTTCTTCGTTAAAATCCAGACGTAAAACTTTAGGGTCACATGTCTAGTGGTCAAAAATGTACAACATGGCGGCGGCCGGGGGGGTGGGGGGGGGGGGGCACACTCTGCTGCCCGTTTATCGCTCTAAGCCCCTCTATCTCGTTGATCCAGACGCCTTCATGTCGTCGTCGCTGTTCCACGTAATGTCGGGAGATCATCATAATTGCCACCACCGCCGGCTGACACTGGACTCTGTCCACCGCTTCCATGCGCGGACCCTCTCTTCACCAGAACCCGGCCAGACACGGCACGTCTCGCACTTCTGTTGCTATGGAAGAATAGACCTACGAGGTTCAGTCAGTGTTATCTAGACCACGACATGCTGGAAGCAGGGCTAGCGCCTCAATTCAGCTTCTACAGTTCCCCACCCATCCATATCGACGCCATGGCTCAGACTGAGCAACACCAGAAGAGACGGCTCCAACGCCAGCCGTGAACCCATTTGTCCTCGCTCTACCGGAGAAGCTCGACTTCCACCGTCCAGACGACTGGCAGTCCTGAATCACGCGATGGGATCCCTACTGAGTCATCTCAGGACTCAGCAAGCAGGACAGCGCTGCTCAGGTAAATACTCTCCATGGGACGCGAGGCGGAGGACGCTTAGCCTCTCACAAGCTTAATCACCAACAGAAGCACGACTACGACTGCGCGAAGAATGCTTTTGAAAAGCATTTTATTGCGCGACGAAATATCATAGACGAAAGCGCTACGTTCAACCGCAAAAAGCAACAGTCTCTTGAGACAGTCAAACGTTTCGTTACCAACCTCTTCAAGCTGGTAGAGAGATCCCATTTGGCGCCTTCAAAGACGAGCTCATCCTGGACCGACTCGTGGTAGGTTTTCTCGATATGGCTCGATACGGTTCTCAGCGAGAAGCCGGCCACTCGACCCCACGCCTACTTTAGTAAAGTTGACGATTGGGCTAGTTGGTAGTCTAACATATTGAGGTATTTAGCGCACAAAGTACAGAGAAGAACAGGACTGAAGACAGCGCATTTTAGAGCGCAGCTCTTAGGCGCCCGCTTCCAACTTGAGTGGCCTCGTCGGCGTTGCCGTCGGCGTCGGCTTAGACGCGCGTTGCATTATGGGACGCTTCACATAATGACGTTACACGTGACGTCACGTGTGACGTCACGAGGGTTACCCTCGTGGGGGTTACGAGGGTTACCCTCACGAGGGTTACGAGGATTACCCTCACGAGGGTAACGTCAAGACGTTACCCTCGTGACCTCACACGTGACGTCACGTGTGACGCTACTATCAACGTTATTAGATTAACTCAGTTGCGGAACTGTTCATAGACGCTGCATGCACGAACGGTACCCCCCCTCACTCACGACGACTCGCCCAGATTCGCTCGACGCGCCGCCGGACGGCGGCTTTGCTAACTGAATCGGGATACGTTCGTTTCAACGTCACTAGAAACGTAAAAACCAACGAAAAAAACTCTTTTTGTAGTAACTTTTATTGGAGATTAGTACATAATGGGGGCGGGTGAGGTTTTCTAAAATTTTTAGTTTTCAAGGTTTTGCAGCTTAATTAATATTGTTTTTATACAACCATGCCTCAGCGGGGATTTCAGGTAGCGCGTCCCGACCTAGGCGCATTTTAACTGTGGGGTGTACTTCGCGGCGCGTCCGCTGGGGATAAGGGGGTGGCACCTCTGTAACCCGATTGAAGCAAAAAATAGATGTCACGTGCAGTTCCTCGAGTGACCGCTGCGGGAGAAATGGCGGCGTTGTGATCGCCATTGGGCGCTAATCTACGTGGCGGCGCCTACAGCTCCGCAACTCCCTGACTCCCCGAATCTTGAGAAGATCATGGCGAGATCTCTTCGAGGGAAATTGTGAAGAATGCGGCTTCGCGGACGGGTCCTGGCAGCATACCTACTGGGAATGCCCAGAGACCCCCCTGCCTACTGTCCTGCGAGATATGCTAGAGGAAGGCGACTTCCCTCTTTGGGAACGGATCTTGGTGGCAGAAGACTACACCATTCAGGTTGCAGTCGTTTCATGGGTGCAAGAAATTGAGTGCAAGCTCAAGTCGAAGCTAAGAATGCGAAGAATCCCACATCCCCCATCCCCCCCTTAAACGAACCCTCGTATCAGATCTTATGATCTGATTTTATGGTTCAATAAAGTTTACTGACTGACTGACTGAGCTGTGCTCTTTAGAATGCACAGTTATCAAACGAAAATATAGATGGCGCTTCGAACGACTCTAGGCGGATTAAGGTGAGTGAGGGGGGGTACCCCCCTCCGCGGGAGTTCCACAACTGAGGTAATCTAGTAACGTTGGCTACTATGAAAACACGCGACGTATGACGTCACGTGTAACGTCACGTGAGGTCACACGCATTTAACGTTGCCCATATTCCCGCTAAATTGAGCGGGGAAATTATTCTGCTAAATTTAGCGGAAGAATATTTTCGCTAAATTTACCCTCGTGACGTCACGTACGTGTGACGACATGTGTGACGTCGACGTGACTTCACGTGTGACGTTACGAGGGTAAAATTTCCCGCTAAATTTAACGGTAAAGGACGAGGGGCATACCCTCACCTCCGTATCCTCCCCTCCTCCTTCTCTAAAGCTGCGCTCTAATTCGGCGTTACAGAAACTTGTACACATCTTTCATTTTTTTCTGTCCTGTTCTTCTCTCTTCTGTGTGCCCTAAATACCTCAATATCCACGCTTACCCTCGAGACTGCGGTAGCTGCCGCGCGAAACTCTAAAGCCGTCAAGCAACAACACAACGAAATTCGAAGTACGCAAGGTCAACACGGCGCCGCCGTCCTTTAATTGTGCTCCGCACACAGAAGGAAAAACAGGAGCAAGGAAACAATGCCTACGGCTCGTTCACAAAAAGGAAACGGAGGTATCCGCCAGTCATTCAGATGGTGTCACTGTGCTTCGATTCACACCAGGACGACCTGTCCGGCATCAGGTCAATTATGCAGGTCGTGTGGAAAGCAAGTCCTCTACGTTTATGTTTGGCTTTCTTTGAAGCATCAAGAGGAACCAGGTACTTCCACAGCACCTCGCTCAGCTTGCAGCACAGCGGAAGTGGAAGAGGTGTACTTCGGTGAACTTAAAGACAGTTCAGCTCAGGAGGATTGAAGAATCACCCCGTCATGAACAACATCTCGATCCCATTCATGGTCGACAAGAGCGCCGACGTCACTGTCATCGCGCCGAAGGACTACAATCGCGAAGTAATGGGCATTTTGTGAAAGCCAGAAGAAGCATTTCTCGGTTCAGGTCTTCACAAGCTTTCGACCGCTGGACAATTTAAGCTGCTAAGGAATGGGGCGGTCAACAACTTCAAGAGAAAGTTTTCGTAGTTCAAGGCCTACAGGAAGTTTTCCTCGGAAGGCCTTCCATTCGATCTTTCGGAGTTCTCCAACAGCTCCTCAACGTCGGTGGTGAGACAAGCCGTACGGAGGACGTCTCCCAACTACTTGCCAAGTACCCTGAGCTGACTTCGGGGCTCGGATGGTTGAAAGCCTAGTACAAGGTGGTTCTTGGACGAGAGGCGAACCCTTTGCTCCTATATACCCATGGCGCGTGCCACTAGCGATGCTTCCACCTGTGAATAATAAGCTCTTCAAGATGCTAAAGATCCGTGTTATAGAGCTCATCACCGAGGCCCCAGAGTAGTGCGCTTCAATGGTCGTCGCAGAAAAAGGAAACGGCGGACTGCGCCTTTGCATAGACTACGCCGAGCTCAACAAGTAAGTTCGTAAGAGAGCGAGTAATCATGCCCACCGTAGACGAAAGTCTGGCAATTGACCTTTTTCATAGTTTGGCCACGATCGTGGCGCGCCCTCGCGGGAATCGCTCGAAACACTTTTGGGGGCTCCGGGACCGTCTTTCCGTCGTCCGCGCCAGGCCTGGCGTGTCTCCCGGTTCATGACTCTGGTGGCGTTGTTCCGTATTTCACCATTCTGAACGTGTATTTCTGTCCTCGTTTCGCGTGCATATTTTCTTAGAAATGGCTGAGGACGACCTGGGGCCCTGATCTGAACACTTGGCGAAAAAGTCGGCGAGAAATACGGCAGCTGTGATTGGTAGGTGCCAAAGTCAAGTGCGACATCGGCCAATCGCAGCCGCCGATTTTCTCGCCGACTTTTTCGCCAAGTGTCCAGATTAGGGCCCCTGGAGGATTAACAAAAGTCACTGTTTATGATACAGAGGATCTCGTTCGTTTTTATACCTTCAAGGATGGACAGACCGCCGACGTCGCATCGGTTCACCATCGACTCGGAGTCACTTAATCGTCACTTCGGTGTCGCGTCTTTTCAAGCAATTAAAGAAAGAGTCGGCTTTCAAGGCAGAGTCGCAGAGTGTTATGTGAGGAAAGTAGTGGTGACCAGTTTCGATACCGACTCAACCATTCCCCTTTTGCGGAGCTTGTGAGCTCCATTTATGAGGCCAGGCCACTACAAATAGCTGATTTTGCTCTCCTTGATCGCTTAATTAAGTTATTGAAGCTTATTGCGTCAGTCACTTCGCCGTCCCGTGTACCGCACGAGCGCGCGGAATATCGCCATATTCGGGAATGTGTAAACAAACTCGGACGGTGTGAAATCCGGGCGGTCTTGATATTGCTAAGGCTTGCCTGCACCGTCAAAAAGTAAGGAACGGTATGTTAGAAACAATCTCCCTTCGAATTTGGCACGTTTACGAACCTTCGACAAAGTGGGTGTAGCAAACAGGGGAGTTTACGGTTGGTTGCCAAGGCATTCCATCGTGGTTCTGTCTCCGTAAGGCTTAAATTCGTTTCGCACGCTTTAAATGCTGTGCCAGTGACTGATATCTTTTGTGTTTTCTCTTCACTTTTAACGTGGCAAGACGCGAATGTGTATAGCGCACGCTTGAAGAACGGAAAGCTTTATCTTGTTATTCTTTACTTGAGAACCGGCTATGGCATGATTACGTCAGTCAACCGCGTGTGCACATTCACTGTTAACGGAAATATAGTCAGAGTCCAGGGAGCTGGTGTAAGTTGAACATGATGGTAAACTTGATATACGAATACATGGAAGGAGAGAACATTGAGGACAGGGCGGAAACAGGACTTCTTTCAAGAAGTGCTTCCTTGATGTTTTATCCCTTCATGTATTCGTATCTATTCATCAACACACTTGTTTTCAGTTATTAAACCTGAGACTGGGGTAGCAAAATGAAAACGCAAAGGACGAACAGGCAACGTCTCAAGAGACGTTGCCTGTTCTTTTTCTGTCTCCTTTTACGTTTTCGTTTTCCTAACCAGTTTCAGGTTTGCCATCATGTTCACATTTACTGTATTTTAGTTAAAAGCAGAACGTCCCGCCATCACACTGATGACCCAGCCACCCAACACGGAAGATTCGCGTCCTAGGCTTTTGAAAGCAGGGCAAAAAGGGCGGGGTGTTTGACATCGGGTGCTTTCGTACACCACCCGCAAAAGGCTGCTGAAACTCTATAAAATCTTGCGTTTGAATCATTTTTGCTGTTATTTGTGCAACCTATAGCTGCATGGTGGTGAGGCATGACGACTACGAAGCCTAGCCGCGAGAAAAGCGGAGGAGTCGAGCCTAACTAAGCACTGTCCGAGCGACCGAGCGGACGAGAGAGCCTCCAAAAATGGCGCCTTTCCCTTTCCTCCCCTCTCCCAGAGTCGGCGCATGCGCCTAGCGATCTCTGAAAAAGGTCAATTGTTTCCCGTGGCACGGTCTTCAGCAAACTCGACGATCGAGCCGAATACTGGCTAGTACCTCTAGCGGAAGAATCGCAGAAATATACGACATTTCTGACGCCGTTCGGTCGCTTCAAAGTTCGTTGCCTTCCCTTCGGAATCTCGACCGCACCAGGCATTTTTCAGTGCGAAATGCTGAGAGTTCTTCTGAGAATGGAAAGCCAAGCTTGCCTGCAAAACGATATCATCGTCTTGAGAAAAACACTGGCCGAGCACAACGAGAACTTGGTAAAAGTTTTCGAACGAATCAGCAAAGCCAGCATAAAACTCAACATCGGCAAGTGCGCCATCCTGCTGCAGACAGCAAAGTTACTAAGCCACGTCGTTTCTTGCGAAGGTGTGAAGCTTGACCCTGGAAAGTTGATGAAGTCACATAGATGAGACCACCATCACATGCGAAAGAACTAAGATCGTTCTTGGGGATGGAAAACCACCTTGCCAAGGTTTTGCCACACCTGACACGCACATCGAAGCCAATACGGGATCTCCTTTGCGCCGACGCTGCGTGACTCTGAGTACATGACCAGTAGCAAAACTTCGAAGCAGTGAAAAAAAGCTCTAGCCAAATCGACAGTTCTCACAATCCCAAAAAGCCCCTCACAGTCTGAGCGGACGCATCATTTTACGAAATTGGTGCTGTCTTACTACATAAGAACGACGGAAAGCAGCTGCCCATGGCCCATGCATTGCACTTTCTCACTGACACGGAGCAACGCTACGCTCAAATAGAGAAAGAAGTCCTCGTGATCACATGGGCTGTGATCACTTCCGCATGTACATCTTAGGACTACAGTTTCACATTGAGATAGACCACAAACCGCTGGTTCTCATGATAACAAAGCGATTCAAAGAGTTGAGCCCAAGATCGCTAAACTCGTCAAACATAAAGTTGGCCACGAAGTTCACAGAGCGTGCTGATTGGACTCTCGCGACGTTGGCGTCACACGGGACGAGATGTCAATCATCCAAGCTCTCTCGGTGCTCAAATTTCAGCGAGAATGTTAGGCACAAAGTTGTAGCGAGCTTATCGGAGCGCGCGTGAGCAACACCATATGGGGCCAGCCGATTGAACGGCTGCACTGATGACGTTGCGCCCCCGTGTCCCTACATCCCTACGCCGCGATAGAGTCATTGAAACGTAGATTGTACCTAGGCGGGCTGTAAATACTCTGAACTTTCTCGTCGCAAGATCGTTGTTTGTGGAAGTTATTGCTGACGACAAAGTGACGTTTTACAACTTTGGGAAGGAGTTATTTGAGGCCAAAATCTTCGCTTCGGAATCGTAACGAAGATTAAACTTCGTGATATTGTGGAGCCGTGCGCGGTGTATGCGGTTTTAGAGCTCATCTTCCGCCACTGTCAACAACGTCACCGGGGTCACCCACAGGCGTTATGTATAGAGACGTCGGTAATAACTGAGAGGTGAGGGGGCGAGGGGGGGAAGGCGAGAAAAAGCTGTGGAAAGGGGAAAAGAAAGGTATAACCAACACAAACACACACTCAAAGAGGGGTCAGGAAGGGCCGTAGAAATTGTTCGGGGGAGAGAGAGAGGGGGGGGGGGGAGTGGGGTGATAGTAGTGAAAAATGGGGAGATCACTTCCCTGAATTTATAGAGCGCAACTCATGCGCCCGTTTCGAGCTTGAGCGGCGTCGCCGTCGGCATAACCGCGCGCGCGTTGCATTATGGGACTTTTTTTCTCTAAATTTAGCGGGGAAATTGACGTCACGTGATTTTAACATCAATTAGGCATACCCTCCCCTCCGTGCCCTTCCCTCCTCCTCCTCAAGAGCTGCGCTTTAATTCGACATTACAGAGAACTGTAAACGTCGGTCTTTTTTTTATTATAACTCTCTGAAATGCAATAGTCCGGGGCTGGGGCGATATCCCCCCCCCCCCCCCCCTTATGCCCTTTGCGCCCCCTTTTTCGACGCCACTTGGGGGGGGGGGGGGGTGAATCGCCCCCCCTCCCCGTTCTTCTGTTTCGACGACCCTGCTTAGAGGCGTGCCAACTGAGCGATGACGAGGAACAGCATAGCGTGCAATTTTCGAAATTATGGTTCCAGAGATTCTGGAATTAAAACGGGGCGCGTTCTATGAACTTAAGAGCGGCCATGACAGACTTTCAATCGAGAGGCTCGTGCCAGGGCTCGTTGTGTGCAGGCGCGTTCAGTGACGTCCTTTTATAGTTCATAACTTTGACGTCAGGGTCAGGATGATCAGTTGTGAACAACAAATTTGATGGTGCGTGTTCGAGTCAACGGTGAAAAGTTTGGTTGTGCACGATGAAAGCTTGGTGTCCTCGCGTTCTCGAAACATCACCGTCAATATTGACAAACTGGCATTACTCTTATTTCAGTTGATGAACGCAGAATTAATCCCAGTTTGGCTAACCTTTGAAAGTGTATCATAAAATAATTTTATCTCCCGCTGATGGGGGACAACTGCCCGGAAGCGAAATCCGTCCAAAGATGGACAATGCTACTCGGCTGGTAGAGACCTAGCCACGTCGGGCTACACTCTGATCAAATTCAAAAGGCCGAGATAAATAAAAGGGACGACAGGGCCGTTTTTTTAGTAAATGCTGCTTTATCGGCGGAAATAAGAACGATATTAGATTATCAACTTTGACGGTGTTGATTTTAGAATGCAATTACTCGAGCCTCCGCTGTGCTTTTTAGAGACCATCAAGGTCGCAGCTGATAATCTTCATCGTAGTACATTATGCGTATACGAACCACGTTCGTCTCCGCGTGCTTTCTCGTGCTGCTCTAGCTCGGCGCCTATACTTCGTCTCACCTTAGCATGGACTAACTGCGAAGGCTGTGCAAGCGCGAGCGGCTAGCTTCGACTGCCTTGACTCGAGCACTCGCTGCACGAGCGCTCAAGCAGCCGCCGAGGCTTCATCGAAAGCAACTACCTTGCGCTTTTAGCACGCGCGGCTAACAATAGTCCATGCTAAGGTGAGACGAAGTATAGACCTTTCCAAAAAAGAGCGTGTGGCCGGTGCCATTTTTAGTGTACGAGCGTAAGGCGCGTGCTTTGCTCGCTTTCCGAAGCGACGAACACGCACGTGCTGGGCTGTGAAGATCGCACGCTAGACTGTGATTTTGTAAACATTGGAAAGGTCTATAGGGAGTGCTAGGGATTTTTCGCCCTTTCAGTGAAAAACGTCACGAAGATATACGGATCTGCGGGTTTGTAAGAAAAGAAAACTTCGCTGCAATCTTTCGGATCCTCCCCCCGCTATGCCATAACACGAAGAAAGTTGTGTCTGACGAGTTTAGCGACCCAAGACTGCAGCGATTCCGAATGCGACTGCTCCAGTACGACTACACCATAGGACACGTTCCTGGAAAAGCGATGCACAATGCCGATGTGCTGTCACGCAAGCTATTACCGACACAGCCTCTCGTACAATGGAACTCAACTCCAGACTGTACCACGGCCTCTCGATCCCCCCTGTTGGTGTGGCCTGCCGATTTTTTCCGAAAACAAAAGAGCGCGCGTGAGAGGAGAACTTCTCCCATCTGCCGCGGAGGCGCTGCACATCGGCGAGTGGTCTCTTGAGCTGAAAGCTATACTCCGTTTCACCTTATGTTGTACCGCAGACAAGGCTAGAACCGCGAGCTCATAGCGTTGGGAGCTACTCTTAACGCACGAGAGCTTGTGCCGCCGAGATGTGCCTTATAGAGCAAGGAGCTCGCGCTTGTAGCCTTTCCTGCGGTACATCATAAGGTGAAAAAGAGTATAGAAAAGGCGCCCAACGCGCTCTTGCTTCGCGACCCAGAGAAAATATCTGCCCGTCATTGGCTTCGCCGATACCGAGGCGCTGTCGCGGTTGCAAAAGGCCGCAAAAATCGCTTGTCCCCCACCTTTGCACCACTTTGCGCGGAGAAAATATCGCAGTTTTACCCTGTGCTCGCATGCGTTGTTTGTGTTTTCGATCGTTTTTTGCTCGTTTCTATAGTTTCATGGCGATAACCACTGATGGATGAGAAAGAAGAGACGTAGACAGCCGCCTTTTGTCTGTCTCTGCACAGTTTTAAAGTGGGCAGATGGGTTACGGAGCACGCGATGCCTAAAAACTGTTGCGTGCCGCGTTGTAAGTCAAATGGTGCGAGAGATCCGGAACTCTGCTATCACGAGCTTCCGTCTAGAGAGAAATTTTGGGATGCCTGGTTTGAAGAACATTTCGCGAGAAGGCAGCGAGAAGGGCAGCCAGTGGCAACCAAGCTCCAGGAGCGTCGTGCGCTCCCTTCATTTTAAAGGCCGACGTACACTTCGCGCTTTCCACTTTTGCCCGTCACCTCCTTTCCTATATCCTCTTCACATTTTACCTTGCCCCAACCTGGCTCCCCCTCGCAGCTTAGGAGAGGGGAGCGCTATGTGGATTATCTTCCCTGCAGAAAGCCGAGGTTGTACATATAGGCATTTAAGGCGGAGGACTACAAGGAAGGGATGAAGCGGAAGGTACTGCGACCGACAGCGGTGCCGACTCAATTCCCATTGTATTCGTTGTACATGCAACCAGCAGGTTCAAAGAAACGCAGAACGCTTGTTCGTGTGCCACCTAACGCGTCCACGTCGCATGCGAGCGGTAGAAGCCGACAACGCAAAATGCAGTCCCCTGCAAAAAGAAGACGAGCTGTTGATGAGTGCGTGGCTATTGAACCTTGCCTGCAAAAAGAGTTTGAAGTGGAAGAATGTCAGACGTCATTCAATTTGACAGCTATAGGCTTTATGGAAGATGCCAAGAAAAACGCGCACCGCCTTCAAATGCAAGCCAAACGACTGAACGAGCAAATTAAAAAACTGCGACAAACCTGCGACGAATTTCAAGACAGATTTAAGCGAGGAAGGCTAATGTGTAGAACCCGCTCAACTTTGCAGGTGACGTGTCCTGAATGCAAGCTGTAACTTAAGGGAAATGAATCTCGTGACGGAGAAAATCAGTTCGTGTTTAGCCTTGACCAAAGAGGACTCAGCTATCCACGACCTGAAGCTGTCTGGCCGTGCAAGCTCGTCTGCACCTTTGTCGAGAGGGCTCAACAGTTGGCAGAGATTCGTCGTTCTGGACGGATTGGCAAGGTTCTCTCGAGCGCTGAGCTTCCACACCTTATGGACTGCCCGCTGATGTGGTGTACTAACTGCAGAGACCGGTACCACAGCTAAGAACTCTGCGAGCTTTTTCTCGGGAAGCTCGTCAGACCTCTTCTGGCTAACTCGGCTGGTGACCTAAACAGCTCTCTAGAGAATATATTGAAACTTTCGCGGAAGCCTCTTTCCCGAAAGGTATTCCGCTTGCGAACTATGACTGCCTTGATCTGTTCGTGAACAATGAAGTTTATATTGCAGAAGTTATGCACGAAGAATCCCTTTCTTATTGTCCCTCACAGATAAATAAAAGGCAAAGCTCGAGCGTGCTCGAGCATCGGTTAAAATCGGAAATCATACGGCCTAGCTATATCCAACTATAACTCATTACAGTGGTAATAGAAACGGGGACGGAAACAAGAAAACGACAACTCGCTCATACTGCCAGCTGAATGCGGCTCTAACGCGCAGCCTGCAACTGAGTGAGCTCCTCGCAGAAAGAATTATGTGCTTCTATTCGATACAGATTTGTCACATCATTCATGCAATCTGGCACTCGTTTCAAATGAGACTTGCCGCTTCACGAAAAACAATCTAAATAGCCACACCTAGGGTGCCTACATGTTTCCGCCGCTCCGGAAGCGGAGCGGAAACATGTAGGCACCCTAGCCACACCGGCCGCGCCGGGTGGACTTCGCCTCTCTCGCCGATAACGAGCGCCACGGCTGGCGCTGCGGGGTAAAGTAGAACTATCGCTCTCACCGGCGGCGCGAGACATACGGCAGGCCGCTCCCAAGGGGAGTCCCTTATCAAGCGGCCGTGACTGTACAAGCTCCTCACGCTTAAACAACTTCAAGCCTCCCAGGTAATGCTCGCCTGCATCAAAAACGTGGTACAGACAGACTCGGTAAAGAAGAGTGTAATCGTGTGCACCCTCCGGATATGGGATAAAATTACGCTTCCGCAAGAAGGCCACCAGTTCTACGAAGTCGCCGGCAAACTAGCCAATAAGTGTAAACAGCATGTAAGCGATTTCACGAGCAACGAGACAAGCGGCAGCGAACCGCTTCGCTGTCACTCGGTCAGACGCGCGACGAAGCAGACCGCATGAAAGCGACGGGAGCAAGCGACCAGGGCGATGGGCGACAATTTCTAGAAATCCAGAAACCGAGCTACGCGACAAGCGACAGTGAAAGATTTCTGTCGCTAGTTGCTGACTCTCCTTGCTTGCGCCTACGCTCGTCTCGTCGCTCTCCAGATCGCTTTCATGCGGTTTAGCCTTAATAGACGTCCTATGGTTCAAGGGCAATCGACTTGTCATACCGGAAGCCCTACGCTTTCGAAATCCTGGAGAAGCTTCACACAGGTCACCAGGGTGTGTCCAAATGCCACGCCAGAGCACGAGAATCAATCTGGTGGTGAGGTATTGGCCCCCACATTGACAGTTTCGTGCGAAAGTACCCTATTTGTTAAAACCACCAGAAAACCAGGACAACCTCTGTTTTTAACAACTCAAATGCCAAACTACACATGGGAGGTCTCGGAATGTACCTTGAAATACAGGAAGGCAGTAACTAGTACTACTTGGTTGCTGTCGATTACTATTCAAGGTTCTTCGAGTTGGAATCTCTGAGGAAAACGCCAACCAGGAGCATCATCGCCGTGCTCGATCCAATGTTTTCACAATATGAAGCGCCGAGAATTCTCCGAACAGACAAGGACCGTAATTCACCTCACGCAAATTCGCAGTGCTTCTGCAGAAATGGGGAGTGACCCATGAACGTCAAGCCCATTACTCTGTACAGAGCAAGGGGAAGCCGAGAGGACAGTGCAAATGTCTAAGTAACTCCTCATGAAAGTATTGCTCCCCATCCTCAAGGCATTGCTGGGCCCGCGTGCGACCCCGGGAGTCGAAGGTTACGCGCCAGCGGAGCAATAGATGGGGCGAAGACTATGCGTACAAACGTGCCAGTGAAGCCCGTATCTCTCCTACCTTTCTTGGACACCACCGACTTTCACTCCAGAAATGCCTTATACAAGGAGAAGACGCGCCAACGCTATGACAGGCGTCGTAGAACGCGTGAGCTCGACACCTTTCCGCCAGGAACTGCGGGCTAGAATTAGGACGGGAGCATGTCTCACGGCCACATTGTACGGCCAGTGCCTCAACCCCGTTCCCACATGGTACATGCGACGACTGGCACAACACGGCAAAAAAGAGGGCACCTGCAACCGGCTGTGAAACCCACCGTTACAAGGTGTGGACGAGTGAGCCACCCACCTGACTGCTTTGGTGAAGTGAGAGCGTTCTTTCAAAGCGGGGGAGGTGTCGGGAGATCATCATCATCGCCTTTGCCGGCGGATGACCCCGGACACGACACTGCTCGCTGCTTCCGCACGCGGACTCTCTCTCCACTACAACGCGGCACGACTCGCACCTGTGTTGCTATGCTAGAATAAACCTACGCAGTTCAATCAGTTTCATCTCGAACACGACACATAACATTCGAGTTCAACAATAAAGAATCAAGACAACGCGCCCGCTACGTCAGCCATTACAACACCGTGCCCTTACCCGTAGCAAAACGGATACAAATAAAAAAAAAAGGACCCCCCAAAACTTAAAAAAAACTGGAAAAAAAACCAGCTTGTTTGTTTGTAAATAAAGAGCTGTGGCGTCTTCCATCTCGACAGTCCGAATCGCTTTTGGTCGCCATTTTGCTCTCCCTAGGCGGGATTGCAGAATCCGGTTCGGATTCGCGGCGCTGCAGCACTGCACTTGATCTGTTCTGAAGTGACCAGTCAAGGGACGCGATAAAGGTATGTCGAAGTACTTCGGTTTACTGCGTGTATTTTTTATCTGCGGTTTAAGAAAGTGTTTTCAGTATGGGAGCATTATGGAGCTGAGAAAGAGCGCTCTATGTTCTATTCTTTTTGGCACAATTGTTGCTGATTTTGTTATGTGGCGCCAAAGGTGCGAGTTGCACTGTTTATTGTTATAACGACTCTTTTGTTTTTTGAAACATTTTGTTAGTGCACGGGTACAGACGCTGACAGACACTCGTATACGCCAGTGAATCGTGCACCGTCATCGTGCATCGTGAATCGTGCATTGTTGACGTCAGAGTCAATAGCCCGTGGTTACCTCATAAACGCGAGCGAAACGACAATTCTAATAATGGTTTATTTTTGTTTGGCAGACCCTGCCATGGTGGCGCTTCACCATAATAGACACTGTTCCCTGTTACACAGGTACCCTTAACCGCGGTTATCTCAACTTTAACTGCTGTTACGCGGGCCCACAGATACCGCGTTTTATTCTCGGTCAGCTGTTTCAGAAGAAGTGAAGAGCGCACTTGCACTGCTTTGATATGTGCTCCAGATGCTCAAGCGCACGTTCCCCATAGCTTTGACTGCAACGCCGCAGAATGTTGTCAGCAGGTATTGTGCGCCAACTGTGGCTTAAAGGGGCCATGAAACGAATTTTGGGCTGGGATGAATGATTTTAAATTGGGACTTTACTAATCGCATATCGTTTAGTTGGTCAAAAGAAAGAGGGTAGAAAGTCAAAAGCCAGCTTTTCGGTACGAACATTTGAAAATATAGCGGACTATTTTGTACCTTCTTTCTTTCGAAAGCTCTCCGCCTTTTCACTATGATACATCCGCGGTTCCCAAAGCGCGTCAGCTTTGCCAACCTGACGTCAGCCGAGCCCAGCTCACACATTGGACACAAGAACTGCGTCACTCGGACGTATGCTCTCATCAACAATCAATCCGTCGACGAATATTTGGATTCGCGTTCGTGGCCAATGAGTGCCCTGGCGGAACTTATCGTCACTGGGGAATGACAAGTTCTATGGTGTGCATAAAATGCACGGTGGAAGCTAGGACTCATCGCACCGGTGCCGAGAAATGTCACGACGACGTGATTTCACAATTTGCATTTGAGTTGAGGATTAAAGCTAAGGAGGAAGAAGTAGGAAAATCGTTTCATGACCCCTTTAACGTAACTGCAGTTAAGTGCGCCCGTGCAACTAGTGTACATTGTACTTTCCCGTTTGTTAGATGGCGCTCGTGCCGTCACCTTGAAGCATGGATTGAGCATGCGCCTGCTGAGTCCGTATTCAGCAGCATACGGTAAACTAGAACCCAAATAATGTGCTGGTCCCTTGCCAATATATTTAATGTTTTATGTGAAACGTTGCAGCACTCTCGCAGTCCCCGTGTTATTTTATTATGAGTGTTTTATGCCTCATGCGTTTGTCGAGCGATTAGGTATTTCACACTACCAGCGTTACTAATAATTCAATTATTTCCCGAAGAAGCAAGAAGATGTCAGTGACCCTAGAAACGGTGCTTGAAGCACGACCGGTTTGAACTGATGCATCGCATAGTCGGAATCATCGTCGACGGAAGTGCAGCCTTCAGAATTCGGCCTGGCCGTGAACTTTCGAGCTTAGAGAATTCCACTTCGGTCATCCGTGAATGTGATGTATATCTACGGGGCAAAGGTACAATTGATTTGAACTACAACGTTTTGTTTCCGATATTGCAACGCACTAGACAACCAATATTTCTGAGCAAGGCACATTTCTTTAGTGGGGCGCAATTTTTGAAGTACCACTTTTAGTCTAAGAGAACTAAAAAAAGGAGGGTTTGAAATTTATTGGCTCGGGAGCAACTGAAAGCTGATTTAGCTTTTAGTGCCAGGGGTCAAAACGCAAGTGTACAACATTTACTGGTATAGGTCTGAACGCAAGGGCGCGACATTTAGCCCCAGGCGTCTAAATGGGAGGGCGCAAAGTTGATTCCATGGGGCCTAAATGCAAGGGTGCAAAGGTTAGTCCTGGGAGTCCAACCTTGAGAGACTAACGAGATGGGGGCAAAATTTTTCCCGTCCCCATTAATCCCCCGGAAGAATAATGGTTGTGGCAGAACATTTGCTCCCCGGAGAGACTAAGTCCCGCTCCAATTTTTTTTAGAGTGTACCTCTGGGCCGAATGTCAACAATCGCGCACGCGAACGCAGCGTCTTGAGCCATCTACATCAGCGTCATCTTCCGAATGCTGTCTGCTACCAACGCGCCAACGCTAGCTTAGGCTCCTAGCTAAACTGCCAAACAGTCCCCGCTTCGTTCGGAAAAACTTTATGATAATTTAAGGCCCGAGCGTGCACCAGGCCTCGTCGGAACCACCAACAGTTTGCCAGGTAACCGCTTTCCTCTCTCAGCGTCGACCTCCGCAAAGGCGCGTTCGACTCTGGCTAGCGTTGCGGCGTTCACGTTAAAAGACGACTTTCGGATTATAGCGCCTCCCGTCGCTGGCTTCAGACGCTGTGTTTTCACGTTCCTCCTTAAAGAAGACGCGTCGTTGTATTGGTGACTCTGACGATAGCAGACGGACTTTATCCTGTTTAAAAAAGAGGCGGGTTGACGAGATCAGGTGTGCAATTAGGCTCTTTCGCTGTGTTTTTCAATTGGGGGAACATGAACAAAACGAGTTCGAAATAAGGACTTGACGAAGGTTGGATATTTCATCGGGCGACTCATATTTTGACGATCTTTACACGAAAAGTATAAAAAATAGTCAGAGTGCAGGCGAGCTGGTGTAAGTTGAGCATGATTGTAAACCTGAGACTGGGGCAGAAAAGAAAACACAACAGAAGCTAGAAAAATTGAGACGTTGCCTCCTCTTTTTCTACCTTCTGTTGTGTTCTCTTTTCTGCCCCAGTCTCAGGTTTACAATCATGTTCAACGAAAAATATGTTTTTAGCTGGCAACTTGGACGAAGCTTCTTGTACTGCAGCATAGGGCTAAACTGCTGATATGCCGAAAATGTGCTCCAGGAGTTTTCTTTCTTTAATTTAGCTGTGGCTTTATGAAATGAGTAAAGCGGCTTGCAGTAGGCAAAGATTACTATTGTTGCGTCATTTTCCCAATACCATTTTTCAATTTTCTAAGGCACAGTGTACACAATCCCATCAAGCTGACACTTTAAGGCGCGGTGATTTAGTATCGTTTTAAAGACAACGTTTTCTTGAAAAAATAGACATTTTCAATCAGTCCTTTCGTCCGGGGTATTGAAAAATAGTCCATCTAGCCGGTGAGATCGAAAAAGTCAATATGGCAACTTTATTGCGTAAACTTTGCTGATTTTAACGTTGTTATAGCTGGATAGGAAGCTCTGCAAACACAAAAAAGACAGTTAAAGAAAGTAATTTTATCGGTGTTTTATTTTTCAGACCCGTTTTGGGGGTTGATAGAGCTCAAGGAGGGTTCGCAATAAAAATTTTAATGTGTAAATTTTTTTTCCGGCATAAAGTGTAATCATTCAAAATACAGTTTTTCTTTTCTTTAATGTCCCGGCTTAATCAAAAGAAATGAAATGCATAAAGCATGAAAACTAACGCTTACAAAGACCTTAAGACAGACGGCTATAATAATCTCTGGAGAAGGGGAACAAGAGGGGCAAAGGACAAACACAAATCTGCAAACACAGCTATAGTGACTAGTGCGCGACTGAAAAAAAATCTGCATAATCCTTCTATCGAACCAGGGACCTCTCCGTTTCCAGTGGAGCGCCCCACCAACTGAGCCAATCAGCAGTTGGACGTAACTAGAACAAACGGGTTTAAACAGCTGCCATGAGTCTAAGGATGAACAACCTGCATTTTATGTTTATGATGTTAATGCGATTAATGCAAAGGTGCAGCTACCGGGACACGAATAACGATAATAATCCCCGGAGATCGCACACCTGCCGCGCACCAGTTACCTAGCTGTGTTTGGAAATCTGTGTTTGACCTTTGTCCCCCTTGTTTTCCTTTTCCAGGGATAATTGTCATGATTTTTACACAGCTCGCTGCACCCTTTGCGTTAATTTCCTCAACATCATAACCCTAAAATGCAGGCCGTTCACCCTTGTAGGTGTTAGACTGGTGGAAGCTGTTAAAACCCCCCAGACAACACCCGACATCCTCAGGACGTCCTCAAAAGGTACAAACGTCCTCACGGTTTTCAAGACGTCCTCAGGACATCCTGAGAACGTCAGTCGCTGGATCATCCTAGAAACGTCCTTTCGAGGACTTATTCAGGACAAAGGATACAAAGTAGAGGTAATATATACCTCCTCAATTTGATTGCGTTTTTAAAAAAATAAATGAATGAAATGGCGGTATTATACACAGTTCACGGTTACTGCTAAACTAAATTTCACATACAAATTATTACATGTAGTTGTATAAGTTTAGGGCATCTTTTAACTATAGTTTTGATCAAACAATTCTTTAATAAAAGCAGGACGCACTACAATTATTATTATTTTTGTATTTGCGCAGTATTTCGGAATTCAGTTCCATTGGCAACATTCAATCTAGGTGGCGCAAGCTACCGCCTACTACAAAGCGTACGTTTATTGCAATTATCCACCCATCCGACTCCGAGAGACCCAAGCAAGCTAGGCCAAGCCAGGAGTGATATATATCTTCTTCCTCAAATAGCCATCTTCTTCTCCTTCGCCGTTAATGAGAACATTTTAAATTTTTAAACACCAGAAACCAAATAGCCAAGAAACATTAATAAATAAATAATAAATCAACAAATAAATGACAACTAAAAAAAATTAAGTTTAATTTTTTATTTATAATTTCTTTTCTAAATAATTTTTATTTTTGTATTTTATTATTTTATTTTTTTATTTTTATTTATTTTAGTTGTAATTTGTTTATTTATTTATTATTTACTTATTAATGTTTCTTGGCTAGTTGGTTTCTGGTGTTTAAAATTTAAAATGTTCTCATTAACGGCGAAGGTGAAGAAGATGATGATTTGAGGAAGAAGAAATATATCACAGAGTTGTTAGTCAGCGCTGCGAGTCTGTTTCCTTCTTGCATGCCGTGTGACTGTATCCGCGCTGTTCCATCCAAGCATGAATTAACAACTAGCCCAAGCATCCACATTATCAAGCCATTATCAACCTCGAAGCTATTTCTGTTTCTGTCCTGGCTTCGCTTAGCTTGCTTGAGTCTCTCGGATGGGTGGATAATTGCAATAACGGTTCGCCTTGTAGTAGGCGGTAGTTGCGCCACCTAGATTGAATGTTGCCAATGGAACTGAATTTAGAAATACTGCGCAAATACAAAACTATTAATAATTGTAGTGCGTCCTTGTTTTATTAAAGAATTGTTTGATCAAAACTATAGTTAAAAGATGTCCTAAACTTACACAACTACATGTAATAATTTGTATGTAAAATTTAGTTTAGCAGTAAACATGAACTGTGTATTCATTCATCTATTTTTAAAAAAAAAAAAAAAAAAACGCAATCAAATTGAGGACGTATATACTACCTCTGCTTTGTATCCTTTGTCCTCAATAAGTCCTCGGAAGGACGTTTCTAGGATAATTCAGCGACTGACGTTCTCAGGATGTCCTGAGGACGTCTTGAAAACCGTGAGGACGTTTGTACCTGTTGAGGACGTCCTGAGGATGTCGGGTGTTGTCTGGGCTGTGTTTCGAAATTTGTGTTTGCAATTTTTTCCCGTAGTTTACTTTCTCCAGACATTGTGCAGCTTGCTGCAGCTTTGGATTAATTATACTAACCTGATCAATTCAGACAACAAGCAAAAATCTGTTTCTCAACAAGTCAAGCTGCAATTAATTTCAGATGTGAAGCACATGGTGGAAGTTTACAGTGAAAAAATGAAAAAATGGTTTTGCCTCGTTTAAGATAAAAAAAAAATAGAAACCTCTTCTGCGCAATCTACGCCGCAGTTTCTCAGACACTGTTGTACGGAACGGCGTTCCAAGGAAAGGCGTTCCTGGAACGCGTTCCTTTTCGGAGGAACGAAGGAACGCCGTCGTTCCATTTGGCATCGGTGGAACTGGAACGGGAACTCGTTACATTTTGACGGGAACGGAAAAAAGAACGGCGTTCCTTTTTTTTCGCCCACTGGGGTAATTTTTATTTTATTCCTAAGAGGGAAATTTTAAAAGTATAAAAACAATATATCTACAAAGAGCAGAATCTCGTTAACGTCTTCGTTACTTATATTAGGGTTTATTTTGTGTGATCCTCGCTTGGTAACAGTCGGGAGCAGGAGAGCTAGTGGACATTGATTCTTTTTTTAGTGCCCGAGGCTGCAGTCCAAAATGCAAAACCTTTAGTCAAAGGAAAGGGCACAGAAAGAAGGACGTTTCAAACTCAGCTACTTGCTTTTCTTCCACAAATCCTTACACGCCCAGAAATCTAAGGCCGACTACAGCCGCCACTGAACTTGCACAAAAAAACCCACAGTTACAACAAAAGAACAGGTTACCAGACATCGAACACACTCTTCTATCCCGAACATTATTCACTCAAAAAATTCACAAAAATTTACCGTTATTCCTTTTCCCCTTGTTCCCCACCTTCAAACTGAACAACGAATTCAACCTTCACGAAGAAGGATTTGTAATGTTCAAGACTGACCTCCCAAAAATCCTACCCTCTTCTTCACTTACTCGTCTCACAGAAAGCAACATCGAGAAGCAGCTAGCTGTAGTTAAGTTCGAACACGGGACATTGTTAGATTGAAACGTGCGAGGTTGTTGTAAAACGCTCTTGCAATGCAACAGTACATTTGGCTCGCCTGCATAGCCCACCACAAACATGAATATAATTAAAAGATAAGATTTTTAAAGGTGAATATATCATGAAATAAATCTCTTCTTCCGCTTGTTTTCTTCTCCAGGTGCCCTTACATCACGGCATTCAAATTCTTATGTTGGCATTTGATGGGATAGATAAAAAAAATATAAAACTTGGCTCAATCCAACTCAATATTGTAATCAGCAAAATACAAATGTAACGTATATGTAACGATACGTTCCATTTTTTTTAACTCTAACATGAACGAGTTCCTTTTTTAGATATGAAACTTGTAACAGGAACACGTTCCAAATATCAGAAGGAACGAGGAACGAGCTTTCGTTCCTTTTTTCGAGGAACGTGTACAACACTGTTCTCAGATGAAGCACGCGTAGTGAGAAGAACGGCCGACAGATGGCGCACGCCGCGTCAGGGGAGCGCCGGCCGATTCGGGTTCTTTTGCGGGATCGCCTGCTATCATAACCCGAATTTGCCCCGTAAGTGTGACGTCACTGCTCCAAACAAAGCTTAGCTAGGGACGAAGCTATAGATGAAAAAATGGGCTGGAAGTTTGCTCCGATGGCATATCCCCTATTCCGTCTTAATAAAGCTCGAAAGTCGAAAAACACATAGTTGAAAACTTTAATGTGTGATTTAAACGTGTGCAAATAGTAGATATAGGAGGCTTAGATCTGATACTTTCCACGACATGAGTTTGCCAAGAAGACACTCTCTCTGAAATATTTGCAACGGCAAGTTACGCTCTTCGAGACGTCTCGAGATGCCTGTAGCAGACGACGAACGCAAGCGGAATGAGGGAAGTATGCCGTCTGAACCAATTTGATTCGGTTGCGTAATAATACAATTTTTATCTTATATCTATTGGGAGCAGGCAGGTGTAACAAGATTCATCAGGTTTATAAAAAACAGATCGTATTTGCGCGCGATTCAAGACACTGTCTGACGAAAAATATTACACGTGTGGAGATCCGCTAAAATGCAGCGAGAAAAGCATTTTTTTAGCAGATAATATGAATGACGATAATGATCCAGCGAGAAGGTGAACGAGAGGGACAAAGGTCAAACACAAATCTTCAAGCCCAGCTAGGTGACTGGTGCGCGACTGAAAAAATCCGTCTGATCCTGGTATCGAACCAGGGACCTCTCTATTTCAACTAAGGCGCTCTACGACAGAGTTAACAAGGAGTTAGACGTCACTACAGCAGACGAGTTTTAACAGATGCCACCAGCCTAACATCAACGAGGGTGAACGGCTTGCATTTGAAGGTTATGATGATAATGTAATGAACACAAAGTTGCGAGCGAGCTTGATAAGAATAACGATATTAATCCCTAGAGAAAGGGAACAAGAGGAACAAAGACGAAACACAAATCTCCAAAAACAGCTGGGTGACTATTGCGCATTGCTCGACATCTTAACCTTAAAATTCTGGTCGTTAACCCTTGTTGGTGTTAGACTGGAGGCAGCTGTTAGAACCCGTCTTTGTTTACTGACGTGTAACTCCTTGTTAGCTCAGTCAGTAGAGCGCTCCACTGGAAATGGAGAGGTCGCCGGTTCAGGACCAGGCGGAGTTTTTCAGTTGCGCACCAGTTACCTAGCTGTGTTTGGAGACTTGTGTTTGTCCTTCGTCCCTCTTATTCCACTTCTCCAGAGATTATTATCGTTATTCTTGTCCAGCTCGCATGTGCCTTCGCGTGAATTGCATGATTATCATAACCTTGAAATGCACGTCGTTCACCCTTGTTGGTGTTAGACTGGTGGCAGCCGTTAAAACCCGTTTGCTCTATACTGCTAACTCCTGGTATAGATCCGTTGGTAGAGCGCTCTACTGGAAATGGAAAGGTCCCTGCTTCAATAGTAGGACCAGGCGGATATTTTTCAGTCGCGCACCAGTCGCCAAGTTGTGTTTGGAGAATTGTGTTTGCCCTTTCTGCTTCCTCTTCCCCTCCTCCAGGGATTATTATCGTTCTTCTCCAGGGCGTTTTCAGATAAGATCGAACAACCATGTCCGGTGACCATTTTTAATTTTGATGAAATAAATATATTGTGCTGGCTTTATGCCCAGAAGAATAAAACCAATCCTTGTTTTCGGAAAAAAAATTTTGTCTTCGCGAAAAAAATTTGTAAGCACCCTCTCAGTCACATGCGCGTTTTGCGTATCGCGCGATGTTGACATTTCGGGCGGCTTCTCCTAAAAAACTGTTCTGGCTACGGGTCTTCAAATACTCCTAACAAATTAGGCATAGGAAGGATTGACAAAAAGTATTAATCATGGAGTATTAGGGTAGTTATTTTGAGAAAACAAATCGCAAACACGGCACATTGCGCAATAACGCTCTGGATTCAAGAATATTTTCCTCCGTATCTATAAAAGCCAAGGTCTTCAAATTTTGCCAGTGTGTTGCCCTGTATATAGTTCATCTTTGCGTGAAATATTGTTGTCCTGGTTAGCTGGAGAAATTTACAAGAATTGCTCACACAGGGGCAATTAACTAAAAATGCATTATTTTGAAAATCATTTAAAAAAAAGGCCATCTTTAATTTTCTTTAAACTCTCCAAAATTAACGTGTATAATATGTTCTAACAGAGTCTGCAAAAACATGATGCAATATTTGTGTTGCTTTTAAGTTATAAAGCGAGAAACATGGCCAAATTGACGCTAACGCGGTTGCCATAAATGGTGCTTGCACATACCCGTTCTTCACAATTTCATTTTTATTAAAACGTGTAAAAATGCTACAGGGTGGTCAGGAAAAGACAAATTGACAGCACGGAGGTGGAAGTTAGTTTTGAAGTGAAAATTCCTAATACATTTTCGTACAACCGACCCAAAAATGCACATGGGCCGGAGCGATCGAGATGCGCTACCCTGTAACATGCTTCGCGGTTCCTGTTTCAACAGCCGGCGTATAGCGTCTCCGTCTACGCGACGTAAAGGAAGCAACCGGAACGACTTTGCAAACAGATCAGCCTACAACCTTGGCAGTAACATGATATAGGAAATAGGGCGCGGCAGAACCTGAACCTGCGCCGCCTGTGAGCGCCAATAGATCCGCCGCCGTGGAGGGCCGCACAACGTGTAGAAAATAAAGATACATAAAAAAGGAAAAATAATTGCGATTGAATGAGATTGTCTGTAACTTAATTTATAGGGCAATGGTTTGGAGAATCGTGAAATCCAATTTGGGTATGCCCATGCGACCTACGTAAGTGATGGTGCAACAAGCCACTTTAAGAACAAGTACCAACTACACGAGCTGCAGAGCCACAAATACACGTCAGCGAGGTGTAATTTTTCCGCATCTTGACATGGCAAGAGTGCCTGTGATTGAATCGGGGGTCGTGTCAAGCACCAGACAACGTTGTACAGCCTCTGACGGCCACGAATTCGGTGAACAAGTCGGCGTCAGAGATGGTTGCCCCACTGAACACTAAACTGCCGAACGTGAAACTAATCCACCTCCCGAAAGCTGACGTCAAAGCGCTCAGGGACATGAAAGCAAAGGACTGGGACTCTGTTTCCGTTGTGCGTAGGATTCAGTCCTGTCACTTGTGGCAGTGTACGTGGTTGAACACTTCGTAACCGCAGCTGTTTTAGCAAGAACAGTAGCCGCTGAAAATATATATTTTTAAAAGTAAAGTTTCATATGGCTGCGAAAAGCAGATCGAGGTCGCGAGCTTGCGCTGCCACTGAGAGGAAACGAAGAGTGATCGCTACAGGCAAACCGGGAAAAAACTGTTCCTTTTCGGAGTGCCAGGAAAGTGCCATGACCGACTCAGGTCAGCTTCCGGTAGAAAGAATTCACGCGACAAGCTCCGAATGTGCGCACAGGATCTTGATTAATTAAACTAGTTTCAATTGTACCACTTTAAACATGTGTTCTTTCTTATAAATATTAAAACGTCAGCAGCCCAGCCTCCCCACGAAGGGTAGGCTCCGAAATTCACTGATCCGAGAAATCTGTATTTAAATTGTTGACTTGTGCTTCAAACTCACGTGTAATCTTTTGTATGAATTCCAATTTTTTCACGAATTCCTGTCAGAGTGCTTTCTCTTAACAGACTTCCTAAATTTTTTGACCCCTTGCTTGCCCTTGTTTGCAATTGGCAACGTCCTATCTTTTTTCACTCCCGTTACGTCAATTCTGTATATTTAAAACCCTGTGAAATAAAAAAACAACAACATTGCAAAGAATTTTTGAAGGGCCCGATGGGACAGATTATGAGCCTTGATCTGTGAAAAGTAAAAGAAAAAGTGCGATGGCCTTCATTTTAAACTGATTTTCCACTTATTGCAAAATTGGTAACGTGTCTAAATTTCAGTGTATTTATTTTAGAAAGGTTATCGTTTTTAATTTCAATGACAATTTATGCAAATATAGAACAGACGCGTTCAAAAGATTTTGAAAAAAAATTTGAATTTCCAGTCTTTTAAGATCCGGATCGATAAAGCTCTAAAATTGCTTCGTAATCGATAATACATGTTTACCTCCTTTTATTTTATGTAGAGTCTCTGCACAAAAAATATTAAACCTAAGAGACAACAGTTTTTCTTTAATAAATATCCAAAAAGACGGTTTCACGAAAGTCGCAAAAACGAGAGCGTATACCGACAGCGACTTTGTGATTTTTTTTTTCCTCAAGAGAAATTGTATGTTCCGCAGAAAAAGTTTGAATATGTTTTTGTGCTTACACAACAAGTAAAACATATATCATTTGCTAAAAAAAAAAAAAAAAAAAATGTCGCCCGGACATGGTCGTTCGATCCTATCTGAAAACGCCCAATACAAACAACCTCAGGCAATCGGAATTTTTTTGCTTTTAAGTATCTTTTTTTTTTCTACACGTTGTTTGGTCCTCCACTGCGGCGGATCTATTGGCGCTCACAGGCGCGGCAGGTTCAGGTTCTGCCGCGCCCTACCTCCTATATCATGTTACCGCCATGATTGTAGGCTGATCTGTTTGCAAAGTCACTCCGGTTGCTTACTTTACGTCGCGTAGACGGAAACGCTATACGCCGGCTGTTGAAACAGGTACCGCGAAGCATATTACAGGGTGGCGCACCTCGATCGCTCCGGCCAATGGGCATTTTTGGGTCGGTTGTACGAAATTGTATTAGAAATTTTCCCTTCAAAACTACCGTCCACCTCTGTGTTGTCAATTCGTCTTTTCCTGACCACCCTGTAGCATTTTTACACGTTTCAATAAAAATGAAATTGTGAAGAACGGGTATGTGCACGCACCATTTATGGCAACCGCGTTAGCGTCATTTTGGCCATGTTTCTCGCTTTATAAATTAAAAGCAACATAAATATCATCATCATCATCATCATTTATTATCAATGAAGGCCCTTACGGGCATTACACAAGGGAGTAGTACATTTGTTATTTTTTCCTTAATCAAGCATCATGTTTTTGCAGACTCTGTTAGTACATATTATAAACGTTAATTTCAGAGAGCTTAAAGAAAATTAAAGATGGCCTTTTTTTTAGATGATTTTCGAAATAATGCATTTTTAGTTAATTGCCCCTGTTTCAGCAATTCTTGTAAATTTCTCCAGCTAACCAGGACAACAATATTTGACGCAAAGATGAACTATATACAGGGCAACACACTGGCAAAGTTTGAAAACCTTAGCTTTTATAGATAGAGGAGGAAAATATTTTTGAATCCAGAGCGTTATTGCGCAATGTGCCGTGTTTGCGATTTTTTTTTTCTCCAAATAACTACCCTAATACTCGGTGATTAATACTTTTTGTCAATCCTTCCTATGCCTAATTTGTTAGTGAGTATTTGAACACCCGTAGCCACAACAGTTTTTTTGGCGGGAAGCCGCCCGAAATGTCAACATCGCGCGATACGCAAAATGCGCATGTGACTGAGGGGGTGCTTACACATTTTTTTCGCGAAGAAAAATTTTTTTTTCCGAAAAGAAGGATTGGTTTTATTCTTCTGGGCATAACGCCAGCACAATATATTTATTTCATCAAACTTAAAAATGGTCATCGGATATGGTTGTTCGATCTTATCTGAAAACGCCCTCCAGCTCGCTTCCACCTTTGCGTTAACTGCATTATCATGATATTAAAGCAGCGCCAGGCCCTTCTAGAGCGCAGCTCTTATGCGTCTGTTTCCGGCTTGAGCGGCGTCGCCGTCGCCGTCGGCGTAACCGCGCGTTGCATTATGGGACGTTTCCCATAATGACGTCACACGTGACGTCACGACGGTTTCGAATGACGTCAGAGGGTCAGTAGGGTCACGAGTGACGTCACTCGTAACTGCGCGTTGCATTAAGGGACGTTTCCCATAATGTCGTCACACGTGACGTCACGTGTGATGTCACGAGGGTGACGAGTGGTGTCACGAGGGACACTAGGGTCAGAAGTGACGTCACGAGTGACGTCGCGAGTGACGTCAAGAAGGTCGCTCGTGAAGGTCACGACGAAAGTAATGACCTTCACAAAGAAGGTCACGACCTTCACGAGTGAAGTCACGAGGGTCTCTAGGCTCACGAGTGGCGTCACGAGGGTCACGAGTGACGTCACGAGGGAGGAGGGGAGGGAGAGGGAGGGAGAGAGGAAGGGAGAGGAGGAGGGGAGGAAGAGAGAGAGGAGGAAGGAAGGAGAATAAGAGTAGTGGGAGAGGAAGGAGGAGGAGGGGAGGGGAAGAGGAGGGGCATACCCTCCTCTCCGTACCCTCCCCTCTTCCTCTCCAAGAGCTGGGCTCTAATTCTGTATTACAGGGAGTCGTAAACGTCTTTAATTTTTTTTTCGCAGTTAAGATGCACTGTAGTAAAGGAGCAATTATGTTGTCCCTATCGTAATCGGTTCGAGACCCCGAATTCCGTTTTCAATCCATCACATTAAGAACAATTCCTGCTGATTTTTTTCGTTTTTAGTAAGACTCCAAATAGCGAAGGAACTGGATAGAAAGCACAAGGGAAGTGTATATCTGTAACGAACAGTTCGTTTAATCACACAAATATCCACTGAAGCAACATTCTGTGCCATCAGAACTCCGTAAAACATGTGCTGGCCTGCACTTCGACTGACTTCGACTTTGACACACTTTCCGTCGTCGTCGTGCGTGATTCGGCTTCAGTGTTTCCACTTTTTTATAGACCAACTCATGTTTATAAACAAACCGGAGCGCCCCTAGCGGACGCCACCGGCGCAGCGCAGGCGCGATGGAGTGTGGGAAAGAAGCTCGCCGTCGCTCATAAACAAACCATTGAAATGCGATGTTGTCGGCGTCGGTGTGAGTCCCCGTGCTTTTCTTCGCATTGGAATTGTTGATTCCACGTCTTCCTTAAAGTGTCTGATTACTTTAGCGGCCTCAGTGAGATTACCGAGGCTCGTTACACCGCAAAACGTCGCGTGAATAATCTGACATGCCGCGGTTCATTCCGCGTGGACGCCGAAGGATGGGTGCTAAAGTTTGACTCACATGATGAGATTCTGCTCGCTTTTTTCAGTCGCGACATCGCTCGGGCTGCAAAAGCGTGGACCGTAGCTTAGATGGTCGACGTCGATACTGAAAATCGCTAGCAGAACTGGACCAAGTTGATCAGGCATAACAAACGAGTCGGTGATGGCCACCGGTAACAATGATCAAGATCTCCCGAGTCGTATCTACTGCTGACACCGAGCCTACTTACCCCAACCCACCTTCAAACTTGAGTCTTTTGAGGCCTGCACGTACATCTTATCGCAATTACCGAGTCAAAATTTGGTCTACGGGCGCCGTCGTTTGCACGAGCCGACGACAAAATGCAGACAAGTTTGAAAGAGTAGATGGCAGCTAGAACGATCACGCAGTCGTTTGAACTTTGACGCATTGAACGCAGTCAGCAGGTGGTCCGCTTGGCGGTTTTCCCGCGTTCATGTTGGAACAAAACAAATAAATCTGACGACCACAAGTGTCCGTGAATTCAACCCAAAGTGCTTCGCGCACAAGCAATCGTAGTGTTCGACAGCGACTGGTGTACTCTTTTCACGGCTACTATGCACGTTCACGGACGAACGGAGGAGGCAAAACACACATGAAAACAGATCTTCAAGTCCTTCCCTACTTTTTTGGTACAGCGTCGCGGCGTTTTGACGAGAAGGCAGGTTATTGTCTGGTTTCTTCCAAAAGATCACTTGAATGCATGTCTCACGCGGTGACTTCCCCTCACCGCCCCAGACCAGAAGTGCGCCCGACGCGCCACCACCGCGGCGTGACGTAGCAATTTTGAGTTCGTGTATACATTACGGAACCCTTCACGGTCCTACATTCGCGCACTCGCGCATCTCCAGCTTCGATCAGAGCTGTGCACGGGCGTTCTTAGCTTCCAAATCCCACTCAAAGTTCACCCCGAGAATAGAAGTTTCGCTCAGAAAGGACCACTGAACCCGCGAAGCCATCGTGTCGTCTGCTTGCAAGGTAAAATCGTTTGCGAAACTTTATTATGGGCTTTCATCTTCGCTTTATGGCCTTCAGACGACATAAAAAAGTATACACAGTTAGATATTAAGAAGACACATTCCTTACAATAAATTATTCACTTTTTTGTCAGACAAATGCTAGCCTGGTGTCGAACCCCTATGCATTTGTTCATAATGACGGCCCTAGCAACGATTTGTTAGGAGTACAGCGCCATGTTGTGACGTCATCATTTACGGGGTCAATCGGTCGGCGCTCCCCCTACGCAGCGTACTCCATCTTTCGAGAGCTTTTGTCACTACGCGTGCATCTTCTGCGAAGTAGCGGCGCAGATTGCCACAAATAGGCCTCCGTTTTTTTTGTTTTTTTTTTTCCTTTGAACAAGGTAAGTTTACTCTTGGATTTTGTCACTGTAAACTTCCACTACCTGCTTGCACCTGTGTAGAAAATCGCAGCGCGATATACTGAGAAACCAATTTTTTTTCGGGCCATGTAAATTGGTAGTTTACAAACTGTGAGTTGGTGTTAAAGGGAAGATGGGGCACTTCTGCATTTGAGAAAAAACGCTTGAATTTGCTTTCATTTTGCCGTTAGAGTAACAGATATCTCAATTATATTTCAATGCGACGCGCCGGAGAGCCATAAGAGCAATTTCAAAATAGGGCTGAAGCCCCGCCTCCCTAGCCTTGGGCAGCCAAAATATCCGTCGATGACGTCACGTACAGCGACTTTTTTTCGCGTTTTCTCGCGTTTAACAATACTTGCGCAGCAAATGGTTTGAGTATTCGGGTTCACGGGGTAAAAATACACTAGAATTCACTTCTAACTCATTTTTTTCAAGAAGCTCCCCAGCTAAGGAGATATTTTCATAGGCCTTTGCGCCAGAGCAGTCCAGTCTCTCTCATTGATTTGTTTGCACACAATGACATTCTTGCGGTTTCTAAAGCTTTATTTCGAAATTGATTTCACATCCTATGTCAATGAGTACTTGAAAATAAGTCAATACATAAGTGTTTGCAAAGCCAGCAATGTATTGAAAAAAATAAAAAAAAGCGTCAACAAACAAGAAAAAGGACTGAAATGATCGAAAGGAGTTATCTGGTGATCTTCACACTCTTTCAGGCTATAGCAAGGCCACAGCATTAAAAACTATTTCATGCGTTAAAGGCATTTGTACGGCCCGGTAAAGCGTGAGTGGAGACTAGGCAGTATTCGTAAGATCGTTCCTGCTGCGCCGCAATTCTCTCTGGAACCCGGTCCGAGATCCAAAACACTGCAACAACTGGACTAAGAAAACTGCCGCCGTATATTCACTGACCGATCGTTTCTTTTTTTTTTAGGTTTGAATGCTTTTACTCAAAAGGAACATTAACAAAAAGACGAAGAACACTGCTTTCGGGTTTTTTGTGTGTGTTTTTGTTTTTGCGCAGAGCGGAAGAAATATCAGTTAACACCTCAACCATGACGCGACGTATGAGTCAGCAAATAGCGTGGTTTCCTCCGCTTTTCCTCATATGATGAACCACGGCCAAAGCTATGAGCCATCTGAGCCAATCCAGAGCCCAGAACTGATCACGTGACTACGCGCCCCGCGCAACGCTGCGCCTGACCCAATCTCATGCGACACTCACAAGGCATTGTAATGGCTCTGATGGCTGGTAGAGCGCCCTCTGCGGCCCATCGTCAAGTGCATTAGAGGGTAGTTTCATTTGAAATCAAACAGGCTTGTCGAGGTGGGTATTTCGACTTTTTTTAAATATATATAATTTCCCCATCAGTAAAGAAGAAAGCCACTTTTCAAAAATTTTCAAAACACTTTTTCGCTTCACAAAAGATATAGGTGGAGCAGAGTGAAAATTTGTTTTTTACTCCGTGATTTTTCTACCCAGTTCAGTAAGCTGGTACGAATACGGAAAGCATACAAAACTCACAGGGAATGAAAGGAAATCTCTAACCAAAAGATAGATACGGATCCCGACGTTTCAAGGCCAGTTCAAGGCCTTGAAACGTCGGGCTCCGTATCAATTTTTTTTTGGTTAGAGTTCTTCTTTCATTCATTGTCATTCCAAACCAGGTGGATATCCACCGAAAGGTTTACGTTTAAAACTCACAGTATTTTTTGTTTGCTTCTATATTATGCCGAGTATTTTTTTTAGTCTGAAGGAAATTACTTCAGTTTTTTTGCTTTTTTACTGAGGTAAAAAATGCCAAACATCGTCTCTAAGGCAATCCGGTGCCATATTTTGAGCCTTGTATCTAACGAGTTATTATATTTGTCGCTTGCCAAACACTATGCGGGTTTAGTCTTATGTATGTGCTATCGACGGGAATAAGTTTAGTTTATTTTATTTTTACGGAATATATTATAAAAATCTGATATATCGTCAAAAATTAAATTTACCGATATTTTGAATCCGCGTTATCGAAAAATCCCATTTTTTATTTCGTTCAATTTTTTTTTTATTATTGCTGTCGATCATTTTAACTTTCAATTGGCTCGATGCGATTTCCCCCTTTTTGTTGTACCTTCTATAAAAGTGATCTAAATTGCACCCACGCTCTCGGAACGGCCAAACTCAGTTTCCGCAGGTCGGCTTTGCTGCAAAAATAATACTGCTAATTTATTTATTAATTTTTTTGTTAAAATACAGCGGGTAAATTTATTTTGATTGGAAACACTCGTGCTTGGCTACATATTGTATTTTTTTCATTTTGTAATGATGGCAACTGACATTCCTTCGTCCGATCATTAAGGGGTATTCACACGAGAGAGAAATCCCGGGGATTTCTCCCCGGCACGCGCATCCCACGACGGAAACGTCAGGCTTTGCGATGTGCAAAAGCCTCGCGTTTTCATCTCGTGACGCGCGCGTGCCGGGGATTTCTCCCTCGTGTGAATACCCCTTCATCAGTGCAGCGGATGTTCCATTATCCGATGTGTAAAGCCAGGGCACAAAGGGAAACGGAAAAAGCAACGACATCGGCTTGCCTCTGCGGAGGCGATAGAGCTCGGGGGCAAGCTGAACTTTGGACCGCAGCGGTCGGATGCAGCCGAAAAGATCAACAGCCTGGAAAGTCGAGACGGACAGATCGAAAGCTAAAGCCGAAGCAAGCGAGCGGTGAACCCGAGACGGTGACCCTTCTGTTTGAATGAATGTGTGCAGTTCAAAATAAAAAGGGTTGGGTTTCATTCAAGACTGATCGATATCTCGGTACGCCGAGCGACGAGCAACGATACCAACATGTGCAGAGGGCAGCGAAAGCAGTCACTTAAAGGGGCCATGAAACGAATTTTGGGCTGGGATAAATGATTTTAAATTGGGACTTTACTAATCGCATATCGTTTAGTTGGTCAAAAGAAAGAGGGCAGAAAGTCAAATGCCAGCTTTTCGGTACGAACATTTCAAAATATAGCGAACTATTTTGTACCTTTTTTTCTTCGAAAGCTCTCCGCCTTTTCACTATGATACATCCGCGGTTCCCAAAGCGCGTCAGCGGTGCCAACCTGACGTCAGTCGAGCCCAGCTCACGCAATGGACACGACAACTGCGTCACTCGGACGTATGCGCACGTCAACAATAAATCCGTCGACGAATATTCGGACTCGCGTTCGTGGCCAATGATTGCCCTGACGGAACTTATCGTCACTGGAGAATGACAAGTTTTATGGTGTGCGTAAAAAGCACGGTGCAACCTAGGAGTCATCGCACCGGTGCCAAAGAATGTCACGGCAACGTGATTTCAGTATTCGCATTTGAGTTGAGGATTAAAGCTAAGGAGGAAGAAGTAGGAAAATCGTTTTCATGACCCCATTCACATGAGGGTGAAATCCCGGGGATTTCTCCACGGCACGCGCATCCTGCGACGAAAACGTCAGGCTTTGCGATGTGCAAAAGCCTCGCGTTTTCGTCTCGTGATCCCTCGTGTGAATACCCCTGTCTCTGTAGACTTGTAGTTTCTCCACTTTGTCGCACCGAGCTTAATGCGAAGATTGTATACAGCCTTCAGGAATATGAAAAGCGATTTGACGATGTTATTTTAGGAGGCTAACGTTAGGTTCGCTTTGGATAGGCACACATTGCTTGGGTTCGGGAATCAATAGATGTTTGTTCTATTTTATCCTTCAAAATAAAGCGCATCCGGCCAATCTGGACTTGGCACCGCTGCAAAAACAGCATCGGCAAATGTGTCTTTCATCTTGAGGGAGACTGTACATCTCGTGCTAATGTCACATTATGTTCCTGGCCTGGCTCGCGAACTGTGCACCACACATGTGAGGAGCATATCCCTTTGCGAGTACCTACTGAGGCCGATCTTCTTCTTTGTGCGTCCTGAATGTATCGATTTCTTTCTCCGGTAAGTCGAACAGCACAACGCTTCTTGTCATTGTTTTAATTATTTTCAACGAAGTCCTTTGACGTCAGTATCAAGGAGCCGTCCTGAGAACCAAAATTGTGTACTGTGGCGAGGTACTTCAAGCCTTACAAGCTGTGTATAGCACAAACAGATATATGACCCCAGTCTGGCTACATAAAGAGCTCTTTTTGTTTTCTCCGACCTTTGTGCCCTGGCTTTACAAACAGGATAATGGAACATCCGCTGTACCGCTAACGATCGGATTAAGAAAAGCCAGTTGCTGTGATTACAAAATTAAAAAAAAATACAATATGTAGACAAGCACGAGTGTTCTCAATTAAAATAAATTTACCCGTTGCATTTTAACAAAAAACTAAGCAGTATCATCTTTGTAGCGAAGCCGAACTGCGGAAACTGCGTTTGGCCGTTCCGACAGCATGGATGCGCTTTCGATCACCTCTATAGAACACACAATAAAAAAAGGGGGAAACCGCAATAAGCCAGTTGAAAGTTAATATGATTGGCAGCGATAATAAAAAAAAATGAAGGAAATAAAAAATGGGGTTTTTCTATAAAGCGAATTCAAAATATCGGTAAATCGAATTTTTGATGATATATGATTTTTTTTTATAAAATATTCTGTGAAACTAAAATTAACTAAACTTATGCCCGTTCATAGCCCATGTATAAGACTACATCCGCATAGTATTTAGTACGCGACAAACATAATATCTCATAAAATACAAGGCTCTAAATATGCCACCGGATTGTCAAAAAAACGATGTTTGGCATTTTTTACTTTTGCGAAAAAATATACTAAAGTATCTTCCCTTGAACTAAAAAAAAATATTCGGCATGGTAACAAACCCGCAAAAGATTACTGTGAGTTTTGTATGCTTTCTGTATTCATACCAGCCTGTTGAACTGGGTAAAAATATCACGGGGTAAAAAACAGAATTTCACCCTGCTCTACTTAATACTATTTTGTCACGCGAAACTTAAACAAAAAATGCGAAAAGGGGTTTTGTTTTTTTACAGAAATGTGGCAATTACAAATATTTAAAAAATATTCAGA
Source organism: Ixodes persulcatus (assembly GCA_013358835.2). Taxonomy (NCBI): domain Eukaryota; kingdom Metazoa; phylum Arthropoda; class Arachnida; order Ixodida; family Ixodidae; genus Ixodes; species Ixodes persulcatus. The sequence goes on along the minus strand of JABSTQ010010016.1, from coordinate 103,902 downwards.
AGACTCATCCCGACAAGCGTGTTCGATTTCAAATAAACCCACCCTAGAAATAATGAAATTACTCGTAATAAATTACAGCTTGAAGTACTTTTGTAATTATCTGATTACATTTAGTGGGAAGTAATCACAGTAGTAATCCGATTATTCTTGGAAGGACTAAAATGACTAGTCATCGGTAATTTCTACCTCCAGTTTCTTATGGCGCTCTTTGTTCTTAAAAGAATCCTACCAACTAATCCTCGAACCAAATTTGTGACAGCAGTATGGTTTACCAGATGTGAATATTATGAAGATAAGTACTTCAGATTTCGCTGATTCTAATCGAAGGATGGACAGCGCAAAAGGCCCGTTTTTAAATTGGCTGAAAGCTATGTCGTGATGAAAATCTGAACTAATCCGAGAACTAATGGTTACATTTTTTTTTTTTTTTCAAGTGACGCCAAATTACGTTTAGTCTCGAGTAATCAAGGAATATGATTGAACACTTTTTAAGCCAAAATAATTGTAATTGTAGCTGCTTACCTTTTCGAGTAGTGTGTAGAAGACTGCCCACTCATAACGCGCTCGGCAGCCGTTAAAGAGGGAAGAGGAGCGACAACACACTCAGTGCTAGGAAAAGCGTGGCTGTCAACTGCGAAACAAAATGCCCCGCGATGATACGACACGACCATATGGCCAGGATCATGTACACGAACTCCACTCTGTTACGTCGCGGCGCGGTGGTGCCGCGTCGAGTGCACTTCCGGTCTGGTGCTTTGGGCGGAAGTCACGATGCGGGACGTGCATTTCGGCGTTGTTTTGAAAGAAACCAGACAAAAACCTACTTTTTCGTCAAAACGCCGTGACTGGGGCTGTACCAAAAAAGTCAAGAAAGGTTAGAATGTCAGTTTTCATGCGATCGGTTCTTCCGAAAACGTGGATATGTGCCGTGATAAGGGAGTACCAGACGCCGTCGGACGACGATTGCTTGGGCGGGAAGCACTTTGGGTTGAATTCACGGATACTTGTAGTCATCATATTTACTTCTTTTGTTCCAACGTGAACGCGGGAAAACCGTCAAGTAGTACGGACACATAAAATTGAAAGAATAAAACACGGAGGACAAGCACAGGACAACCACTCGTGGTTGTCCTGTGCTTGTCCTCCGTGTTTTATTCTTTCAATTTTATGTATTCATGTTCAACCCGCTCGCCTTCACCAGTCCTAGTACGGACAATCTGCGGACTACGTTCAGTGGATCTTCAAGTTCAAACGGTTGCCTGATAGTTCAAACTGTCGTCTGCTCTTTCAAACGTTTCTACTTGTCGTCTGTTCTTTCAGACAACATCGGCCCGTAGACCAAACGTTGACCCGGTAATTGCGATAAGAAGTAAGTGCAGACCTCAAAAGACGCTTGAGTTTGAAGATTGGTTGGGGTAAGCAGGCCTGGTGTAAACAGTACATACAAGGAGATGATCATCATTGCTACCAGTGATCATCACCGACTTCTTATGCCTGATACACTTGGTCTGATTCTGCTTGCGATTTTCAGTATCGACGCCGACCATCTCAGCTACGGTTCACGCTTTTGCAGCCCGAGCGACGTCGCGACTGAAAAATTGCGAGGGGAATCTCATCATGCGAATCAGGCTTTATAGCGCCCATTTTGCGCCGTCCACTCGGAATGAATCGCCGCATGTTGCATTACTCACTCGACGTTTTGCGGTGTAACGAGCCTCGGTGATTTCGAAGAGGCCGCTCAAGTAGTCAGACATTGCCAGGAAGACGCAGAATCAACAATTCTAACGCGAAAAAGAGCACGGGGATTGACACCGACGCCGAGAAAATCACATTTGAATGGTTTGTTTATGGGTGACGGCGCAGGTGGCGTCTGCTAGGGGCGCTCCGGTTCGTTTTAGGGATGCCGCGAACCACTCTAGGTTTGAATTGGAAGGGTTTCGATATTTTCAAACCGCACTGAGGTTCGAATTCGAAAGATTTTGATATTTTCGACCGTACCGAGGTTCGAAATCCAAAATTCGCAACTTAAAACACCACAGTTTTGAATTCGGAAAGTTCGAAGCTTTCACGGTTTCTAAAAGTTCGGGTTCGATTATTTTGAATATTTTTTTTTTTACTTGAGGTTCGAGAAATTTGATGATTTCAAACTTTTCTAACTTTAACTTCGAGAGATTCGAAAGTTTTGTATTTCTTGGGATCTAAAGTTCGAAAATTTCGAAGATTTCAAATTTCTTAGAATCTGAAGTTCGAAAAATCAAAGATTTCGAATTTATTTGGATCTGAAATTCAAAAAATTTGAACGTTTTGAATTTTTATAGGCAAAGTTCGGTAAAATGGAAGATTTCGAATTTCGTTCTACACAAAGTTCGAAAAGTTCGAAGGTTTCGATTTTTTTTTTAGAACTAAATTCGAAAAAAAACTTTGAAAGTTTCGAATTTCTTTTAAGTCAAAGTGCGCAAAGTTCGAAGTCCGGTTTTGATGTTCCTCCACAGTTTCAGCTTCAAATAACGTTTTCACGCCTCACTGGTTTTCACGAAATCAGGTTTAGAACAGTCCGGGTGTGATATTTAGTGTGCGCGAAGTTGGTCAGGCAATGAAATGAGACGACGAGTGTCCCGGATGTGCTGGAATATTTGCCAGTGCAGAGTGACATGTGACCATAGATCAGTAATTGTGACCGCCAGCCCGGGTTTTTTTTAACGTGTATCACGCCGTAGTGATCACACGAATGCACTAGGTTTAACGATACTCATCCAGTTCGAAACGGCCAGGGGCGGGCAGGGGGTTGAAGCTCAGAAAAACCTTGAAGCTATCTGGCAAACTGCCTCCCTACCCCCTTGAACCCTGGGAGTAATCCGATCGAACGCCGCCCGAGTTACGCTGGCATATAGTAAGTTTTGTTTGTACATGATGCGAAATCCTGAGACTGGGAATGAAATTTAAAAGAAAAAGTGTAAGACGACAGAAAAAAGGGGTCAAGACAACGTCTCAAACTCAACTCAGCTGAAAACTCAGCTCAGTACAAAGTCTCAAACTCAACTGAGCTGAGTTTGAGACGTTGTCCTGTCCCCCTTTTTCTGTCTTCTTACACTTTTTCTTTCAAATTTCATTCCGAGTCTCAGGATTTTGCATCATGATCAACATACACCAGCTCGCCTGCACCGTGACAATTTTTTAGTTTGTAATTGATTTTAGGTTTATTTTCCGGGACGGAAGAAACGCCGAGAAAAAAGCACAGAAGCCGACAGAACTCGAGGTCGAAGAGCGTTCTACCATACCCGTGGCCAGACTTGTACGTGGTTCAACTACTCTACTCAAGTTACTGTAGTTTTAACTACTTTTCTGGGTAGTTTAGTAACTTTCAATTACCTTTTTATTTCGGTAATTAGTAGTTTACTTTAATTACTTTTTCTGAGTAACTTCTACTCAAATTACAAACTACTTTCGAACTTTAGTACTTGTTTTGCCTATCAACAAACATTCCTGCACAAAAAAGATAGAAGTTGTAAGATCAGCTGATATTTCCAAAGAGGGGGAAAGAATGTAGCGTAGCGTAAAAAATCGTCCATAATGCGAGTGGTCCATAATAATGAGACAAAAATGCATGCTTTTTTTTCAGTTTATCCCCGAAAGTGGTATCCATATTAACGGGCTCCATATTAACGAGACATGACTGTACCATCAAAACTGTCGCGGATGATTGATAAACCTAGTCGTGACGTTACAGACAGGAACTATAAGAGGGAGCCCCTGAAACATCTCGTCACCAATAGGAGGCTATGGCGGAGCAGAGCTCATAACCTGAGCTCAGTACAGGGATACTTCTATCTGCTCTGATTCATGTCAGAGGCAGGTCGCGTATGTGGAAGCGTGTCTAGACAATGCCGGTGTGGTATCTTATGTATCGTTGTTGGCACGGCGCGTTTAAATTTGCTATATTAAAATGGAAATTTGAGGGTACAAAAATACTTTGAAAGATAGGGACTTAAATCCTACTTAAAGTATATATCGTATATCTTTCGAATCACAAGATCACTATATTTATCCATATTGAGAGTAGGTGAGGCTTCGACGGATATTGTTGCTAGCATGGCTTCTATGATGTGCCTACAAGAAGTGTCAGTCATTTGTCTCTCTCTATAGGCTATACTCCATGGAGTGAAGTCCCTAGGAACAGACGACGAATTTCGGCCGGTGGAGTTCGCTCTGCACCTTAGAGTTAATATAATAATCTAGAGCAGTGTTCTCGAATCCCCGGCCCGCAGGCAACATCCGGCCCATGGAGGCGTTCCGGTCGGTCCGAGAATGGCCGCCGTCTTTCCAAGGTGTGTCGCCGAGCCCGCGATCCCCTGCTACAAACGCAAAATTTAACTCGCAAAAAAAAAAAAAAGAAAAAGAAACGGCATTGCGACGATTAGTAAATTGCAAACAAAAATATAAGAAATAAAAAGAAAAGCTGGGTTAAAACACTCTTTCGCCATATTATTTATTGTAGATTCTTATCGCCCGCATTAGTATTGGTAGTCCTTTCTATTATGTCTGCGTAAATATCTTACTTTGATTTCTCGTATATATCGTACGTAGACTCTTGTGTCACAACTATCGAATAGTGTTAAAGTTAGAAGTTTAAAACTAGCATTTTTGATTAGTCTTCTGCCCCTCTGTCGATATGACAAAGTTCCTGTGCGATTTGATGTAGACCTGGTGAAAGTTCTATAGTCGGTTACAAATTAAGAAGGTAGGAGAAGCTCCTCCCACAAGCGTGGTGCGCCGGTTTCAAACCCCTCCGCAATCGAAAGAAGAGTTCACTGGAAACGCTTTTTTTTTTAATGACGTTGTGAACTTGAACATAGTATTTTTAGAATTTTTTTTTCCCCCTAGTTAATTTATTCTCAACTAAAAAAACAATAAATACATTTGTTTTATACTTCTGCATTGCAATGGCCAATGATATGTACTGTATGTAGTGTTAATTTAAATGCCATCCTCAAACCAATTTAAACGAAAAAAATACGAAGTTAGGGCATAATTGCCCGTAGATAAATGTTTGGACATTTCTTCGAAACTCATCTTGGAACAACCAATAAGCATATATTAGGACGACAATACCTAGTCTATATATAGATCATTCTTAAAAAGTTTAACATCTCTACCATAAATAGCTTCGGCTATAGCGCGCTTCAAATATGGCACAAACGACAATTATCAAAAACCCGTCTTCCTTCCTCGCTCCTTCGGGAATTTATTTCTTTAAAACTAAACATGCCAGAACATTGAAATAAACGGCATTGTCTTTCGCAAGGAATGCGGCCCCGCATATAAAAATTCGAAAACACAATTATGAATGTACCTCACTGCATGAATCCAAATGAAAACCGCCCACCGGTCTTTCGAAGCTCGACAAACTTCGAACTTTTACCCTGAAAGGCCGAGGTTCGTCTTACTTTTTACTTCTCAGGATTCGAAAGTTCGAAAATTTTCGAACTATTTAGATAAATAAGTTCGAAATTCGAAAATTATCAAATCTTTTAGCGTAGGAAGTTCGAAAGTTTGAACGTTTTAGTGCAAATGGTTTGAAAGTTCGAAAATCATTACAATTTTTAGTCAGTCAAGGTCGAAAGTTAGACAAGCATTAAATTTAGCAGCGTAATAAGTTCATAAGTTTGAAAAGGATCGAACTTTTTAGTGTAATAAGTTCGAAGGTTCGAAAAAACATTGCATTTCTGAACATGTAAAGTTCGCAATTTCGAAAAGCGTCGAACTTCTTAGTTTTAAAAGTTCAAAAATTCAACTTCCGTCGAATTTCTCGATATGGAAAGTTGGAAAATTCAAAATCTTTCGAACCTTTTGAACCGCTTGATTCGATCATCGAACTTTCGGTTCGAAAAAAAGTTCGCGCATCTCTAGTTCGTTTGTAAACATGAGTTGGTCTATAGGCTCCATCAAAACAGCCGTCCCGGTGCTGAGTGCGTTGTCTGCCATGATCTTTCTCAGTCTCTTCCAAATTGGCCGACCGGTTCAGGAGGTGATCCTCCCGGCATTCCCCTATATTGACGACATGTGCGACCAAAAGCGTCACAGCGGTCGGCCTTCCACGATTAGTCAAACGCCAACAATGACGTCCCGAACATGATAAACGCCACCTTTATTAACGGAACTAAAAGTTTCGAACCATCAACTTCGCCGGTGCGGCTTACACCGTGCATTCTACACGTACCATCAAAACTGTCGCGGATGATTGATAAACCCAGTCGTGACGTTACAGACAGGAACTATAAGAGGGAGCCACTGAAACATCTCGTCACCAATAGGAGGCTATGGCAGAGCAGAGCTGATAACCTGAGCTCAGTACAGGGATACTTCTATAGCATGGCTTCTATGACGTACCTACAAGAAGTGTCAGTCATTTGTCTCCCTAAAGGCTAGACTCCATGGTGCGAAGTCCCTAGGAACAGACGACGAATTTCGGCCGGTGGAGTTCGCTCTGCGCCTTAGAGTTAATAGAATAATCTAGAGCAGTGTTCTCGAATCCCCTGCCCACGGGCGACATCCGGCCCGCGGAGCCGTTCCGGTCGGTCCGAAAATGGCCGCCGTCTTTCCATGGTGTGACGCCGAGCCCGGGACCCCCTGCTACAGACGCAAAATTTAACTCGCAAAAAAAAAAAAAAAAAAAGGAAAGAAACGGCATTGCGACGATCATTAAATTGCGAACAAAAATATAAGAAATAATAAGAAAAAGCTGGGTTAAAACATTCTTTTCTCCATATTATTTATTGTACATTCATATCGCCCGCATTAGTATTGGTGGTTCTTTCTATTATGTCTGCGTAAATATCTTACTTTGATTTCTGGTATATGTCGTGCGTAGACTCTTGTGTCACAACTATTGAATAGTGTCAATGTCAGAAGTTAGAAACTAGCATTTTCTTTAGTCTTCTGTCCCTCTGTCGATATGACAAAGTTCCTGTGCGCTTTGATGTAGACCTGGTGAAAGTTCTAGTTCACAATTATTTTTTAATGTTTTAATTAGAGACGTTTTAATTTAAAAATAAAACATACGTATTCCTCCCCTTTACAAAGTTCAATGTTTGCTACGTAGTTAAAAAAATTTGGATTGAAATACATATTTAGGTATTTATTTAGTATTCATAATTTGTATTCAAATATTTATTATTCGGCCTCTTAAAACCGCTCCAGATCCCCAATCCAGCCGCTTAGCCAAAACGTTTGGAGACCATTCCAATCCAATTATTCTCCCGGAAATTCGAGTTTCAAACAATTTCATTAATTTTTAATTCCTCGGAACGAAAACAATGGGCCCATACCCACTTTTGGAATGGCTGAACTCCACCATTCCATCTTTTTTTTTTTTTTAATTTCTAAACGTAAACAAAAAAGCAAAAAATGGAAATTAGAGCCACATTGTGTTACTGGATAAATGCAGCACACAGCTGCTGATGTTCTCAAACGCGGAGACGGACTGCAAAAGTATGCAAACGCTTCCTCATAGCATTCATTTTACTAATCCGAAGGGTGGTCGCACAGGCGCTTCGTGCTTGCTCTCACCGCAGACATCGATCGTGCGATCAAGCGGAAAAGGCTTGCGAATCGTAACAGATGCCGAAATTTGAAATCTACCCAATTTCGCCGCAAACGGACCGTATACCCTCAGCATAAACATGGTTAGCGTGTTGTTTGTTTTATAAGGACTTAAAAAAAAAAAACTGTCTAGTTCGATGCGTGGCGCAAGAAGAGGAAAAACTTGCTCTCTGTTTCGAATACTTGCACAACGGCACCGCTTGTGCGCTGTTATCTCCACGCACTGAGGCAAGATTAAAAAAAAACCGCTTACGAGTTGCAATCAGTATATGGCGCCAGCACAAGGCAGTGTAGCAGCATACTATAGAACCTGCCTTGAATCGTAAACTTTTACGGTTGCTGTGCGATTCTTGCAATTTCTTAACATATTCAATCCAATTATTTATTTGTGTTCCACGCAAACAATATAGAAGATCGGCTGGGTTAAAAGCTGGGAGTCGAACCGGTCATTTTTCCTGTTCGATTCGGGTTCAGTCGCATTGAATTTTTTTTCTGTTCCGCTATATTTTAGTGGTGCTTTGAAATAACGCACGGTTACCGGTTCCACCCAAGCGCGAACCAGTTTAAACCGGTTCCGAGAAAAGAGAAACTCCCAGTCGTTAAGAAGAAAATGTTAGTTAAACACGGCGTCATCTGCATTAAAAAAAAATAATTAGTTTATCGAAAGCCGTGCTGCGGAAGCGAGAACAGCAGAAGAATTTTATGCCACATTTCGTTTTGGGATATTGAATTTCTAACGCAAACAGCGTTGAATGTAAATCGCGTGATTATACAGCTGCTTGGAGACACTACCCAAGTAAAGTACTCACATGCGAAGTCAATCAGCCAGCACGCACAGTGACTCCGTGATAGTAGCACTCCCCATAGTCGCAAACAACCCACAAAAAACAAATAAGTCGAAAAGTGTTTAGACAGCAGCACTTTAGTCTGCCAGAGTTTGGCAACACTGTTACCCACTGTAGATGAGAAATATATCAGGTGCAGTACGACTACAGTGTACTAGAATACTTGGGTAGTGTTGGGACCGGAGCGGCTTGGCAACGGGAGCTCGTGAGGGCGCGTGTATTGACAGTTCGTGGCGGCGCTGTAGTCGAGTTATCCGGAAAAAATCGCGCAGCCCGCCTTTTTTTCTTTTTTTCCTTTGAGCGGTGCACGTGTCGGTACCACGATTTTCTACACTCCGTTTCACCTTATGGTGTACCGCAGCGAAGGCTAGAAGCGCGAGCTCATAGCTTTGGCAGCTGCCCTTGGTGCACGAGAGCTTGTGCCGCCGAGATGTGCACTAGAGCAAGGAGCTCGCGCTTGTAGCCTTTCCTGCGGTACGAGACAAGGTGAAAAGAGGTGCGCGTGTCGGGAACACGATTTCATAGTTCCGTGTGTTCGATCGTAATATGCTTTGAATCTTGTGTCTTCTGATTTTGCGGATGGTGAACTAGCGCCGAAATGTCGTCGGCGAAACGGCGTCAGAACACTTGCTACGCACCTGGTTGCCAAACGGGCTGCATCCGAGTGAAAGGCGTGAAAACGGCGTCCCTTTTTGGCGTTCCGAAGGAAAGTGCCACGTGAGATCTTTGGGAAAGGAATCTGCAACAATCGGACAAGCGTCTTGAAGAAAAAAGCGCTGTCTGCGCGCCGCACTTCGAGCCCCGCTTCATCCTTCGAGACTACGTCCACATCATCGGCGGAAAGGAAGTGAGGATCCCTCGTGGACACCCAGCGCTTACGCCAGACGCGGTACCGACTCTGCTGCCAAGTGTACCCCAGGACCTGAGTGGTGACCCCCCCGCAGGACGAGAGGAAAGGAAGCGGAAGGCAAGTCAACCAGAGCCCATCGTTGCAAAGCGTTCGGGGCTCGCTCGGGAAATTGAGCTCACCGGTGGTGAACAGCGAAGCTCCTGCCGTGGTCCCACAAGGCATCGATCGTGACGCACTAGGCTCCCTGAACATGCCAACTCTCTAGTGGGCTGTTCACAAGTTCAGCAACTTCGACGGTGTTGCTTATTTGGAGACTGCTCTTGAGCCGAAGTCTCACAAGATCAGCATCGAAAGGGCGGTGTTCATTTGTTTCGACAACTTACCTGATGTGGTATGCCAAGCATACCTTTAGGGCCATGTATGCGCTGCACATTGTAACCATGTATTTCAGTGCCGTGCTGTAAACTATTACAACTTTTACATTGCCTTATTTACGTGTGCTGATGTTTCCTGGTCTAAATGATGTGAAATAGTTGCTTGCTTTCTTCTTCGAATCTTATAAAGCATTACTTTTTCAGCCCACGTTGTCTCAGTTTTTGGACTTAAGTTCACTGTTTAAGCGCGTGATAAAAATTGTCACGGCTTATAAGCCATTTCTTAGAAGTGAACGTCGGGTGGTCCTCGGATGGTCGTGGTAGCCATGACGAAATATAAGATTATCATCTCTTTGCGACCGTCGCTTGGGTGGTTTGTCGCATAAATGAACACAAGAATGAGTTACAAGTGAAGCGAGCTGATTAAGGGCAAGAAAAAGAAGACGGGCAGAAAAGAAGACAGAGAAGTTAACCTGGGGTATTAAAAACATACTAAAACAATCTCAGACTTTAGTATGTGCCGTTTCGTTCCATTATAAAATAAGATAAAAAAAAAAAAAAACTGCTTCCGAGTTTTAGATATCCCTTTCAAATATCTAATGTTTGGCCTTTGCGACCAAGGAAATGGGCATTTCATTTAAAGTGCTCACCATCCGACAAACCGAAAGTCGCAGCTATTTCTACGCTGAAACAACTTGCAATCCGCTCCTTTAAAATCGCAATTGTTTTTATGTAAAGGAAGAGTAATGTAGCTTGTACCGTCCAATACATGGAAGCATCATGCTGCTAACGATCGTGCCGCAGCGTAATTGATGCCGCGGTACGACCGCTGGCAGGTCGTAGCTGTATCAGAAATCCTATGTGCACTCCGCCAAAGAGGCACAAAGGATTCATATTTTCGCGCGTGCAGCCGCGCATGCGCACACCTTCTGGATAACGCGCAGGTGTCGACACCTGTCGCCATCAATACCACGCGCTTCAGGCGAGCCCCTCCGGTCCCAACACTACCCAAGTATTCTAGTACACTGTAGTACGACTGCTAGCGTGGGGTCTTTAACGGTTATCACGCACTACTGGTACACATCGCGACACTGTTAGCGTGAACACGACATCGGAGCATTTTCGCATTTTACTTCTAAATAGTATTAGCGAGCACGAAATGTTTTCGCTTACATTAAGAACTAAATGAGCTCTTTCCGTTGCAATATTAACTTAGATGCCAACCCATGATTTCAAAGAGAAAAAAATGAAAAAAACCGGCATCGCTTGTTCGCGCTAACAGTGTCGCGCTCTGTACATGACCACAAGCCGGTATGGGGCTCGTCCAGATCGAAACGGCACCCACCCTGTACACCCGAACGACTCGCTCGAACGACTGAGCTGTTTAGAGGAGAGAGAAAACAAAGGCCCGTCGGAAGACGAATAAAACTAAAGGACGAAAAATAGAACGGGAGACCTGCTCTTTCTAGAAAACACACTCACAGACACACACAGACACACACGCACACACACACGAACGCGCACACACACACACGCGCACACGTACACACACACACACACACGCAAACACACACACACACACACACACACTTACACACACGCACGCAGGCACGCACGCGCACACACACACTCGCACCCACGCACGCGCGCACACACAAGCACACGTACACACACACACACACACACACACACGCGCGCGCACACACACACACACACACACACACACACACACGCACACTTACTTACTTCACGCAGCGTCCAGAGCTCCGGGCGATTGGCGTTCCGGCGACCGGCGCCGCAGTGTCGCGCTCGTCGCGGCTTCGCCTCTTGATGCCTCCAGCTTTCGTCACCTCGGAACAAACGCACCGACAACCATAAACTTCTTGTTTTTATTTTCACGTTTATGTTTGCTTTCTCCTTCCTTGAGGAATATTGTTAGAAGCAAGAACACACACACACGCGAGCGCACAAAGAATAGCTCTTTATCGTCTCGGCATAGTCAGTAATACTCAGTTTCACTTTAGGACGTACCGCGATGGACGCTAAAGCTACACGGACCAATCCGTAGTTCGTAGCTTGCATCGTGACTTCGCGCTCCCCGCGTCGCTCCGCCCAACCGGAAGGACACGTGACGCCCTCCGAGCTACGAATTGGCTCCTGTGGCTCGAAGCGTCATTTGCGGTCAATCGTAATGTGAAACAATGTATACAAGTGTACGCCACCACGCCGACTGGTCGACGCCAATTCGTGCTGTACATAGGCGTGAAATATACTTATTTGTTGCATTATTATTGAGCAGTGTTGGAGGTAACGCGTTACTAGTAACGACGTTACTGGTAACGCGTTACATTTTTCGCTAACGCACTAACGTACTCGTTAGTATTCTGAATGACTAACGAGTAAAGTATTTTCGTTACTTTTTTACGGTATCGGCTATCAAATTACGTTACTCGTTACTTTTGACCAAAACTGGTGAAATACATTAGGTATTTGGAAAAGGTCACGACGTCTGATCTAACGTTTAGAATAGCAATCTTGTGCATAAAACTGTAGACGTTAGGGGAACTAAATTTAGTTCACTAAGCTCAATGGAGGATCTAGCTTCTCTGCTCGAGGGGCAACTACTTGCGCTCGAGCACGCAATGCCCAGGCAATGCCGTATCTGCTGCTAAGACTTCTGAACCTCCGATTTCCTAAAACGGTGGGTTTTCCACTTATCAGTCCATCTATTCACCCGTCCATCTCAAAATCCTGCACAAGCTTATCGCTGCACGGAACCAGCATCCGTCATAGGAAACTTAAAAAAAAAAAAAAAAAAAACTTTTTGACCAAAAAAAGACATCCGTTAAAAGGCGAGACTATCTCGGTTCTCGAATGCGAAAAAAACCTTCGGCTACCAGCTAAATCCGTTCGTCCTTCTTTTTTTTTTTTTTTCACAGTGTCACCACCCACAAGCCTTATATACCTACTTATAGCAATATATACCTACTTATAGTTCGTCTCGTTTTTTTACTCGAATGAATGCGCTTCCGTAATACAAAACCTGGCGCTCCATGGCGTGTCGCCACTGGCAACGTTATTAGATTAACTCACTCAGTTACGGAACTGTTCATAGACGCTGCATGCACGAACAGTACCCCCCCCCCCCCCCCCCCCCCCCCCTCACTCACCACGACTCGCCCGGAGTCGCTCGACGCGCCGCAGGACGGCTGCTTTGGTAACTGAATCGGGATACGTTCGTTTCAACGTTACTAGAAACGTAAAAACCAACGGAAAAAAAAAACTCTTTTTGTAGTAACTTTTATTGGAGTTTAGTAAAAAATGGGGCGCGCGTGATGTTTTCTAAAATTTTTAGTTTTCAAGGTTTTGCAGAACAATTAATATTGTTTTTATACAACCATGCCTCAGCGGGGATTTCAGGTAGCGCGTCCCGACCTAGGCGCATTTTAACTTCGGTAATGCGTCGCGGCGCATCCGCTGGGAATACGGGGGTGGCACCCCTGTAACCCTTTCCACTGCATCTGTTTCGGCTCCGAAATGGCCGATTGAATCCAAAATAGATGTCACGTGCAGTTCCTCGAGTGACCGCTGCGGGAGAAATGGCGGCGTCGTGATCGCCATTTGGCGCTTCAGCTGTGCTCTTTAGAATGCACAGTTATGAAACGAAAATATAGAGGGCGCTTCGAACGACTCCAGGCGGATTTAAGTGAGTGAGGGGGGTACCCCCCTCCGCGGGAGTTCCACAACTGAGGTAATCTAGCAACGTTGGCCACTGGCACTGCGAAGTTCTAAAATGTTCGTCTGCTCAAGGAGCAGATAAAGCTTTCCGACAACAATGGCGCTCGATCTTTTTGACGATAACTTGGAGTGGGCTCTATTCTGCGCAAGCAATTAACAAAACGTTCTTTTGTACGACTGTCTGCGCACTAATAGCGAGTTCGTTTCATACGCACTGGCACCGTTCGAGTTCTCTCCCAGAATGCATCGCACTCGCAGGGTGTTGCACGGAGAACTGGACTCAAACGCACTCGCCAAATGCACCGAGTGCAGAAGACTGATGTTGCCACCATCTATGTTGTAGAAGAGGTACCGACCTCAAACCGAAACAAGCCCCTTTCTCTTCGGAGTGATGGGTGGGAATGTGAGAGTGCAGTCGCTACCAACGTCTATCTCTAAAAGTTGGTTGCTGCAACCTGTAGTTTATAGTTCCGATGACTTCAAGCAACTCGGCTGTCGTAGAGATTGTTACAGACGGCGTAAATTTCCGCAACCAGCTGTCTACAAAGCAGCTGGTTGCGATCTTTCAATTCTTATAACCGTTTACACTGAAGAAAATGCTGTCCGAGCAGAAGCTTGATTCGTTTGAGCATGGTATTATGCGTGAACCACTGAAAGGGTGCGGCTTAAAACTAGTCTGTTTGAATATCCAGCAAAACCTTTCGTGGGACTTTCGATTTAGATCGTCATTACAAGTGGATCAGATATTAGCCTTGTTGAGGGCATCGAGAACGAGAGCTTTTTCTCGAACGAAATACGACGGGGCAAGTTAGCTAACGTAGGTAAATTTTAAACATGATGATGTTGTTCAAGCCTCGGGTAAAGTCACTATACTAAGGTTTCTCTGATGCTTATTGGACAGTCAGAGGTTTCTGCTGGGGGAGGTTTGTCGACAAATGTTCAATTTTTCACCCGCACACGAATGGGGATAAACATCTCGGGGGCGCTGATGCGTTTGATCTGAGCATTTCTTTACACAGTGGTATATTTCAGCGTTTGTACGAAAACGGAGCGACTTAAAACCTCCAAATAAAGCACGGTTTGTCAATGGCTTCCTCTATGAAATAGCAGACGCTCGCAATTCAAGCTCGCATTCGATTCCGTTGCCAGCGGGACGCGACTTCTATCAGAAAATATACTTTTCTTACTTTCAGTTCCGCGACACATCGTAGCAGACGAACTTTCGTCGTCTGCTCCCGCTCCTCGCCAGTCTCGCCGGAGCGAGGCATGACGGGATTGCATTTTGGCGTACTCTCGATTTTCTCGGTGTAGCGAGTGCATACTCGCGTGGGATGTCTGCGATGAAACGAACTCGGAGAGTGCAACCACTCGTGTAGTGCCGGCTGAAACGAACCCGCTCCACGCTGCGAGTGGGCACGCGTGGGCACGAGTGCCGTGAAACGAACCCGCTATAAGAGAAGGCGCTTGTTGGCGGCAAGGCATGGGACGTTCAACTAGGCGTCGATGGACGAGGAGGATGTCGTACGGCAGTTCAGGTTCACAAAGGAGGATCTGCTTCATCTCCGATCGGCGCTGCGCATCCCGGAGACGTTGACAACCAACGGCTGAATCTGGGTGTCAGGGGCTCGTTTGCCACCGTATTTTTTTTTTTTTTTTTTTCAGTTTACCCGATTCATGTCCTCGGGAAATAAAATAGTTCCTAGATCGTACAAGTAACTTGTTTTGTAAGTCATACGTTCTCAGTGGGCAAGCTTTGGTGTTTTATATCAACCAAAAATGATGTTTACTTCAACCACGTCCTGATATGCTGAAAAGTCGCCGACAGCAAACTCGATTTGACACACAAATAAGAACACGCTCGCGCGCGCTTATCATAAACATTCGAAGTCGTCTGCCAGCGATCCTGTGTCTTTTCCTCGAGACCCACTGCAGGGTCGAGTATTAAAGGACACATGCAAAGAAAAAAAACATTTTTTTAAACAGCTTAGATGGAAAAAGGATATTATAAAACGATTTTACAACGAAGAACAAAAATTTTTAGAGCTATATTTACGGCGCTATACGAATTTGTAGTTGGCGCCCGCTGGAGCCGCCGCTGGTCACGTGGTAGGCCCGCGCGCCGCCGCCCTGCGTCGCCGAGCCGTAAAGCGACGCCGCCGCCGCACGCTGAGCGTTGTGCGAACGCCGCTTCAACGCGTTTCTCCACGCCGCCGTCGCCGCCGCCGCAGAAGTTCGTCTGGTTCGGGGCGCCGCCGCCGTCATCTGACCGGCGCACAGGTCGATCACGTCTGCTTGCGCTTTTTCAGGAGTTTCCTTTGGGCTCTAAAAGTTACTTATTCATCTTAGTTTTTTGTTATACTTCAAACAAAGATGAATAAGTTACTTTTAGAGGCCATAGGAAGCTTCCGAAAGAGCGCAAGCACCACGTGACAAATATGGGCCCGTCACGTGATAAATAAGGGCCACTTTTCCGCGGCGCCCGCGGGCGCCAACTACAAATTCGATACCGCCGTAAATATAGCTCTAAAATTTTTTTTTCTTCGTTGTAAAATCGTTTTATGATATCCTTTTTCCATCTAAGCTGTTTAAAAAAAAAATGTTTTTTTTTTCTTTGCATGTGTCCTTTAAGAAAGTCATGGTCAAAAACTAGGAATATTAAATCGCGAAGAAAATACAAAGATATCAAAAACATACTCGCTTTCTCAAGTTAAGGCGGTCATTTTTCTTGTAAAAAGTTACGAGGAGGTCAATCCGTTCCTTCGCTCCTCGCAACGAGAAGTTCTTTTTCGACGCCGCGTTCAAGCCTTTAAAGGGATACAGAATCGAAACTTGAAATATAGAGAAAACATCAAGAAATGAGTTCAATATGATCAGCTAAGCCTGTAATGAATAATCGCACGGTCGTATTTTGAGCAGATGGCTATATTTTTGGTTCTAAATGCCGCGATTTTGGCGAGCGCTTCAAAAACAGCCATCGAAGAGCGCGATGCATCTCGGGAAATCCGGCAGACGTCTTGACGTCATCATGCCTCGGAGGACCAAGCGTACCGTAGTGACGAGTTTTGCCACTTGGAGGCTCAACGCGTTACAATCTCGCTTTGTCGAAGTACCCGAGGGCTGTAGATATCGCGGAACCGGCAGAGCGCAGAGCCGCAGCGGCCGCAGAGGCAGCAGAGGTGTCAGAGCCTTCAGAGCTGCCTCAGCTGCCTCAGCTGCCTTGAGTGTGCGATGGCGGGTCAACATGACGAGAGTGGTGGCAGCGGCAGTGGGTACGATGACATTAGCGACGACGAAGACGTCAACAGTAGTGATGGGACGAATCACCGGAGATTCGGATTCGGACAGATTCGGAGATTCGTCAGGTTCGTCACTGGTTGCAGACGGCAGCGTGAACCTTGTCGTTAACCTCGCGAATGCGGTCAGTTGTGTTTTTTTTTTTTGTAGGTACTGTTATTGCATATAACCAGATTTCGTCTTGTTTACTTCAACGCGCCCAGGTCCAGCTGAGCTGATTGGTGTAGTTGGCATAGGCCTAACCAATGCACGGTCTCGGTTTCTGCGCGGTTTCGCGGTGATCGGTAAAATAAAATGTAGCGAAATGCTGTGTATTATTCATAATGTGGCGCAGCGCGCAATAAATATATTCAGGCAAGGAAATGATTCGTCTCCTTCTCCAGAGCTGCGTAAGACGCGAGAGCGATGAAAAGTGTCGCTAGTTCCAACTTCGACCGCGTACCGGCACCGGCGAAGAAAAACGTCGCACTGTCGTTTCTCCGTTCCCGGCAGCAAGGTTTGTATACGTGAACTTTATTTGATGAAAAAGAAACAACACAGGGGTGTCCAACGCAACTTTATTGTTCAGAAACAAACACTAACTAATTCAGATATAATTAACTAGAAAGGTACAAATGCAGTACAGGAGACTGTGATAGTACGGCGCAAGGAGTTTTAGATTGTTTCCCGTGTTCCGATAACAATACCGCAGTGGACACACGTTGAAGATAATCGAATCGAACATACTCACTTGTGTGGTGTGTGCTACTGGTGCTATTTTGACCGTAATTATTGGCACGAAATGTCCTTCTGCCGAACAGCACCTGCCGAACAGCACGTACGGCATCGATCTCTTGCGGGGGGGGGGGGGGGGGGGGGGGGGACTGCTGCGAATCTTGGGCGAGCACGGTCGACGACGTCTCCGGTCTCCGGGAGCCCCGGAGTACGAGAACGTGATCTTCGCGTAAACATCACCTCGCTCCGTCGACCCGCTGCTGCACCGGCTGCACGTCCGCCGAATCCCGCCGGGCTGGGGCGGCCACGCCAAGCCTGACGAGATCCACGAGAAACTTATCGCGCTTGTGTTTCGCCGCAAGGGCAGCCGCGGTGGTCCCGCCGACAACGCCGGAGGTTCCTCGTGCCCAAGAAAGTCTCTTCAACCCGCCTGCCCAAGAACCGACTGTCGCCGAACCGCCCGGGCGATGAAAACATGCGCACGCGTTTGCGCGTCGCGCGAGAGCTGAAACCACGGTGGCTCACTTCGTTTTGGCTCTTTCCACCAAGACGCCTCGGTATTGCGTTCAGGCCTAGGCAATCTATACCAGTGAGTGGACATACCGCTGTGGCGCTGCTTTCAGAGGCATATTGTCGTCACGACATTCCATTGAAGCTTCATAACCAACTACCAGGTGGTTTTTGATTATCGTTTAATTCACTTTAAAATATGTTATCTTGCGTTTTCTAGCGCAATATTTATGTTTCTGTGGTTCTACTGCTACCTGCGTCGTGTTGAAACAAAGAAATGAGCTCCAGGATTTGGTTTCCGTACCCCTTTAAGGACGTCATTCCAAAGGGCCGGAGTAAAAAAGGGATTAGGGCCTAACACCGCCCGAAATAGGAAGATATCTTCCGCTGAAACCCGCTTGCGAGGAGGAGGCGGAGGGACGGAGGTAGATACGGCGCTCATGCTGCTCTCTTACGGTAAAGATAGCAGACGATCACGGTCGTACGCCCGCGAACCGATCGTTGTGCCGTGTACGGCACGACCACGAAAAAAAAAAAAAAAAATTAATTAATAAAGGAAAACCTGTAACTTTACTGCTGTGCATTTATTAAAACTATCACCGAATATTTAAAGGGCTCGTTTTATAGAATACATGTGATTAGCATTAGAATACAAATTTTTAATTCATGCAACATTTTTAAACTAAAAAGTATCCAGATCCTTGATCCAGAAGGCTGTTGCTCACTCTGTTGACACTACAGATAACCCTCAGTCATAAAGCAGCTGTAAAAACAGGTGATAAGAGCTCAAAATGCACATCCCAACGTTTGTATGGAAAAAAAAAAAAAAAAAACTTACAATATGAAAAAAAGCTTCAAATATAAAAAAACTTAAAATATAAAAGCTTAAAATATAAAAAGCTTAAAATAAAAAAAAAACTTAAAATATAAAACACTTAAAATATAAAAAAACGTAAAGTATATAAAAAAACTTAAAATATAAAAAACTTAAAATATAAAAAAAAAATATGAAAAACAAGGTGCATGGGCCAGCCGGATTCGAACTCTTCATTACCGCTCTCCTCCGAGCTCACGAAATGGACGCTCCAATCCACTGCGCTACTGAGCTTCTTCTTTTTTTTTTTCAAAGATTTTTTATTAAAAGTATGTCTATTTACAAAGTTTTAAAGTGATCACATTGGTTGCCATATACCTATCATTTCAGTGAGCACTGTTTAACAGGCGAGGACCGCGATTCACACACAAATTCAAAATGTATCTCGCTCAATCATTTCTTTGTAGTGTCACATGCACCCGAGTCACTAGCGCAGTGGCCCGGGAATTCTTATTTACCGCAAGCCTTCAGAGCGCGGTTGTGCAGACGCTAAACATTAATTTATCTCTTTTGAGGATGTCTTATTGTGTTTCGATCTGTATTCTTTTTCTTATTTGCGTACTCAAACTTTATGCACTTGCTGTCACATATGACGCTCCTGCCAGGCACTACCACGAGTTCTTTTATTTATGTTTGAAGCCACGGCCCGCTCTCTCCGCCAGCGAAATAGCCGTTTTGCTAACCAAGCGAGACCGTCCATGTCGGCCATTGGTCGTGCCGGTCGTGCCTTACGGTTCGGGCAGCGCATTACAGTAAGATCGCAGAAGACAAGCGCATGCGCACTTCGTACCGGAGGGCCCATCGTACCGTATCGGATGTGCAAAAACGGTTCCCTTAAACTCTCTATTATCATATGTTTGATTACGGTTAGAGTTTCGTTCCGGTTGAATTAAAAATAACGGTTTTACCCCGGTTTTCAGTTCGGTTTGACACGCTTACTTATTACCAGCTGAACGTTAGGAAAAGCGACGGAGAGAGAAAGAGACACACCGCTGGACTAGCAACCTTTTTAATAAACTTCCTTTTCCTTGACCTCATCCTAAAAAGGGTAGCTTCTTCTTCTTCAGTCAGAGCTCAGACAGAAACTTCCTTTTTTTCCCCCACGAACCGTGGAGTTTTCCTCTTCTTCGACTTTCGGATCTTGCAAAACCTCCTTCTTTTTGTCTTTTACACTTCCGGCGGTCTCAGCCTCGTTTCACTCGGTCGGATCGTGGAGTCAAAAAGTCACAACTTGGTTCATCCACGATCCGACTGAGTGAAACGAGGCTGAGACCGCCGGAAGTGTAAAAGACAAAAAGAAGGAGGTTTTGCAAGATCCGAAAGTCGAAGAAGAGGAAAACTCCACGGTTCGTGGGGGAAAAAAAGGAAGTTTCTGTCTGAGCTCTGACTGAAGAAGAAGAAGCTACCCTTTTTAGGATGAGGTCAAGGAAAAGGAAGTTTATTAAAAAGGTTGCTAGTCCAGCGGTGTGACTCTTTCTCTCTCCGTCGCTTTTCCTAACGTTCAGCTGGTAATAAGTAAGCATGAATAACCAACCGGCTCAGCTACAGGCCATCACTACTCGGTTTGACACCCTAGCTAACAGCTACATGCTAATCGCGCATGATTACAACACCAGCTTTGTCACGTCTCGCGGCACCAGGAACGACACCTTGTTCGTCTACAACTATTGAGGAGTTTCAGCGAATATAGGGGGCGCTCCGATCGATCCAACATGGCGGAAAAGAGGGGGATAGATTCGCGACGCCCGTAGACTGGTAGCGTATAAATTAAACAAATCACGTCGTTCTCTGTTTGTTGCCGTGTGCGAGACGATCATCGCTTCAAGCAAGACCTACCGTGATGCTACAAATGAAGTGGTCAAGCCAGTCGAAAGCAAGAAATCTTGCCATAGTCAAGATATGTGTGCAAGTGTTCGACGTGAGCTCTCACGCTGGTGCAGCTGTCATCAAGTTGAACAGAATGTACGCGGGTCCAAAGAAAGGTACATACCAACAATGTTCGCGCGTTGAAACTATGACGCATACTTTATCTAAAACTAAACTTATCGGTTTGTGGCTACAAACATTTTCGTTGACGTTGCTTAGATGATGTAACCATTCAGGCCTCGCATTAAACGGTGTTGCGAACTCTTCGGTTGTTTTAGTTAATTGTGCTAAAAAGCAATTGGATGGGAAGTATGACAGCTACAGCATACAAGGGACGATTGAGGTCTTTATCCTGCGTTCTATGTATCCAAACATCGGTATCCTTGGTGTTATATTGCGATCAGCTGGTCGCCGATCGCCCTGTTTTTACGCATAATGTAAACAAGCCCCAGAAGCGCCAATCTCATTTCGATGTGCTTGTGCACCTCTACAAGCCTCCTTTTGACTCTTGTGGAAAGCTTTATTGTAATAGCAATAGTCTCATCGGTCGTTCGAGTTGTATGTGCCACGGTGATATCAGCTGTGTGTGATCTGCTAAGTCTGTATTAAATGCCAGGAGAACAAAGGTAAAGCTTTTTTAAGTTTTTTTCTTTTTACAAAACAGGGCAAAGCTTCTAAAACAATAACAACCTAAGCTGATATTTGAGTGTGCTGAAGAATGAATGGCAAAAGGTGCTTATGCTAAGTGGTAGATGTACACAGTTGCTTTTCTTTTTGCCTCTGCACTGTAGATTGGAAGATATGTGCCAGTAGAAGACACGTGCATTTTTGAAAATGTCTTTTATTAGGGCAAAAATAGGTTTTCATACACAACCGAAGAGTTCGCAACACCATTTAATGCGAGGCCTGAATAGTTACATCATCTAAGCAACGAGAACGAAAATGTTTGTAGCCGCAAACTGATAAATTTAGGTTTAGATAAAGTATGCGTCATAGTTTCAGCCTCAAACGCGCGAACATTGTTGATATGTACCTTTCTTGATGACAGCTGCACCAGTGTGAGAGAGCCCACGTCGTCGAACACTTGCACTACATATCTTGACTATGGTATGGCAGGATTTCTTGCTTGAAGTGGAGATCATCTCGCTACGACTTGCTACGACCACCCACCGCAGCGATGCAGGCGTCGAAGGGGCGCAATGCAGTCAGTCGCCGTCACCCGACGCTGGTCGTTTGGCATTCACGGCTTTCCGCCCAGGTGCTTCGTTTGGACTTGGCACCGAATGTTATTTTCTGTGCTTGTGTGTGTGCTCAGTGGCTGGATATGGGCCTCATAGAGCAGTTATTCAGGCTCAACAGAGCGTTCGCCGAAGAACTTCTGAAAAAAAAATACCACCCAGGAAAAAAAGCACGAAGACACAACGCACCAGCTTGGCGGACTATGCACTGGGTGCGGAAATCAGGCCCTGCGGATTATACAATAAATGCAAACTATCTAAATAAAACAAAAAAATTTCAGGCTCAAATTGGCTTCTGCGGACTATACGCCTGGACACTGGTGCCTGTTATTATGCATTGTGTGTTCACTGCTGTTTGTTGCGGCTTGAGACTGCCTTCCTGTAATGATGCAGAGGGGTCAACTGAACCTTGAAATAAACATATTTAAGCACATCCAGATGCGATGTCCCTTGAAGCCAGATGGTCAGGGAAAAGGTGTGCCATTACCTAATTTGCCAATAGCACACCAATGGTCACGATCAAAACTCAGTCAATGGGCAGTTTTCCACCACAATATTTATTGCCGTGTAATCACCAATTTGGTACATTAAAAACCTTGAGGCTTTAGCCTATAGCACACCCATTCTGGATCAGCAAAGCTTTTATGCTGTAGACCTGCATCATCACATGAGCATGTTTCTTATCAATCTTAAACGTAAAACGCTAGTTATGCAATGAAATTCTCATATCACATTTTTAGCAAACTGAATGGTCCCACCTGTTACACTTTTAGCTTTGGAAGTAAACCAATTCACAATACCACCAGTGGCATACATCGTGCCAAGCATTAGTGCCGCATGTGGCAGCAAAATGTCTTAACTAGGGAAGCAAACCTAATCGATCGTGTTGATTAAAGCACCTAGATACGGGAGAAATTATCAATCCAAAAAGGTCACTCGAAAGGGAAGTTTTCTTGCTGAACGAACATGAATTTTTATTGGGCGTTCCGCAATGTAAGGCAGAAGACATTCACTCCGTGATCGGTACAGAAGCATTTGCTTAGTAGTCGGTCGTGCGTGATAAAAACAACAAAAACAAATGTGGATTATAAACAACGCGATAGATTCGCCTTTGCACGGAGTACTTACACTTAAAATCGTGTCAACATAAAGCGACTATGGCCCACCTTGCTAGCAGCAATCTTAAAAATTATCCGTGTAGTCGTCACGCCCGTGCACCAACCGAAAGCGTTGCTGCAAGCCCCTCCGCCGTCAACTTTGAGTCGCTGTTGAGTCTGAAGGACTGCTCTATGAGGTCCATATCCAGCCACTGAGCACACGCACACAAGCACAGGAAATAATACTCGGGTCCAAGTACAAACGAAGAACCCGGGGCGGAAAGCCCTGAATGCCAAACGCGCTGCGTCGGGCGACGGCGACTGACTGCGTAGCACACAGGTTGCGCCAGTTGCACTCCTTCGACGCCTGCATCGCCGGCATCGCTGCGGCCGGTGGTCGTAGCTAGTCGTAGCAGATCGTTTCACCTCCGTTGCTCGTACCGGAACACTAGAGCCGCGTAATATTCTTGCTCCCGAAGTTTATAAGCCTACGTTCGCGGCCGACGCCTTTACACAAAGCCAACGCCCAGCGAAACTATCCCCCTCTTTCTCTTTCGGCGACCGGCCACCAGGGCGGCGACTCCGTCGCTGAAACTCCTCAATTCAGTTTTGGTTGCTTCACTGAGGACGCGCCATTTGCAACCTTGAAAGAGCATAACACAGTGAGACAATGAAGCTGTCAGTCACCTTCAGTGCCATGATGCCATTTCAAGAACCACTTATCATGCGCCAACGAATTGCGCCATCAGCCTGTAGGCTCTAGAGGCAAATCGACACAGGTCACATAAGAACCGAACTGATTCCATTCCCACTTCATTCCCTCCCAGCGCTGCCGCCATTTCATTCCTTTTCCATTCCGGGGTCGCGAAAGTGCAGAATGATTCCGGAATCATCCCAATTCCGCAGCGGCAATTCCCCAACACTGATGCCGGCCGCTACGGCACGGCGCGGCACAAACGCGGACATGAATGGTCCTAGTGGGTGGTCCCGGGGGCCCATATCGCTGGCGACGCTTTAATAAAACGTTGGGGCTCCAATCGACGCTGGTGGTTGGACAGCGAAGCTTCGGTATCACCTGCAACGATAGCCCACTGCGCTATAGACCCTTTGTATGGCAAACGCCACGAGGTGGTGCTCCAGTCCAGTCAGATTAGGGCCCCAGGGTTGCCAGGTACTCGCAGATAAACCCGCCAAATGTTTCTGAGATATAGCCCAAATATAGTCTAACAAATATAACTTCATACAAGGTATTTAAAACATCTATATGAAACACTGATAACATGATACATGACATAAGACATTTATTTACAGAAGAACGTAAAAAGAGGATAAAACATCCGCACGCGTATTTTAGGGTAGCGAAAGGAGAGGGCTTCTCAAACATGTGTTAAGCTGATCCCCCACCCCCTCTTTCTGCAAACACCTGCTTCCGCCCCTGACTGCGGTATTAAATCGCACCAAAAAACTTCAGAAAAACAAAATAGCATCTCCGCGACACACACCAATGAAGGTCCACAAATTGTATTTTTACGCTTGTGATTTAGATATTTTCCTTTCCTAATCTCTTGAGTTGGTTGTTGTTTTCTACCCGGCTCAGAAATACCATGTTTAAAGCTTTAAAACCAAGTGCTTTGAAAATTTGGTTGAATCTCGGGTATGAAATAGACCAATAATAGCCAAATAGCCAACTTCCAGATTTTCCCGCCAACTACAAAAATAAGTATTCCAATTGGGCTACTTCTAGCCCGACCTGGCAACACTCTCTCGGAAATCCCCAAAAAACTTCCAGTTTATAAAAAAAAATTACACCATCTTCCCGAGGGGAACCATGGGGTGATGCGGAGCATCGCGGATCGTAATTAACGATGTTATTAACGGTGTTAGTAACGTTGTTAGTAACGTTGTTAACTTGCGTGTAATTACGTTGTTAACTTGCGTTAGTTACCACACAACGAATGGACGCCGCTTCTCGTTGCCGTAGTTCAGGGTCTGCCGCTCGCTTTAAGCGTTTGTGCTCAGCGTCGCGTGCCCTTCGCTGCGCAGCTTTGTCCTCAGTGGACGCAGCGTTGCTGTGAGTTTGTGGGGTGGTGCTGACGCTTGCTTGCGCCAACCCACTAACTGACGGGACTGCTCCTTCCATCACACTTCATCGGAAGAACGGAGTGAAGTGGAGTCAACAGCGCTGAACTGAACGCGCGCAGAGAGAGAGAAGGAGCTACCGCTGCTTATACTCACAGTTGAGGAGAGGAGACTAGAGGAGGAGAGTTGCGCATGCGCGCGCGATGTGGTTAGAATCGAACACACGCGAAGTGCACGCACAGCTGGTAGAGAGAGAGAGCGGAGAGAGTAACGCGCAGCTGTTGGAGAGAGGGAGGGAGGAGAGTTGCGCATGCGCGCGCGGTGTGATTAGAATCGAACGCACGCGAAGTGCACACGCAGCTGGTAGAGAGAGAGAGAGCGGAGAGAGTAACGCGCAGCTGTTGCAGAGAGGGAAGGAGGAGAGTTGCGCATGCGTAGTGTGAGTGCAGACTACAACGCCGACGCCGCGGGACATAGACCCGAGCAAAAGATGCTCTGCATCTAAAAAAAATGGCACCTTAACATCGCTGCTTTAAATGTGGATGAAACGTTTAACCACCCATTCTCCACGTGAACGCCAAAATAAAGAAGGATTGCAAGATGTGTTAGAATGTTTCGAGTAATCTTTTAAACCAGCCTGCCTCATCCCAGATGTAATATTGACCACCTCATCCAAGATGTAGCCCTTGCAAAGACGGTGCGACCGGAAGTCGCTTGGGACGCCAGCGGCAGTTCATGTTTGTAAACGGCAAAAGTGTCTATACCAGATGATTGACGAAAAAAAAACTAAATGCACTGTACCAAAACTTTTTATATATGAAACGATTGTGACGTCCCTCCCCACGTCGCAAGCTATCGTCTCCGCGGCAGCTTGCGGAAGAGTAGGGATAGGAAGTAAACGTAGATCGTTTTCGCCTTCCCGCAACGCTCTCCGGAACCCGCTGAGTTACCCGGAACTCTACAGTCAAGGCTATCGACGCGCAGGCGCAGTAGCGGCTTCTTCGTTGCGGAGGGCTTATCGGAGGTGGAAACCCGGTCTACGGACACTCCCGCGTAATCTTTACCGTGAAATGTATGCTGTGAGCGCTACGTGCTTCGCATTGTTGTCACGAGCGCCTCATCATCAATTATCTGGTTCGCATGCTTGTTTTGTACTTGTCCAATATTGAAACAAATGCTGTGCTGTATGTTGTATGCGTGATATGTACTTTTCGCTTCAATCGCTCGCGGTTTTTTTCGTAAGGACGACGACACAAAAGAATTAAAAAAATCCTACCTGTGAGTCATATACAGCTTCGCTGTAATTCAACTATTAACTGCAAAATATCACCTGTAAGGTGTGAATCTAGATCTGCTCTAGCTTACTTTGCAAGGCAACACCGGCATTGCGCACTATATAAAAATATATAAACTGACTAGCTCGATCTCTCTTTTTCTGGGAACCACCAATGTCAGCGCTCAGGATTAGTCGCGTTCTGCTCAGGTGTTTGGGCCACCCTGTTCTACGCGCGGCGTCAAAACAGTGGCTGTTCACGCCGCTCTCAGAGAGCGAGCATCGATGCAAACCACGATGATTGAAGTCAGTTAAATGGGTCATTAGTGCCACTAAATAAGCTATGTTTCGGAGTAACGACACTTGCATATATTGTGGATTAAAATCATGGTTGTCAGTTACCTGAAGCTTTATCTGAAGTCACAGGAAACGCTTTTCCGTCCTCCACAAATGCTTACACAGTTGGCGACTGAGCAAAGCAATATTACATGAGACTCCTAACACCGAATCAAAGGCTGAGGATGTCGCACTTTCGAATCATGACGATCGGCAGTTGCGTCTGCTCTGCACAAACACCAAAATGGCGGCGCCCACAACAAGGTTGGGGTAGAGAGTGCCGATACTCTAAGCGTAGCTCATTTAGTGGCTCTAGGGGCCATAAAACGATTTTTAAAATTCTTTTTTCTTTTTCTTATCAACTCAAAAAGGAACTGAGAAATCACGTGGTCGTGACATGCTGGGGCACCGGTGCGATGACCCCAAGCTTCAACCGTGCTTTTTAAGCACACCATAAAACTTGGCATTCGCAATTGATGATAAGTTCCGTCGGGGCTCTCATTGGCCGTGAACGCGAATTCAAATATTCATTGAAGAATTTATTGTTGACGTTGGGCACTATGACAGAACAGCACACGACAAAACAGCACGCGATTAAACAGCTAGGTCAAAACAGCACGCGTCAAAACACCACAGTGTCAAAACAGCACGGCGACAAAACAGCACGCGTCAAAATAGCACTCGACAAAAGAGCACAGCTTCAAAACGGCACAGCGATAGAATGGCACGTGCCAAAACAGCACGGCGTCAAAACAATACGGCGTCAAAACAGCACAGCGTCAAAACAGCACGCGTCAAAATAGCACTCAACAAAACAGCACAACTTCAAAACGGCACAGCGATAGAATGGCACGTGCCAAAACAGAACGCGTCAAAACACCACAGTGTCAAAACAGCACGGCGACAAAACAGCACTCGTCAAAATAGGACTCGACAAAACAGCACAGCTTCAAAACGGCACAGCGATTGAATGGCACGTGCCAAAACAGCACGGCGTCAAAACAACACGGCGTCAAAACAGCACAGCGTCAAAACAGCACGCGTCAAAATAGCACTCGACAAAATAGCACAGCTTCAAAACGGCACAGCGATAGAATGGCACGTGCCAAAACAGCACGCGTCAAAACACCACAGTGTCCAAACAGCACGGCGACAAAACAGCACAGCGACAAAATTGCACTCGACAAAACAGAACAGCTTCAAAACGGCACAGCGATAGAATGGCACGTGCCAAAACAGCACGGCGTCAAAACAACACGGCGTCAAAACAGCACAGCGTCAAAACAGCACAGCGACAAAAACAGCAGAGCGCCAAAAGCGCACAGCGACAGTAGAGAACGGCGTCAAAACAGCACCGCGACAATACAGCACAACGTCAAAACAGGACATTGACAATATCGGGTATACCGTATGGAGTTAAAAAAATGAAAGCCGTTTACAACTCCGTGTAACGCCTAATTAGAGCGCAGCTCTTGAGGAGGAAGAGGGAAGGGTACTGAGGGGAGGGTATACCCTCCTCTCTCCTCCTCACCTCCTCATCCTGCCTGCTACTCCTCCCTCCGAGCGGCGTCGGCGTCGACGTCGGCGTAACCGTGATGTCACGGGACCCTCGTGACCTCACGGGGGTCATGTGACCTAAAGGGGGTCACCTAACCCCCCTGAGGTGAAAACAATTACTACCTCGTTAAATGCAAACAATAAAAACCTTTCTACATAAAAAGATTTATAAATATAAATATCAAGACATATATATAAATAGTTATTCATTGTCTATTCTATCATATTGATATCTTGCAGCTAAGAACATCCACTCAAGATCCAGAAAACCTACAAAAAGAAGAAAGGACAACAGTTACAGAAACAAGAAGCAAGAGTTTAAAAAAATGAAAGCCGTTTACAACTCTCTGTAACGCCGAATTGGAGCGCAGCTCTTGAGGAGGAGGAGGGAAGGGTACTGAAGGGAGGATATACCCCTCTTTTCTCCTCCTCCCCTCACGGGGGTCACGTGACCTCGGGGGGGGGGGAGGGTTGTAACGTGACCTGGGGGATCACGTGACATGTGGAGTCACGTGACCTGGGGGGTCACGTGATCTGGGGGGGTCACGTGATCTTACTGTTACGCCGACGGCGACGGCGACGCCGACGCCGACGCCGACGCCGCTCAAGCCGGAAACGGGCGCCTAAGAGCTGCGCTCTAAAAAAAAGAATATGTATGTGTGTATGCGTGTATATGTATATACGTGAAGTAAAAAAAAATTGCAGTGGCTTAGCTCGGCTATGTCAGGATATACGTAGCGTGAGCTTAGGTTCGGGTGGTTATTCTTACCTTTCCTGGTTGTCTAGGATTAGCTTGATTATCATGCTTACTGCTGCTTCAATGACACACACATGGTATACGCATTATGTGACTACTTCCGGATCCGATAAGTTAAGCATCTCCGCTCTTCTGCGCCGCTGAGCTGCAATTTCGCTCTCCTTCTCCATGGCTATACCACACTGGCAAACGCCCCGCTATATGTATATCCCCACTGATACCTCTGCGCATGCGCACAAAATGAGAGGCGCTATCAAGCGGCTCCGGTGCAGCGTCAGACTTGGCTACTGCGCAACGGAGGCGCACAGCTAGGCACGCGGCGGCGCCAGTGCGTCTGCCGCGGCTACGACGTCACTCCTCTGGAATGCGCATACCGCCAAGGCGCGCGCGGCTGCGGCTGAGGGCGCGGCGGCGGCGGCTCCGGCGCGCCAGCTGTGCAGCCGCCTCGGTGGCCCCGAGGGATTCCACTTCCGGCCACCGTAGAGTGCGGACGCGGAATGTCGAGCTCCGCTGGAGCGGCTTCAGCGGCCCCGATGGGCCGCGGTATCAGGTCAGCTGAAGTGACTCAGGATTATTCAGTCGCTTTGCCTGCACTGCCGACCGGGTCTGTAGTTTTAAACACTGTCTTTTTGCACGCCGACGTGAAGGGGCGGCCCTACCGCGTCGAAGAATTCCAGGACGAGCTGGTTCGTCTGCGTCTGCTCCAAGAGGTTGCCGCCATCGGTGCGTACCAAATGAACCACGTCTGGGCGGTAACGTTCAAGAGCGCCGAGGGCAAATGGAAGATGTTCGCCACGCCCGAAATCGTGGTGAAGGGCCGCCGGTTCATTGTCATCGACGCCGACCACCAGGACGTTCGCGTCAAACTGCACTGGCTGCTCTTCGGCGTCGCCGACGACGACGTGAAAGCCGCCCTGGCACCGTAGGGAAATGTTTTAGAGGTGACCAGAGAGAGGTGGCGCGTCGACGGCTGCATGAACCTCGGCACTACGACGCGCACGGCAGTCCTTCGGCTAAAGGGGGGCGTTACCTGCGATAACATACCGCACCAACTTCGTGTCGCCGGTGAGACTGCTCTCGTCGTGGTCCCGGGCAGGGCTCCACTCTGTCTGAGGTGCGAGAAGAAAGGGCATATCCGAAAGGACTGCCGAGCCCCCAAGTGCAACGTCTGTCGGCGGGTCGCCCACGACGGCGCCCACTGCGAGCGTACGCACGCAGTGGCAGCGGCCCCCGCGGGTAGCGACGAGATTTCGGAGCTGCGCATGGACGAGGCTGACGCCGCGGACGCCGTTAAGGGTTCGACCGCCAACACCTTGCCGTCGGCGAAGCCCGATTCTGCAACTGAGGGCAAGTCTGAGTCAAGTGTGAACTGTGAAGTATCCGCTGCAAACGCAGAGCGGCCTCCACACCTGCAGGCTGCTTCGTCGGAGGCGAAGACCGTGCCGAGCCCGGTGGCAGTCAACGAGTACGAAGGAGTCAACAAGGAGAAGGATGGTCAGCGAACCCATGGAGGACGAGGGAATGCCAAGTGCCGCCATCATGAAAAGGTCGCGGGAGAACGGCGGTGTGGACCAAGACGGGACAGGCCAGGGGGAGCCGCCTTCCAAGACGGTGCCCGCTAGAAGGGCGCGGATTATAGTGAAGCCGAACGTGCCCGATGACAACCGAAGGCCCTCCAAGCCACCCCCGTGAGGGTATTCCGCGGGTCAGGCGACAAACAGAAAGGCTTGGTAAGCACCATGCGGAATTCCTGTTCTCGTATTCCTGGAATGGGCGTGAAGCTAGATAGAGCCCTAAATGTGGCGACTATAAATGTTCGCGGGCTTGCTGCATCCCGGCGACAGTACCTGCTAAGTAGACTGTTTTCGGAGAAAGAGCTGGATATAGCTGCTGTCCAGGAAACTAAAGTCGAAAGTCGGGAACAGACTGACCGCATGGTGAAACCGTTTCTTTCTCTTTTTAACGTTTGTGTGGCTCCGGTCGGGATGTCGGGGGGTTGTTGTCTGTTCATTTGTCAGTCTATAGGTATCGCCGAGAAAGCTGTGGTGGTCTGTGGTGCAGGTCGGTTTGTATTATGTGATTTTTCTTTCTCGAACCTAGAGTGGCGAGTGATCTGCATCTATGCACCGAATCGCGAGAGTGAACGTAAAGATTTCTTTGAACGGATAAGCACGTATATTGAAAGTGATAAAGTTACTATTTTACTAGGCGATTTTAACTGCGTATGTGCCCCAGAGGATCGAGCAAATCTAGCACGTCTTCGTGACCAGAGCGCCACTCTTTTAAATGTGTTAATCGCAGAAAAGTCTCTAGAGGACGTGGCAGCGTTCGGATCTATGGGTAATGCGCAATTTACGCATTTTCAGGGCCATAGTCACGCGAGACTGGACAGGGCGTATATTTCGCTCGACATAGTTCCGTTATGTCACAACTATACAGTTGAGCCAGTGTCATTTAGCGATCACTCGTTGGTTAGTTTCACCTTTGGTAACAAAGCAAAAATGCCAAAATGGAATTGGGCGTTGTGGAAGCTTAATGCTAGTTTAATAAAAGATACCGAGTTTGTAGAGAAAGTGAGGGAATCATTCCGAAAGTTTTTCGTGGATGACCAAACAGATTGGGGCGTGAAGGGGGAAATGTTTAAGGAGGAAGTTAAAATAAATGCGATAGAACGAAGTAGCTGCATTAATTATCAGAAAAAAAAGAAAGAAAACAACCTGCGCCGAAAGTTGCAGGCTCTCGTAATTGAAGAAAGCGCGAACCCCGGCGAGTTTGGGCAGGAAATAAGAGAAATAAAAAATCAGCTAGAAACGGTCGACGCTGAAAGATATAGAGGGGCAATCGTTCGAGCTCGAAGTGAAAAACTTTGGTCTAGTGAAATGCCGACTAAGCGAGCGTTAAGCGATGAAAAACAATACGCATTGCGTAAAGAGATAAAAAGAACTACAGTATAATGGCGCAAAAACTAGCGATAAAACATTGATAGAGAAGGGCCTTTGTTGAGTCTTATCGCGATCTTCTGGGGCAAAGAACGCCGATAGAGAACGGATTCGAACGCGAATTTTTTGTCAATGATGCCTAAGCTAGAAGAGCAGGTTCGCGAAAGCTTAGAAGTGCCGATTAGTGTCGAAGAGATTGAAAAGTCTATCGAAGAGCTGAATGCTGGCAAAACGCCGGGACCGGACGGTCTCAATGCAGAATTTTATAAAGCGTTCAAGGGAGATGCTGTAAGGACGCTTCGCGAGGTACTATCTGAGGCTTATGTAAAGAATTAGCTACCGTCATCATTTTCTAGAACGCACAGGGTTCTTAATCCAAAGTCCGATGACCCGGTGAAACGTTTGTCCGTGGCATCATACAAACCAATTACATTAACCAATGTAGATTATAAAATATATATGAAAGTTTTGGCTCGACGTCTACAATGTGTTATTGAAGATATTGTGGGGCCGCACCAGACGTGCGGCATAAGAGGCCGTACTATTTGCACCAATGTACACGTAGATAGGAGTGTTCTCGAATCCTGCGACGCCTTTGCAGGTCGAGTTGCAATGCTTCAGCTCGACCTGGAAAAGGCATTCGACCGAGTATCACACCAAATTTTGTTTGGTATTTTGGAATATGTGAATGTAGGTTCAATTATTTTGGAGGGCTTAAAAATGGCTTATGCAAATTGTGCTACGTCTATAATAGTAAATAGCAATGTTAGTGAATGTATTGCAGTCCGCTCCTCTGTTAGGCAAGGTTGCCCACTTTCGCCGTTACGTTTTGCAATATATTTGGAACCCTTTTGTTTGAGACTAATCCGCAGTGCAGGAATCCGCGGTTATAAGCTGGAGACAGCTGAAGTAAAAGTACTTGCGTATGCGGATGATATCGCAGTTTTCTGTGTCGATCAGGAAAGTATCCGTGAGGTGGCTAATATCGCGACTGACTACTGCAAAAAAACAGGAAGTTTAATCAATTGGGATAAGTGCGTAGGGTTTTGGCACGGCAATTGGGGCTCAGTGCCGGAAGTTTTTGTGAATGTTCGATGGACTACTTTACCTACAAAGTATCTCGGGGTTCCTCTCGAGCACTATCGGGACAGTACGGAATATTGGAATGAAGAAACAGAAAAGGTGAGGGCCAAAGCTGAAAGTTGGAAAGGAAGAGATCTGTCAAGTTTCGCCCGCGCCACAGTATGCAATCTTTTCCTAATAGCGAAAGTCTGGTATATATTACAGTTTCTGTTCATGCCACGTCTCAATGTGCAAAGGTTACATAGAGTGTTTGCCGTTTTTATCTGGGGCTCACGTTGGGAACGTACCACTCGCACAAATTCGTTTAGACCAGTCAGAAGTGGCGGGCTAAGTTTATCTCATCTGTTTATACGACAAATTGTGTCTAGGTTTATTTTCTTGAGAGATCAGAATGATCCTTTTTTGCGTACAGTGATGCAGGCGCCTCTGCGAAGTGTTTTACCTGAGAGCGTCGTCTCGTCTAGTGACCGTATGTGCGCCGGTGTGCGAGGCTATATGCGGGAGGTTGTGCTCTCTTTTAGGATATTGAAGGTTCGATTTTCAATGGAATACCTTAGCTCAGTTACACGTAAAAAATTGTATCATGATTTAATCGATGTGTTACTGCCAGTACCTCTTTATAGATCAATTTACAGTGAGGGCCCCGGCGTAGATGTGCTGAAACGTGTAAAACAGATGCCAATAAGACCAACAGTGAAGTCCTTTTTCTTTAAGCTGCATTGCGGTGCACTGCCTGTGAAGGCCTGGCTGGAGAGGAAGGGGATAGATGTACCCTGGTCTATAAACTGTATTCTTTGTAAGCAACCAGAAACCATAGAACATGTCTTCATCGATTGCTGGGACGCGGTTTTCCATTGGGATATACTTCAACGTACTTTAAGAAAAGAGCTACCAATAACTCCCCAAGGCATTCGTTTCTTACCTGTGGAAAACGAAGGCAGTGTTCCGTATGACATGTTTATGGTTCTTGGTCTGCACAGCCTCTGGAAGACCAGAATGGCAGTACGCTACGAAGACCTGAATCTCCGAACTGCCAGAGAACATTTTATTGAAAGTGTGTCGTACATTAGAGCAGTTTTTAGGGCACAACCGGAACCCCCCGATTGGTTGCCAATCCTTGATGAACTTGTGTGTTTGAAGCGATTTTAATGTAACCACGTTTGACATATAGTGGAAGACGTGTTTTAGCATTTGGGCTTTAAGAGTTTTTTGTAAATGTCAAAGCAGGCAATAAAAAAAAAAAAAAAGCTCGGTGGCCCCAAGGCGAGAGCTCTGTAGTGGTGCAAAACTATCGATAGTATCGATAGTCGCCAGAAATTTGACTATCGATAGTCAAAATCGATAGTCGACTATCGAAAAACTATCGATAGTACTATCGATAGTCGACTATCGAAAAACTATCGATAGTACTATCGATAGTCGACTATCGAAAAACTATCGGTAGTATTATCGACAGTCGACTATCGAAAAACTATCGATAGTACTATCGATAGTCGACTATCGAAAAACTATGGATAGTACTATCGATAGTCGACTATCGAAAAACTATCGAAAAAAAATGACCGCATCTCCACGTGGTGAATGACGTTGATTGAGGCGAAGCTCTGGTGGTGCTGATGATACTGATTTTGTTCATAGGTAGTGCTGATGGTGCTGATTTCTGTTTTATTGCTCATAGGTAGGGTTCCGCGTTTTCGGTTTCTATTTTTTCGAAATTCGGCGTACGTTTTTCGGTGTTTATTTTAAAATTCATTTTTTGGTTTTTTTAGGCGTATATTTATGTCCACAAAAGTTTATCGGCTTTTTTCGGTGAATATAAAATAAACACCAACGGACACCGGATCATATGATAATTGTAGCTCTGATATTTGTGATCACTCAAAGAATAACGGCACAGATATATTGAAAAAGAAATGGAAACTTTATTTGGCAAATGTGTGCAACTGTAAAAGAAACAAGAAAAAAAATGAAAGCCGTTTACAACTCCCTGTAACGCCGAAATAGAGCGCAGCTCTTGAGGAGGAGGGGAAGGCACGGGGGGGGGGGGGGTCACGGAGCCTGGGGTCACGTGACCTCGAGGGGTGGGGGGCGGAGAAAATTTTCCGCTAAATTTAGCGGGGCAAATTTTTCCGCTAATTTAGCGGGGAAATATTTTCGCTAAGATTAGCGGGAATAATTTTCCGCTAGATTTAGCGGGGAAAATTTTCCGCTAGATTTAGCGGGGAAACTTTTCCGCTAGATTTAGCGGGGAAAATTTTCCGCTAGATTTTGCGGGAAAATTTTTCCGCTAATGTTAGCGGGGAAACTTTTCCGCTAGATTTAGTGGGGAAAATTTTCTGCTAGACTCAGCGGGGAAAATTTTCTGCTAGATTTAGCGGGGGAAATTTTCCGCTTGATTTAGCGGGGAAAATTTTCCGCTAAATTTAGCGGGGAAATTTACCCATCATGCACCGCGCGGTTACGCCGACGGCGACGGCGACGCCGACGCCGCTCAAGCCGGAAACGGGCGCCTAGGAGCTGCGCTCTAAAAAAAACACAGAAGTACAAACAAGTCAGATATGAAGCCTATGCCTAAAAAAACATAGAACTTCACCTTCTGCACATCAGGATTAGGGGATCTTATTATAATACACACACATGTACTTTCCCAGGTTCTCCTCGTTGATCCGCACTCTTTACTTCCTGTTAATATGACCCTGAGCTTCGAGAATGCCCTCTCAACGCTAACACTGGACACTGGCAGGCTGAGGAGATGAAGCGCTGCCTGAGCCAAAATCAGACAATCAACCAATTGGGACCGCCAAAAGAGACACGGTGCGACGTTTTCAAGCACAACAGAACATGCAGAGCTTGCATCAAGTCAGTCTTTCTTACAACGAGTTTGAAAACACGCTCGTACATGGCCTAGTCATGGGGCATATCGGACTTCACGTTCCGATCGACGATGCGCACATTAAACCATAACGCCGTTATGGCATCCGTGTATTCCATACATTCGGACACGTTTCGATAGACACTGTCGTTCCACTTTTTCGCCACGGCTCAGCGGTACGACTGGAAGGTCGAAAATCCGGTTAAAGTTGAAGTTTAGGAAATGCATTCGACGTCCTTTTATCCGTTTTTATCTTTTTAAATCGAAAATGCCGAACATAAAAACTGACCTTTTTCGGTTAAAACCGAATTTCTGAAAATGAATTCGGCGCACTTTTATCGGTTTTTATCGGTTTAAACCGAAAACTCCGAACCCTACTCATAGGTAGTGCTGAGTTCCGGGTTGCGTTTCGACTTCATTATTACTGCCTTTTGGTCGGTGAAATGCAGAGCCAGTGGTTCTTCTAGCGGATGAGCTTGGATCCGCAAGAAGCCATGGGAACGCATCTCCACGTCAACGGTCCATGTCAGAAAGAGAATGTGTCGTATGGAACGTGGTTATATACGCATTTGAGCATTCGACCGAAGCGCCCTCTCGTCTATAAACGTTGAGCCAATGGATGCAAAGTTTAACGCGATTATATATGCATTTGACCGCAGCGCATTCTCCTGTATAGACGTTGAGCGGCTACATGCAACGTTTCATCCATGACAACCCCAGCTCTTGAGTTACTACCACATCTCAGAACCCCCTACTCATACCGCAGTCGTGGCCGAGTGGTTAAGGCGATGGACTAGAAATCCAATGGGGTCTCCCCGCACAGGTTCGAATCATGTTGACTGCGCAAACATTTTTTTCTTTTTTTAAGAAGACAGATGGGATGGCAATCGATGTGAGCACGGATGCCGGACGGACGGACGGACAAAGCTAGATAGACCCTAAGGAGCTTCGCCTCTACAACTATCGATAGTACAATCGATAGTCGACTATTGTAAACCTATTGATAGTACTGTCGACGGTTTACTATTGATAGTTTTGCGACACTAGTAGTTTGCGTCGCTCCCTCTTCTCTCTTTCTCGCTTTATTTTTCAAATGGGATACCCAACTAGCCCAAGCGCTTAAAGCCCTGTCACACTGAGGCAACACGACGGCAACAGCAACTCAACACGTTGTCCGACAGTCGGGCAACTTGTTGCTCGCTCCCCGTGTTGTCCTACAAACCTGTCACATCGCGGCAACAGCAGCACAACATGGACGACAACTAATATGTTGCCTCGGTATGAGAGCTTTCGGCAACAAAAACAGCAGCAACTTGTGTTGGACAACGTGTGTTGCCTTGATTGCTGGCTGAGCGAATTTCGGGCCGGCAACACGACAACATAGATAGCTTCGATGGCAGAGCTAGTTCCCTATGAATAACGACTTACTGAAATGAAGGCTTGGACAACGTTAGATAATAATAATTAAGGCTGGCATGCAGCTAAAATTTTTTTATGACTGTTGTTACTGTGTAATTACGGAAAGCGATTGTCGAAATGGTCACAGCTAGGGTCGTGAACGTTCAGACTGGTGTTGAAATTCGAACCGTCGAGAGACCAGCTCACATTACAGCTAGTGAAATAAAATGGCATGCATACTCACCCTCTGATAAAGTATAATAAAGATAATCCTGGAAAGCGAAGATTAAAAATATCGAAGCATTAAAACGACCACTCTGATCATGGTTGTTGATGTTTGGAACTTGGAAACAGCCGCTCACCAGACACCTGATTTGTTTCAAAAATACCAAGGACGTTTTGGGGAATGAAGCGATCACATAGCAGGAGATAAAAGCGTTGAAAAGTTTTATTCCGCCGATTGTTATGAAGGCCGATCGTGTCGGTGTCGCAGTTTTGAAACGCTGTCAGTTCAGCTCAACACCATGCTACAAAAGACGCTTTTGGGTACTGCCGGTGCTTACTCAAATTTACAGTAAAATATGAATTGCACAAATGAAAGAACCGGACAGAAGCACTTCATACCGGGTGACGCAAATCCCGAACATATATCGGCGATCTCACTTTCCTTGGTTAGGGCTATCTGCTTTGTCAGCGAATGAACAACATTTTGATAAAATAAAGGGTAGAAAATACTCCCCGTGTCAAGTTTTCTAATCACAGTCACTGGATGATGTAGTACCGTAGTAATTTCCGGCCCTTCGAACGCACTAGCACTTTGCAGAGTCACATTTCCAGCGACGCCGCGCCGCTCATGAACAAATGTAAGCAATCAAGATGGCGGAGGGTTCCTCGTTGTTCCTCGTGTTGTCCCCACCGTCAGCGCGGTATGACAGGGTTGTCGGACAACAAATCGGACAACACGGTTGCCGGGTGGCAGCAACATGTTGTCCGACTGTTGTTGTTGCCGCGATGTGACACGGTCGCCGGCAACACGATTTCCTTGTGATGCCGGATAGAGTTGACCAACTGTTGCCTCAGTGTGACAGGGCCTATACCATCCCGACTTTGGTTCAGCTTTCAGTGATGCCGAAGACGGGAGTTTGGGCGAATAGAGGAGGAAAGGAGGCGAGCGGCGGTGCGGCAACTGTGTTCGCTCTAGTGGTGCAAAACTATCGATAGTATCGATAGTCGCCAGAAATCGGACTACCGATAGTTATAAAACTATCGATAATGTCGCAGAAATTTCGATAGTCGACTATCGAAAAACTATCGATAGTACTATCGATAGTCGACTATCGAAAAACTATCGATAGCCAACTATCGAAAAACTATCGAAAAACTATCGATAGTCGACTATCGAAAAACTAACGAAAAACTATCGATAGTAGTATCGATAGTCGACTATCGAAACACTATCGATAGTACTATCGAAAAACTATCGATAGTACTATCGATAGTCAACTATAAAAAAACTATCGATAGTACTATCGATAGTAGACTATCGATAGTACTGCGAGACTATCAATAGTTTTGGAAAAACTATCGATAGTATCGATAGTCGATTTATCGATAGTTTTGCATCACTAGAGCTGGCGGGTTCGAATCCCGGCCGTGGTGCCCGCAATCTGACGGAGGCTTATCGCGGAGGAGGCGCCGTGTAACCGAGCTTTCGGTTGCACGTCAAAAGATCCCCAGGTGGTCCAAATTAATTCTCAGTCCTCACTCTAAAAAAAGGGTGTCATGGGGTACACCCATAGGGGGTGTAAGTGCTTGTCACATATACTACACCCTTTGGCGGAACACTTGCACACCCCAAATATGGGAGTACGTGTACACCCGTTGGTGTGGTGCACATGTACACCTTTTTCTACAGAAATCTCACACGAAGGGAACACAGGTGCGCCCCATTCAAAGGTGTACGGCTACACCTCTTTCTTCACCCAATGAAATGAAAGGGAACACAAATGCACCCCGTTCGTAGGTGTACCATTGCACCTCTTCATAAACCCGCCTCACTCAAAGGGAACACAGATGCACCCCACTCAATGGTGTACCATTACTCCCCTTTCTACACCTACTGCTCTCAAAGGGAACACAGGAGCACCTCGTTCAATAGTGTACTGTTGCACCTCTTCCTACATCCACTGAATTTGAAGAGAACACAGATGCACCCGATTCAAAGCTGCATGGTCAGACCACTTTATGCACCCGCTTCATAACTAACTTCATAATCCCATCAAGGAAACCACTAAAAAATGTATGCGCCCCGGCGATAGCAAAAAGGCAGGTAAACGGACACACGGGATTGTTTTCAAATCTCATAGACATAGAAGTTTATTAGACAGCTTATTCCGTAAACAAGTACAAACTTGCAAGCAATCCGTGATATGTGAAGACGTACGAAGAAGCTGTTACACAACTGAGAAGATTACTAAGCAAACAAGAAACGGAAGTGAGTCTTAGGCAGTGTCTATTCTCCAAGCAGCCGGCAGAATTATTTCCACGAAATTCCACCCGCAGTTGCCATTCATTAATCGAACGACGTTTCATCGACGGCTGTACCCGCGAAGGGACGTGAACGGGGGGGGACAGGTTGGTTGACATTTTTGTAATGAGCCGCCGCAGACTGTCGGGACGAAGCGGCGTGAACGGGTAGGCTGAGTCGGTGAGCACGCGCCTCGTTGATACACGCGCGACAAAATGTCCCTACAGCGTCCATTTCGCGTAACGAGTGACGATGAAGCGTGTCTACAGAACGTGTATCAGCGAAAACGTGTTTTCACAGAACGCCAGGAGATTAAGAAAGTCAGTATTCTACATGCAGTTGTCACATGATTGTAGTCAGCTAATGGCAGGCGACTGCCGATAGAATTTCGGGGACATTATTCTCCCGGCTGCTAGAAAATAGACAAAATAGACACTGCCTAATTCTAAAGGTAATCCGGAAGGGAACGGTCAATTGTTGCAAAGGAGTAGGTTGCAGGGCACTTACGATGAAAATACCGGATTCGAAACATGTAATCCGAAATATATGTCGACACGGGCACTGCAGCACAACACAAACACAAAAATGAAAGGATAGGGGTCCGTGAAGATTCAACACGATGTGGAAAAAACAGTAATTTGCCGAACCGAACAAAAAACGCATCACATGAATTCCTGGGCTTTTTTGAAGAAATCGCTTGCCGATATACGCGTAGGACTTTTCAAATACTGGAAATCTCGGTACACTCGAATACGTTGTCGCGGAGGAAATCAACGGCAGCCCCGCTGGTCGCAGCACAGCACACAAGAAACTAGGCCGAGAATCAGACATTCCGAGGTCGGGAAAGGCTACTACGTCATCCGTGAAACCTTTACCACATGATCACGCTCCTACCGTCACCCGCGCCCAGACAGCGGAGTCGAGGGATGAAAAACCTCCGGTTCATTGGTCCGGCAACTGCGCACCTTCTTCCATGCTTTCAGCTTAGAGAGAGAAAGAAAAAGAAAAATAGCAACTCCTTCAAGGACAAAAGGGGGGCACGCTCGCAAAGGCTTATCTTCAGGGGCAACCCAACAATGAACAGAACGAAAGGATTTGTCACTTATATCCTCTTGAAAGTTCGACCAAAAGTTAATAGTGCAGTGGATGCTACCCGTGGCCTTGGCCTTCAGGCAGGTGCCGTGCTCTACCTTATCTCTAGCTTGGAGACTGTAGTCACGTGATCCTACCCGGAGACCCGATTGGCCTAAAACAAGCATAGCGTCTACTCTACTGTCAATACCGAGAGTACAGGATAGTTCCATACTTCCTAAGAAACTGCCCAACCCAAAAAGTGACCCCCAAGAGGGAATCCAAGCACAAGCTGATGGGGTCCCATGGCTAGCGTGGGGGTGCACTGATACACCTAGAGGTTTTTAAGGGAGAGGAGGATGCTCATTGTCGGTGTACAAGATCACTGGTTGGGTAACGCAGGGTGCATCTTTCAGCAAAACGGTGCATGTGCGCCCGATGCACCCCACTACACCCTTTTTTTCT
This sequence comes from Ixodes persulcatus, assembly GCA_013358835.2. Lineage (NCBI taxonomy): Eukaryota > Metazoa > Arthropoda > Arachnida > Ixodida > Ixodidae > Ixodes > Ixodes persulcatus. Next base: position 62,546 of record JABSTQ010010016.1, on the reverse strand, counting down.
TAGAGTGCTGGGGAGTGCCAGATGCCCCTCGTTGGTTTGGCACGTAAAACCCCCAAATTCGACTTTTTTGCGCCAGCTGTGCGCCGTGTGACGTCACTGCTCCTCGCGCATGCGCAGCACGGCTCTCCAGGAGCCACGCGAAACTGCTCAACCTCGGCCAGTGTAGCTCGCGTTACAAAAAAATAAATACACCGCGGATACTGCAGGCTCGTTACGGGGGGTAGTCGCGCTTCTCCCTTCCTTCAATTGGCATTTATTAAAAGAAAAAAAATTTTTTTTATTTTTTTAATAATTGGCTTAATTCGTTTATACCTCGTGTGGTACAGGTTGGAGAGAACTTTATTTTTCAATTTTGTTTTGACTCTCCACCTAGATTTCTGCCTGATCCGAAAGGTTTGGTCGCTTCAGACGTCGGATCGGCGATCCGGCGTGCGTCCGACGTGCCAGATAGTTTCGCACGGCAGACGGACTGTCGGAAGCGTCCAGCCAATGACGGCACAGCTAGCGCGAACGTCATGATGACGAGCTGGGTCTGGCGCTATGGTCTGGCGGGACGGACAAGGGAATGAGACTGACCTGGGCGACGGGAAGCCGGACTCGTGAATCCCGCTGATCCAACCGAGAAAGATGGCCCCGGCAAAGAATGCACGCGCTAGCGAGAACGAGCTCCTAACTTCGCTCGTGCGAGCTGAACCGTCAATCTGGGACAGCGGACCTCCGCTGGAGCGCTTGGCTCTCTTCGGCGGAGCCAAACGGATCGTCGAGTTGCATGCAAGGTCGGAAGCGTTCGGACTGTCGGATCGGACGTCGGATCGGACGATTCTGCCGTCCATGGGTCTCGCGCTTAACTGGCCGTCGCTTCCGAACAGCTTCCAACATTTCTTGATCGCCATCACTGTCTCATCGCTGTTGCGATCAATGTCGAACACTTTGACAAGGCGAGCGATGCTGTAGACGTAATCGTCACGGACCGCATGCTCGAAACGTGGAAGGTAGACGAGGAATCTGAAGCTCGAGACGCCAAGAGAGATAGGTCTTTGAGTGCGTGCAAGTGGGCGCTGTGCGGGAAGCTGGCTGCGTCACCAGCCTCCCGCTCCGCCCTGATCCGCCCCACCGAGGGACCAGCATATAAATTAATTTATCCACGAAACTATCACTCCATTTTCAAAACAAATTTAGCAGGATTATAGGAACATACAATATGGGTCCTAGCAGTATTGTTATCTCATATTCTATTTTTGGCGTGTCATAACCCCTGTAACAGCGTATGATTAATCTCTAACTTTAAGGAGCTGTCAGAAATATGTCTTCATTCACTTTGCACCTTCTACTATAAAAGTAATCGTCCATGAGGTTCACAGTTAATGGCGGCGGTAAAACTAAGCGGTTGCCATATAAGATACACCCATCCCCACTACTTTTGAATTAAGATACGGTTGCCGTTGACAATATATTTTTAGACCGATCACCTTACACCGTTATTCTTAAGTGAATGTTGCTCGTTTTGTGCTGTTTTCAAGATTGGTGATATTTTCCTCGAAACACCGAAACAAATATTATACGAGAAATGTTTTTACAGTGGACTTCCATCCGAGTGATATTAAATCAAATAAAATGTATGCTTGATAACATTGCCGTTTCCCGAGAAACAAAAGGTGAATATCGGCATTTTAGGCAATTATTACTGACACAGAATTGCAAGAAAAGGTTGAAATTACATGCGAGTAACTATTTGGGAATTTAGAAGGAGCTATTTAGTTACTAAAAACAGTGTTATTTTACAAGACTAGTTTTAAAACTGCCAGGAAAAGAATGCCGTCTATAGCCCCTGAAGTAATCAAGGGTTCGCCAAAGGAGCAAAAATATTTTTACTGCAAAAATATGTTGGCAAGGGCACTTTTACTTCGCCCTAAGTGCCTACAACTTTTTTTAAAAACAAATTCGTGATGATAGATTTAGGAGCTGGATCGTTTAGGGTGGAATGACCCACTTGTAACCCCAGCGTGTGGCTATGATCAACATTGGCTGCATATAATCGGCTCCAGATCACGCGGCCTGCTGGTTCTGGCTGGAAGTTGAGGGGATGAACGCTACTCGTTTTTATTTAATTTTTTCTGCGACTTCGACTGAGTGTGGTGAAAAACTGAACGGGTGTTTCAAAGGACATTAACGTCAGGGATTCGTTCTAAGTGGTATTTGCGCAAAGTACAAAAATTGTTTCATCGCCCTGTAGTGTTCGCCGGTTATTGCGCATTTACTGGACACGGGTGCGGCGTGAGCGTTTGGTTAAAACTCTGCTGCAATCCCAGCGGTGGCGAACTTTGGGCTCGGAGGCAATCGCTGCGTCAGCGCCAAAGTATATTATATCACAAACATCTGCAGTGCAGAAAAAGGAATAGACCTTTCTGAAAACGCCAGCGCCACCAGTGAGCGCTCCGGGGCATTATGGGGAACAGTGAGCGTGTCGCGCTCTTTAACCAAGCCACGTCTAGCCATGCTAGGCAACGGACGCTACCGCCTGAACTGCTGCATCATTCTTAATCCATTCATGCATTCAGGCGAGCTAAAGGTCTACGAACGTTGCTGGGACGAGCTGCGGTGCTTTTTTTTAGAGCGCAGCTCTTAGGCGCCCGTTTCCGGCTTGAGCGGCGTCGGCGTCGCCGTCGGCGTCGGCGTCGGCGTAACCGCGCGGTGCATTATGGGAAATATCCCATAATGCACCGCGCGAGCAACCCCCCCCCCCACGTGGTCACGTGACCTCGGGGGGGGGGGGGGGGGGGGGGGCTCACGTGGCCTCGGGGGGGCTCGCGCGGTGCATTATGGGACATAATGCACCGCGCGACTCCCCCCTCCCTGGGGTCACGTGACCCCCCCCTCCCCCCGGAGGAATTGAAGAATGAGGGGAGGAGGAGGAGGAGGAGGGGTATACCCTCCCCTGAGTACCCTTCCCTCCTCCTCCTCAAGAGCTGCGCTCCAATTCGGCGTTACAAGGAGTTGTAAACGGCTTTCACTTTTTTTCTCTTTTGTTTTATTGGCGATGGAAAATAAACTGTACCAACTATACTCCGTTTCACCTTATGTCGTACCGCAGCGAAGGCTAGAAGCGCGAGCTCATAGCGTTAGCAGCTGCCCTTAGTGCACGAGAGCTTGTGCCACCGGGATGTGCTCTAGAGCAAGGAGCTCGCGCTTGTAGCCTTTCCTGCGATACAACACAAGGTGAAACAAAGTATAGCTCAACTGATTTCTGTAGAAAAATAAGAAAACACGCTGGATGCGTAAGTGATACCTCGCTCTTTTTGACGCGTGGTCCACGCGCGACGGCCCATTAAAAAAAGAACGGTCGCCACCCACAACAATATCCCATCCAAAAAACGGCAGTGGAGAGACATTGTGTGATTGAGGGTTTCTCACTTTATGTGGGCAACGCAGCGTAGCACAGGGCGCTGCATAATGTGTCGTGTATCACACGCAGGAAACCTACGCGAGCGTAGGCAACGTTATTCGCGCATGCGGTATGGCACCACCAGGAGAAGAGAGAGCAGCGACCCTCATTGATGCCATAATGCATCTCACGCGCCGCTCGAGGGCGCGCGCTACCTTCCAGAAAGGTCCAAAATTGCCTCCTCTGCTCGAGTTAAAAAAAAAGCATTACTTCGAGCTCGGTCCACGTACCTGTGGCTTTATTGTGGACATTGGCGAAGTGAAGTATAGCTGGACGCTTTGCAGCAGGTGTGCATGGGCGCCGCCATAACCAACCCTCAATTTCTCTTTCTGTCTTCTCTCATTACATTTACTTCACTTCATAATTACCACAGCAGGGCGGGTTTTTCGCCATTTTAGATTCTACTGTGTCATTATCCTCCGTATCATCTTTTGTGAAAGCTCGTGAACGCCCGCTTTAGTGGCTCGGCCTCGGGGTAAGACAATGGGTCATCAATGGCGGCCGTTATCTGGCCCGTGTGCAGGGTTTCTATAGTTGCGGCGTTCAATTTGCCTGCACCTCCTGCACCGGTCCAGAAATGTGCAGGGCTGTGTACTTCCGGCATGTCTATTGAGATTCTACCGGAAGTATACCGCCCTACACTTGTAAATCGAATGAAGCTCCTGCTAAGAGAGACGCTTTGAAAAGCAAAAGTAGAATCGTAAGACAATTATCATAGTCCGCTTCCCTCGAAGTCCGAGAGAAACAGATGCTACGATCCGATGGAGCTTATAGACCAACTCAACTCACTGACGTCACGCCACTGCGGTGGCACTGCTGTCGGTATTGCGCATGCGTAGACGCTTCATCCTCCCGTATTTGGTTTCAACGCACGCGCAAGGCCTACTCCTGGCGCGGGCAAAGCGGGCTTGTTTGTAAACACTCTGTTGATGGATACATCGTTTCACCTCACGCCCAGACGCAGCTGACGACAGGAAGTGATGGTACCAATCAAAAAGCATCGAAAGCTTACCACCATGGTGTTCGTCACGTTTCTGTACGGGTTCTACCACTGATCTCAATGACAATTGCTGGATCGCGTTTGACCAGCTCTGCCTATGGACCGGAATGCGGCCACGGTCGGCCATCTTTAGGTAGAGTTATATCATCTCTAGCCATCATAGTAATATGGCGGACAGCGCAATGGCGGCAGGCTGCCATAAAATAGCCGTAGATCTAGTACACTGTACCGTGGGTGATATTTCGTGCTTGATTGAAGTTGTTCGACGAAGCAGAGTCTTGAAACCCGGCGTGAACGGTAGCCTCATCTTTGAGGACCCGGCGAAAGTTCTACGAAAGCGCAGCACCTGGGGAAAGCAGCGCAGCTCGCATCGAAAGCAGACTACGTACCGGCGTCTGCTTTCGATGCTTCTTTCGATGCGACTTTCGATGCGTGCTGTGCTGCTTTTCCCCGGTGCTGCGCGATTTCGTGAAACTTTCACTGGGTCCTCAAAGACCGGGCTACCGTTCACGCCGGGTTTTAAAAAGATGTTTCGTCAAACAATTTCAATCAATCACGGAATATCACCCACGCTATTTTAATGGCAGCCTGCCACCACAACTGCCAAAACACCGTCTGCCATGGATGGATGATGGTGGCTACCATCGCTGAACCATTCATAAACAGAAGAGGCCCAGTGACTGGCGCTTTTGACGCTGCTTGCCTAGTCCCATTGGCTCGTAGCGTAGGCTGCGACTGGAGTTTAGCTGAAATGAAGTATAGCCAAGATGTGCAAAAAAGTGCATCGTCACGGCTCTCTTCATCTTTGTGCGCCTGCTATCGCCGGTTAAGCTAATCCCGCCAAGGAGGTCATAGAGGGCAGGAGGCCGGGTCCGTATTCTCCATGCATAGAGCGAAGGGTGTGACGGAAGGAGGCGTGACCACGAATTGTGCCCTCCGTCTCACGTCTATTGAAACGATCATTTTCCTGAGTATGTTTCCTTCTACAAAGTTCCCCGTCTTTTACCACAGTCTCGGGTAACGTTCGTCGTGGTTTAGGAAACTCGGTTAGCGGGCGCCGCCATGAAAATATGGGGCAAACAACCGCATTGCCATGGCATTGCTGTGGCAACGTGGTTGTTTGTTCCATATTTCCATGGCGGCGTCCACTGAATCGGAGTCGAACAGGCGCGATTTGGAGCCCAACACTTGCCTGACCAGCAGGAAGTCGGCGTTCGGCGGACGCTGTCGACACCTCGCCGGGAAGAGTCGGCTCGAGCGAGTCCTCATAGCGCGGCTTTGGAAAGCGAGCGTGTCAGTCGTCGTACACACCAACGCTGAGAAGGACACCGCGGGTTGAGGAAGCCTTAAAAATCCTGCTTCCAGGTGTTGGTCGTCTCTCTCCGCGGTTACGAGAATGTGCGTTCGCATTGAAACCTATTTTGGTGCGCCGATCGTGTCGGAAGCCAGCCGCAACAGCGGCCAGCCGAAGCAGACCGCTAGCACGAAGCAGATGACCGAGAGGCGAGCAGACGATGGAGTTTGGATGAGCGCGTCGGTGCGCGAGGCAGTCTGGGATTGAGTTCCGGCGTCGCTGTGCTTGACGTCATGCCGGGTCCTGGGGTATTTAAACGTCCTTGCATCCCGCGCTGAAAAAAAGCGCAAGGTTACGGTGGCTTATTGTTTTAACCGTTCATAGGAAACGTGTAAGGACGGCGAGCACCCTGACGGTACACTTTTTGCGCCGCATCATAGCGTCCATCGCATCGCAGCGTGTGCTTCACTTGGAGTTAGTGTGAAACGGAGAATAGACTGAGATTGTTCTAAATGCTTCAATTACGTTTTTACTTTTATTTTTTTTTTTTGGGGGGGGGGTTTATTTGATTATTACTTCATAGGCTGGAGGCATTTGAGATTAAACAAAACTTTGGATGAAGTTGAACACAACAAATAGTAACACAGGCTGGACAAAGTTTTCGTTGTGTTCATTCCGATGAAAGAGGGAAACAGGTCCAATTGCTAACATCGCTGACTTTGACTTATAGATCTTACGAAATAGTCTACGGACACTGTCTGAGTCGTGCTTCTTCCTTGTGTGACGTTCATAACGCATTGATCATGCTATGATTGTCTGCAGATAGGTGGAAATCCTGCACCAAGCAAACACGCTTCAAATATTCTTGAGGCATGTCCGCAAATAATTCTGTCAGCATGTCATTTCGCATGACGTAAGAAGAGCGCGACTGCGGCTTGTGTAGCGAAGTGTGTGTCTCCCGTGAAGCGTGTACACACTTGACGTCCGCGTCGGGTGAACGAGGAAACAGCCCCAGCAGGTCAGAATCACCACTTACTTCACAAATAAAAAGCACAAATGTTTTTTTTTTTTATTTTTTATAGAGATAACAGAGATTATGAAGGCGAGATGGGGAACTTCACTTCTTGAAATCTCAAGATGTCACGTTAACAACAAAAAAATGTAAAGAATTACATTTGCAGGTACTCATGTCTAAATTCTAGATACTTACAGTTTACATTACCATTCTATAAAAGTAACTGACCATTAGACAAAACGTAATCCGTTACTTTCGTGGCGTTATTCCCAACATTACTGTCCTCGAGTAAGAAACACAAGAAAACGTGGTTATTCGAGTGTTTATTATGAATGTCAGTCGCACCTTATCGACCTTGAGTACATTGAGCATCAGCTGGCTCACGGAAGTCTGACATGTTCCCTCGTTTTTCGGGAAGATGTCGATTGCCAGGCTGAACGCCATTTCAACTGAGGCACTGAATGGTAGTGCCGTCTTGTACCTCAAGAAATGCTTGATGCACTGCATCGTGCTTCTCCGGGAAAGTGATGAAAGTGCTCTATACTCTGGAGAAAGAGCAAGACGTTGTCGTTGCAACCGGTGCTTGATGCTGTCGGAATCGCGAAGTTGTAGAAGTCGTCATATGACAGTCCAAACCGATAAGAATCAATTTATGTAGATGCAACTGTACCAATCTTTTCTAAACATAGCGTAAAATACTGCCAGACGGAGGTACACCAAGTGAGTGAGACAGGGCACTTACACATCACAATTAAATTATAAATAAGGTTCCTATATTCATATTTTAATGACTCTGAATATGTTGAGCATATGTTGAGACATAAGTGAACGGTGGAATAGAACTTGTTTAGATATAAACCTTGGTTATAAATAAATAGGAACACCGGGACCAACCTAAAAAAAAGTAACTAGAACGTCGGTTAACACAAGACACTGTAAAACCTAGACTCACGTTTGCCGTACGTACCCTCTCTTGATGCCTTTAAAAAAGTACCGAGCATGGGTCGGCAGTAGTGTAACTTAGTGTTCTCCTGATAGACGTCGAATGAGGCCACGGGCAGCGAACTACTCAAGAATGTCACTTTTTCCCTAAGACAGGAATATCTAGCAATTTTAATATATTTCGTTTCACCGTAACTTTTCTAAGAGAAAATGCTATGGCCCCCGTGAGCCAATCAGAGCAATGGATCGAAGCACGTGACTGCCCTCCGGCGGGGAAGTGAACTGCGAAGATACGTTGTGGTAGGCTTTGCTACGACGCTTTGATTGATCCCGTGGAGTCGAAGCCTTTCGCGTTTGCCAAGTTATGGGGAAACGTAGTATAGTCTACAGGTCAGCTGCTATTCAATATGTATTATTTGTAAAAATCTGGAAATATAAACCCGTTACTATTTCCGAAGACCTTTCAAAAGGCTGACGCATAACAAGGGTGACTCGGTTTCAGATAACCTGGTGTTCAGAAACAGGTCAGGCCAGACATTGAGGTTTGACCCTAAATGAAGCCAGCAGCTTTTAAGAGCAACTTGGTTTTGGTCAAATAAAATAAAAATCAGCATGCAAAAAAATATAAAACAACTTTATTTTCAAAGGAAGATGAGAAGTGTTCTAATGTGTTTCGAACAGCAACAAACGAGGATACTTGTGACTATAACATATTCCGTTATTACCATATCGCTTTTACTGGATTTTAGGGGTCAAGCTGGTTTAGTGAAAGACAGAGTTTCTCCTCCTGTTGCTACATTATGCAAATGGTCGTTGTCACTATAACCAAGACGGACATTCTTAATTCTTCTCTGCGCACTTACCGCCTCGAGCTTCTCGAAGAGCCACAACATCAATCGTCTTTCCACTTTCGCTGTGGCCCTGGTCTTCGCTAGCAAATAAAGAACGAAGGAACTCATTAAAAGCGGATGTACATGAAGTACTCCAGTTTACGCGCACGATATATACATATTGTTTTAGATATAGCCACCTGGAAGTCTTGAACTTTTTGTGTGAGTATGCAGGAAAAAAAAAAAAGATCGAAGGGGAAGGGCATTAAAAAAAAGGCTAATTACTTTCGGTACTTGTAATGGATTACATACAAGTCTAAGACTTAGGAACAAAAAGGGGACATTGCCCGCACACACCAGCCTATGTCTGTGTGTGCTGTTGCCTTTTTTGTTCCTAATTGTTTCGGGATTTCAAGATGTCTTCTTACCTTTTCTAGAGCAGTCTCGAGAGCAGTGCGGTGCGTTGGTGCTCTGTTTTTTAGTCATTTTTTCTGTCATTCATCGGGTGGTCATGCGTGTTAAAGACGCTTTGCATCATCATCTTCAAGCCTAGAAATAAGGAGATGACCAGCACTGTGACCATAACATTTCTAAATTCATTAATAGAACAAGTAGCTTCGCACAAGTTCTTGGGGGTGTGGATTGACGAAACATTAAATTGGACACGCCATGTGAACCATGTGCGCTCTAAAATATCTATTTCAGTTGGCATTCTGAATAGAGTCAAGTTTCTTCTTCCCAGCTGGCTTATGTGCTAACTTTATTACAGCCTTATAAACTCACATATTAATTACTGTTTTTAGTATGGGGTTGAACCACAAAAACCAACCTTTACATAATCATTACCATTCAAAAAAAAAAAAAGCTGTACGCACAATTGAAAGCGCACCATCCAAAGAGCGTGCAGCCCCTTATTTTCCGAAGTATCGTATATCTGCGTATTGATCAGCTTTTCAATGTTAAACTTGCGGTAAAAATATACAAACAAATTTTTAGTGACCAGGTGGCATTCTACGAGCTCTACCAACGTAAAAGCACACCTTATAATCTCGGAGATCAAAATTATATGACACCAAAATCTCGAACTAATTACGGTTTAAAAAGATTAGCACATCAAGTTCCTGAATTTATAAATAAGTATTTGGAAATCAAAGAAATAGTTAAAAAGGCTGTATCGTCTTATAGCTTTAAAACGAGTGTGAAAGCTTACTTCTTGTTGAATTTTGGCTTGTGTTTTTTCTACTATTGTTGATTGTACAGTTGTGACGTAGACGGCATGACGTGTGCTCATGTGAATGTATTATAACTTTTGACTTGGATCGTACCCGAGTGTTATGTGTCTTTATGTTACTACTAGCGATACCATTTTACGCATTGTCCTATCATTGTCTGAATGCTGTTGAAAATTATTTTTTTATTTGTTTTTATTTATTATTATTTTTTTTCTTCCTTACTGCTGCTGAACGATGTGCACGGCTGGTGGAACCTCGTCAGGAGGCATTAGATCGCCTTTTGCCACACCAGCCAAGACTACTGAGTCTGAATCAAGTTTATTATTAATTTCTTATTATTATTATACGCGCCTGGTTACAGCCGCCATTCCTGACCTTCTCTTGCCTTACCGGGATGCCAAGCCCCTCGACAAAGGCCAATGCTGGGGAGAAAGAAACATTACAATCTAAAATGGCAATAACCTGGATTGCTCAACTAATGATGAAGTGAAGTAAACAGAATAAGAGAAAGTAAAAAAAAAAAAAAACTGACGGTCGATTATGGCGGCGCACATGCACAGCGGTGCTGCAAAGCGTCTGTACGCAGTCTCAACTTACCGTGATATTTCCGAAGAGGGCTTTAGTCTGTACTAAAGCACGCCCTCCCGTGCCTTGGACTAAATCGAGTCCTAAACTACACTCTTAGAAATAAGTTTGTAAGACTTACTAACTAAAAGTTAATAACTGCTCGTCACAACATTCACTAGGTTCTTAGTAGCTGAAGAGTTAGAATCAATTAGTACCTTTAGGTAGTAATTTACTCTCACGAGACCTGGCGGCCACTACCGCTAAGCAGTACCTGTTCGTACCTTCAGAAAGGAAGGAACCTTTCTCCTGGCCGAAAGGTAAGACGTTTCCTCCTCCGTCGATGCACACCGTAATGACAAAGGAGCTATTAGGGAGTTTTAGGGAACCGTTTTCGGACATCCGATACGGTACGATGGACTCCCCCCCCCCCCCCCCCCGTACGAACTACGCCGGCGCTATCGCAGAAGAATCGCGCATGCGCAGTTCGTACCTGGGGGCCCATCGTACCGTATCGTGTGTGCAAAAACGGTTCCCTAAAGAGTTTTATAGAACCGTTTTGCATCTTACATCTGTACGAATACGATGGATGCGATCGCCTGTTTAAAAACGCGTCCTCGCCTCGATCACAAAAATGCAGTTTCGCTCGCCGATGAGGACGAAGACGCTGCCAATATGTTCGAAATGAACCGTCGTCGCGTATTTAACGAGCGAAGTGTAAAGTTTTGGCATAGAAAGATCCTGAAAAACGATGATTAACTAGAAACGAAAAGTTTCTCGGCTTGCAGCCGCGAAAGATGCTTGTATGCATCCTAAACCAGCGGAAATAACGTCTGCATTGTGACCGAGTGTTTTGGGTCGTCGCCTTCTGGAACCAAAACGTACGCGTAGTCTAAAGTTTCTGGCCCTCCCAGGGCCACGTCTTTTTCATTAGTTTCTTTTGTGTTATTTTTTTTACTTCTTAAGCACGAGCGCGTAAATTATACACTAATTCACCTTCGGAAGCTTTATTATTCATTCTTTGTGTCTCCTTATGATTGCAGTAGCGCTTCGGCCAGAGCAATTTCCAGAGCGGGTTTTAATGCTATACCGTATCTAGATCCTTTACTCCTAACACACTGCCAACGTGACGGGAAAGTACTAACCCATGTTCTAAATAAGATAAAGATCAGTGTTTATAATCTGGACCACTGCTTCATGTCCCGACCATACCGTACTTGGTGTAGTGACGATCGGTTCTATGCGCTGCGACCGATCGTATGTAGCCGTACTGTATATAGATCAGAGCCGGTATGTCTCACTGAGGTGACACTGCAAGCACTAAGGCGATACAAAGAGTAAATATAATATCTTACAAAGGTGCATTAGCCTTTAAACTATGCGATTGTGCGCTAGAAGAGAACCTACAACATCGCGTGTGTCGCCTCCAGAAAGTGATAATCCGGACCACTCGACCTTTATGCAGACGTTATTTCCGGTTGTTTATGGCATATTTAACCTCCTGAGACCCCTTGTACAGCCGGCTGTACGCACGTAGAAGCAATGTTTACATATTTGCGCCAATTTCATGAGGACTAAGGCCGCGCGCACAACCAATACCTCGCAGAAGACAATGCCTGCGCATGCCGTTTGGTTAGTAGACCCCCGATCCGGCTCCAAGCGGCAAAGACGCTGAAGCTTGACAAGACTATGGGCCACGTCACAACTGCGTCGCCTTCACTGGCGACCACAGCTGTGTGCGTGACTGCTGAGCGCGAGCTGATGGCGAGCTTCCAAAGTTCATCTGCAACGTGCATGTGACACCATTAACATTGGCTGTCTTAGCAGCCTGTTAATGTGAGCTCGTGCGACACCATCAAGATTGCCGGTCTTAGCAGCCTATTAATGTGAGCTCGTACTGAACACCATGATTACTGAAGCATACGATGGAGTCGACGATGTCGCAGACGGTGTAGCAGACGATGGTGCTCATCCGTGCTACCTAGGGGGCGCTGAGGGGATCCACTAGTGATGGCGTTTAGAGGAGGAAACAAGCAGGCCTTATCTTCTAGGTGGTATTGGTACAGCCAACTGTACTCTTGAGCTCTCCGCTCCGTCCAAAAAATAGTGCAAACTGTCTGCCGTTCCGAAAAAAAAAAAAAAGAAATGGCGGGAAACCGATGCATGGGAGCTTCGCCAGGCACGCCTTTAAAGTAACTTTTTATCGCTACTTCTATTTTGTTTGATATTTAATTTCGTGTTGTACAGAGTTAAACAAAATGTCTATCCCATTGTGGAAACGGTTTTAAAATTTTTAATCCGATAGAAACCTTTCAAATTGTGTTAATGCTTCAATGTACAGCCGGCTGTTCGCGAGGTCTATTTTCATTAGTTTTGTGCGATAGTTTGTGGAAACAAACAAATTGAATTTTTCCCCACTGAGTGGAAAAACTGTGTGTGGAAAAAGTTCAACTGTGCTGTCATCTATATTTAAGCGGGAAATGTTTTTGTTGTTCTCTAACTCAGGATGAAATGATGGATCTGCTTGCTCACTCGTCTGATATCGAGGACTCGTCAGATGGTGATGAAGATTACTCAAGTCCTAACGGTACTACTGTACAAGAAACCAGTGAATCAATCTCCTGTGACTCAGAAGAACTCGATTTTGAGCCCCCAAGAAAGGCGCCAAGAGCATCGAGGCGTCATCAGAAGGCTAGATGGTAAAAAGACAAGCAAAGAAACATTTAACGAAAATCAAAAATGCACTGAAAGTTTCCTAGAATTTTATATAGTTTTTAATTCCTCGTTTAGCTTTCATCCTACCTGGACGACCCTCCAAGATGACGACACTGTTCTTGACACCCATGATGGCTGTACTCCCATTTCTTATTGACTTAAAACGAAGTGAACACACAAGAGGACGAAACAGACGACACAGCTTTCCCCTTTAATTCCCATTTTTTACTTCACGCAGTATTTTAGTGATGACTCTTTTGACAAGCTCGCGTTCTACACAAATCTAAGAGCTGCGCAGGACAGCGGAGGCTTTGATTCTGCAATTGCCGCGCCCGAGAAAATTAAGAAATATTTAGGTGTGCGCATCGTTATGGCGTGTCTGAAGTATGTATTGGATTGCGGAGACCAAGGTTATCTGCATCTGCGACGATATGTAAATATATCGTTTTTATTTTTCTTCGCTCACGGGTGAGGTTTGTTGACGCGCTCTCTGTCAGTAACGAAGAAAAAAAAGGGACACACTTTGGAAGGCTAGACCTGTAATTGACATTCAGCAAGGACAAGTGCATTGAGTCTGGATGAGCAAATGGTGCCCTTCATCGCAAAAGTTCAGATCCGTCAGAATCTTCCAAGCAAACCGAATCCGGTTGGGATCAAGCTGTTCATCCTTGCATGCTCTTCCGGAAAGGTGCTAAAAGTTTACGTGTACCAAGGGACGACAACGTTTTAGGACAACGACTCCCAGCAAAAATGTGGCGTTGGCGCTCAAGCTGTGCTGAAACTTCTTGAAGGAGTGTAACCTGGCCATGTTCTTTACTTTGATCGCTTTTTCACCAGCTCATTGTTACTGGATGAGCTCACTCACAGTTGGTTTGGTGCAACATGCTGAAGAGAATTCCCGAAGAGGTAAAATGCAAATTGCCTTCGGACAAAGAGATGTCTGACACAGAAAGAGGCATTCATGTTGAGTTTGCCAGAGATGATTTCCTTTCACTTGTGAAGTGGCTCGACAAGAAGTGGGTAATTTTACTGTCCACGGTGAATTCTGCGGAGCCCATTGAATGTTGCAAGCGCTGGTCCAAGACCGATAATGCTTACATTATTGCCCCTCGGCCCGATTTGGTCAAAACTTACAAGGAAAACATGGTTGGAGTGGACCACTGCTCCCGCCTTCTGAGCTACCGCCTTCTGAGGGCTCGAAGCAAGATGTGGACCGTAATATTCATGTTTCATTTTGTCGACCCCGCCAATGTAAACTTGTAGTTTGAGTATTATGAAGAGCATACCTTAATTGAGACCCTCAAGAAAGACTTCCATCAGTCTTTCGATTTCAAACTCCAAATCGGGAAGAGACTGCGGGAAGACGCTTTCAACACCAGAAACGATATTAGCGAGGGAAGCTATCATGAGAAGTCGCCAGTTGTATCAACAAAAGAAAAGACAGTCCAACTTCCTCGATCCGAGCTTCGAGTAAAGAACGCAGACCACGTTCCCGAAGCAGAGCATGTTGATCCAAAACAGTAGCCATATTGAAGGAACCACGGCTGCAATGCTCATTGCAGAATTCGCTGCACAACGTGCAATGCGTTTTTGTGTTTGGTCGTTCAAAGAAACTCTTTTTCTGAATTCCATAGGCGGTAAAAAAGTTCTTTCCGAAGTTCAACGTGGACCCAATCTAATCCAGAAACAGTTGTTTCCACTGTGTTACAGGTTAGGGCAAAAATTGCACGTCTTTTTTGTTGAATAAAGTTGAACGCAAAAAAGGCTGCCTTCAGTTACATTTTCTTCACTGAAAGTCAATGTACAGTATACTGTACGTGCCATAAAAATCAGTATAATAAACCGATAGAGCCGAATTAATATTTTAGCTCCCCCCCACCCCCTCCCCAGACCTTAGAGACACCAAATTACACCGCTAAACAAATATTTTTCTGCCCAATATGTTTCGGGTCTCAGGAAGATAAACAACTTTCACTGTATACCCCTACAACCATTTTGTTTTTCTTTAATATTTGTTTATTGTGATCCTTCTTGGCCAAATATTTACGCGCCGCTTATCGAGTACGCAACGACGGCTTATATCGGTCATATTTCTAGCTTCATCGTCATGTTTCGGCAAGCGGAATTGCATTTGTGTGATTGAGGCGAGGATGCGGTTTTGCACAAGTCTTTCGGTGATCGTATTGATCTTATTAGTACCGATCAGAGATGCAAAACGGTTTCATAAAACTCTCAATCAACGACGCGCTGCACCAAAAGTCGCTTTCATACTCTCGCACCCAGGTGGCGCTAGTCAACGTCAAATTAAAAATGGGCACAGAAAAAAAAAAAAGATTATGCTGAAACAAATTTTATTTCCACGCTGCTTACATGCACATCTGCACACTTACCATACATTTAACGCGGACAAGGAATTAGAAAAGAGATGACTAGCACACGACACACACGCAACGACACGTTGACCCAATCGCTGCCACAATTGTTTCCCATGCGTCTTTTAAACTGATAATTTAAAAAAAAAACAAGAAATGGTTGGTTGGTTTTCTCAACGTTTCTTCAAAATTCTAACGACCGTTTACGTTCAACCAACCGGGACTCGCGGAAGTCAAGCTCCTCGGCATGCGCGCTCGGCGGCCCGGCGCTGCTCTCCAAAATGCCGAAATAGCGACCGACTCAAAGGTTTCGTCGACGCTGGTGACGGTGGAAGTCCTAAATTCCAAGTTAGAATGGTATCTCTGGTTCCGGAACACCCGGACGCATGCTTGTATGGATCACGTCATGAAAACGAACGCCTAGAAAGCGATCGGGGCCGCACTGAGTAAGTTATACCGCATTTCCTTCTACTCTTTGCATGACTGAAAATTGAGTGTTTTAAAATAGAGGCCCCCAAGGCTTGGGACCCCCTAACAAATAGGGGCTCACTACTGCGCATGTCTCAAACCCTAACCGCGCTTTGGGTTTTGGGTTGACGGTCGCCCCTAACCCAATATTTAAGAAATAACGTGGGGCACCTAACGGCTTGGGTTCGAGTAGCGTCGGCAAACATGGCGGCGCCCCTGTATCGCTCGCTTCAGAGGAAATTTGTCATAGCGCTGCACTATTAGTCACGTTCAGCGGCAACGAACGGTGCAGCATGCTTTCGCTTTGCCTTACCTCGCTTAAATCACAAAGTATGAGCGGTGATCTCACCTCATTTTCTAGATAGTTTTCTGAATCTGGTTCTTCCTAAGCCTAGAGGGACGCAGTAGTTGTCGTCTCGCAAAGTTTAGTAAATTACAACGGGTTAGAGCTGAGCTAGTCAGTTCATATTGTCACGAATGACAAGTGATGAGGCGGCCAATGACAGAGTAAAGTGAACGTTTAATGGGGCAAACTTGTGTCTAAAATAAAAAGAAAACAATAGATAACAACAGAGCGTCGCGGGCGTCGAAGTCGCAAGTCATAAGTCGTAAGAGCAGAATCTATCGCTGGGGTGAGACTGACTGCAGATCGCCACGCGGAGCTCCTTATGTACACGTGTGAGCTTCTGGAATAATCGGCGTAGAAGGTTCGTCGTGTAGAACATTCTGACCTCGAACAAGCAACACGGTTCTCGAATTTACCAGAACATTACGTTAGAGTCAACAGAAATGCGCCTCCGTGGCCAGGAATTGAACCCTGGCTTCCTGCGTGGAACGCACGAAGCGATAACCGTTAGGTCACGAGCGCGCTGCCTTCTTGGTCAGCTGCGCTCGCGGCCTTATTCCCCCCTTTAAAAAAAGTGCATCGTCCCGATGCAGAACAAAACGAAAACACAGATCCACAGCAAATGGATAGCAGAGTCGCGAGCCACAGTTAACAGTTCACTCTTTCACGTGAGTCCAGAGTTCTATCGTTCGTAATACGGCTTGTGCCGGACGACGTGCACCACCTCGGGTCGTGGCTGGCGTCTTGCAGATGGGCGCGTTTCGTCGGGTAGAACTTCGTAGTTCAGATAGCCGAGGCGTCGGATGATTTCGTAGGGTCCGAATTAGCATTTGAGAAGCTTCTCGCTGAGACCGCGGCGCCGTATCGGTGTCTACACCCACACCCGGTCTGCGGGTCGAAAGTGGACATCCCTGCGACGAAGGTTATACAGGCGTGCGTCGACTCGCTGTTGTTCATGAATCTTGATTCTTGCCAGTTGCCGAGCTTCTACTGCGCGTTGCGAGATCAGTTGAGCGTCGTCGTTCCCATCGTTGGCCGACACGTGAGGCAGCATGGCGTCGAGCATCGTGGTAACCGTCCGGCCGTGTACCAGTTGGAGTGGTGTCATTCCGTGGATTCTTGAACCGTTGTGTTGTACGCAAACGTGACCTACGGCAACACCTCGTCCCACGTCTTTTGCTCTACATCGACGTACATGGAGATCATGTCGGCGATCGTCTTGTTGAGCCGCTCCGTTAGCCCGTTGGTTTGTGGATGATAGGCGGTGGTTCGTCGATGGCTGGTGTGACTTAGCCGAAGAACTTCTTGAGTCAGCTGTGCCATAAAAGATGACCCGCGATCTGTGATCAGCACTTCAGGTGCGCCGTGTCGAAGGAGAATGGACTCGACGAAAAACTTGGCGACTTCAACTGCTGTTCCCGATGGAAGGGCTTTCGTCTCGGCGTACCGTGTGAGATAATCTGTGGCGACGATTATCCAGCGGTTTCCCGACGTTGACGGCGGAAAACGGCGAAGTAAATCCATTCCAACCTGCTGGAAGGGCGTAGTTGGGGCAGGAATCGGCTGGAGAAGTCCTGCTGGCTTCGTCGGAGGCTTTTTACGTCGTTGGCACTCATGGCAGGAACGTGTGTACAGATGGACGGTTTTTGGGCGTCTCGGCCAGTAGTACTTGTCACGAATCCGGGCGAGCGTCCTGCTGTAGCCGAGGTGTCCAGCCGTCAGGTCGTCGTGGACAGGCTTGAAAGATTTCTTCTCGCAGGCTGGCCGGAACAACCAGCAGCCAGGCAGGGTTGCTTGTTCCTAAGTTCGTCTTGAAGAGCACGCCTCGCTGCAGAACGAAGCTTGGTGAGTCTCGGGCCAAGACTCGCGGAACTGAACTTCCTTGACCTTCAAGGTGGTCGATCACGGCGTGAAGCTCCGGGTCGTCTCATTGAAGTGATCCCATGTCGGTATCTGTAACTGCGCCGAGAAAACGAGTCGTCATCGTCGTCGTCGGTGCTGTCAGGTGGAGATTCGACTGGGGCCCTAGACAAGCAGTCGGCGTTATTATGCTTGCGGCCAGACTTCTGCACAATGGCTACGTCGAATTCTTGCAGTCGGAGACTCCAGCGAGCGAGGCGTCCTGACGGGTCCTTGAGGTTGGTGAGCCGACAGAGAGCGTGGTGGTCCGTGACTAACGAGGAACGGGATCCCGTACAGGCACGATCGGAACTTGGTTAACGCCCAGATGACAGCGAGACATTCCTTTTCGGTCGTTGAGTAATTTTTCTCTTCCTTGGACAGTGCCCGGCTTGCGTAAGCGATCACCCACTCTGCTCCGTCTTGTCTTTGGACGAGTACCGCGCCGAGTCCGGCGTTGCTGGCGTCCGTGTGAACTTCTGTTTCCGCTGCTGGATCGAAGTGTCCGAGGATAGGGGGCGACTGGAGTCTTTCCTTCAGTTCGTTAAACGCTTGTTCTTGCTCCTCCCCCACTGGAAGTCCACGTCGTCCTTCGTCAGATGCGTGAGCGGTGCAGAAATCTCGGCGAAATCGCGAACGAAACGCCTGTAGTAAGCGCACAGTCCAAGAAATCTTCTTACGGCTTTCTTGTCTGATGGCTTCGGAAATACGGCGACAGCGGATGTCTTTGCCGGGTCAGGGCTTACACCCTCAGCACTCACGACATGGCCCAAGAATTTAAGCTCGCCGTAAGCGAACTGACATTTTGACGGCTGGAGTGTCAGTCCAGCATTCTGGATAGCCTGCAGCACGGCTCGCAGCACATCTCAGGTGCTCGTCGAAGTCGCTTGCGGATTCCACGACGTCATCGAGATAGGACGAGACAGCTTTGCCATTTCAAGCCTGAGAGTACGGTATCCATTACGCGCTTAAAGGTCGCCGGTGCTGTGCACAGTCCAAACAGCATCACTTCAAATTATACAGTCCGTCCGGCGTGACGAAGGCCGTCTTCTCACGATCCCGTTCGTCGACCTCAATCTGCCAGTACCCACTCTTCAGGTACATCGACGAAAAGTATCGGGCGTGGCGTAGCCGGTCCAGAGTGTCGTCAATGCGGGGCAGCGGGTAGACATCCTTCTTTGTTACGCCGTTCAGTCGACGATAGTCCACGCAGAACCGAAGAGTCCCGTCCTTCTTTTTCACCAGGACTAACGGCGAAGCCCACGGACTGTTTCAGGGCTGGATGATGTCTTCGTCGAGCATTTCTTCAACTTGCTTCTGGACGACTTCTCTCTCTTTCGCCGAAACACGGTATGGCGATCGATGAACGGGAAGTGCGTCGTCATCAGTAACAATTCGATGTTTCGCAACCGTCGTTTGGCGTACCTTAGACGACTTGGAGAAGCACTCACTAAACTCAGGCGAGAAGGTCACTGAGTTGTCGCCGTTGTGGGGTAGGCAGGGTTGGATTGATGTCGAACTGCGAAGGCGGCGTGGTCTTTTGTGGCCACGAAGAGAGGTCTTCTGATACTCCAGCGATAGCGGCTGAGTCGAGGAGTTCCTCGGCGTGACCCACGGCGGTGCATTTCGTAAGGTGCTGAGCCTCCTGTCGGAAGTTCGTTACGAGTTCAACAGAGCGTCCGTATTGGATCTCCGCGATGCCTCTTGCGACGCCAATCCCTCTTGCTAGTAGCAGTTCGACGCTACCTTCCAGCAAAGCTTCTCCGCAGATGCCTTTTTCGGTCACGACAGGCACAAGTACACTCGAGTGTGGTGGCAAGTTCGCGTGGTCGGAGAGTACAAGCACTGTAGCTGACGTGTCTGCCGTAATTTTGTGATCCTCTGGCACTACGACAGGTTTCCGCAGCCTCAACTCGTTGGCTTCCAGGTCGATGACGGCGCCGTATTCGCACAAGAAGTCCATTCCGAGTATAACGTCTCTCGCACAGTCTCGTAGAACGGCGAACTTTACCGGACACGTCTCGCCGTGAATCTCAACGCGAGCAGTGCATCTTCCGACTGGCGTGATAAGATGTCCCCCGGCGGTCCGTATCTGTGGGCCATCCCACGGCGTCGTCACTTTCCGAAGGCGTTGGGAGAGCCTCCCACTCAGGACGAAGTAGCCTGCTCCGGTGTCGACGAAAGCCGACGCGTTGTGGCCGTCGATAACAATGTTTAGGTTATTCTTTACAGTTGCAGGAGCGTCTTTTCGGTCTCTGGTGGTGTTTGAGTGGGGGCCCTCCGAAGTTCGTGGAGGATCTTGGCGTTGGTCGTCTTCGACAACTCCACCTCCAGGTGTTGCCGCGCCTAGTTTCCCCGGCGAGGAGCGAGGGGTGACAGGCTTTCACGTCGGGGTCGGGGCACCGGCGAAACTGGACGTCGTGGCGACGGCGACCGGGACTCTCGGCGGTACGCAGGCTCGGGGGACTGCGGTCGTCGCTGGTACTCCTCGATCTCTGGAGGGCGTTCACCATAACGGGGGCGCGGGTCGTTCGGGTGGAACCCGCGCAGCCCGAGTCGTCGGTATGGGCATCGGCGGTAGGTGTGGTCTGCTTCCCTGCAGTGGAAGCACAGAGCGCGTCGGTCGGGCGTTCGCCACACGTCGGTCTTCCGGGGTGCGCGGGTCTCCTGGCAGGCGTACTGGACCTGGTCGTCGTGGCGTCGGTCGTGCTGCGGCGCACGAGACTGACGTCGGGGTGGTGCAACATAGGCTTGAGGAGGAGGCGGTGGCTATCGGGCCACTGCGGCGTAAGTTTGCGTCGGTTCTTCGGGTACTGCTACGCTTCTGGGAGCCTCTGGCTGAATGGCTCTCTGCACCTTTTCCCGCACGACCTCGACGATGGAGAGCGAAGCTGGTCAATCAGCTGCGGGTAGCAGCTTTTGGAGCTCCTCCCGGACGATGTCGCGAATGATCTCGCGAATGCCTGGGATGCTGGAGGCAAGGTCGCCGCTAGACGGCCGGAGGGCAGCGAGGCCGGGTAGTCGCTGATAGTGACTGGCTCGGGCTTGCAGGGCACGCTCGTTGTTCGTTGCCTCAATGACAAAATCTTGGACTGTTGTCAGAGGGCTGCGGACCAGGCCGCCGAAGATGTCGTCTCTCACGCCCCGCATGAGGATTCGCAGCTTCTTTTCTTCTGTGGCCCGAGGGTCGGCGCGGGCGCACAGGCGCAGAACGTCCTCCACGAAGCCGGTGATGGTCTCTTTGGGGCCTTGGGTTCTGGTTCGCAGCAGACCCTCGGCTCTCTCTCGGCGGTTGTGGTTGATAAATGTATCCTTTAGCTCGCTCTTGAAAAGGTCCCACGATGTCAAAGAGGATTCATGATTTTCGTACCACTGCTTGGCAGTCCCCTCGAGCGAAAAATAGACGTTGTGCAGGCGCTGCTCATCTGTCCAGCCATTGTGGCGGGCAACGTGTTCGTACTGGTCGATCCAGTCTTCGACGTCTTCGTACTGCTCGCCGTTGAACGGAGCAGCCGTCCGTGGTACGATGGGCAGGTAAACGATGGTAGAAGCGGCCGGGGCCTGCGACTGCTGGTTGTTCATCGCCGGCCTCGTTGGCTGCTTGGTCCTGGGTGGCAGAAGTTCGTGTTCTGGGTGTAGACCTTGGATGCGGTGACTTGATCGGGTCTCGATCTGGTCTTCGTCGGGTCCTCCGGAGCTTGGTTTCGGACTTGTACTTCGGGAACTTGGAGGGGTGCGCTGCATGGACAGGCGTTACCCAGCACCTCCACCAAAATGTCACGAATGACAAGCGATGAGGCGGCCAATGACTGAGTAAACTGAAAAAAAAAAAAGATAACAGCAGAGCGTCGCGGGCGTCGATGTCGGCGTAAGAGCAGAATTGATCGCAGGGGCGAGACTGACTGCCGATTGCCACGCGGAGTACCTTACGTACACGTGTGAGCTTCTGGAATAATCGGCGTAGAAGGTTCATCGTGTAGAACATTCTGACCTTGAACAAGCAACACGGTTCTCAAATTTACCAGAACATTACGTTAGAATCAACAAAAATGCGCCTCCGCGGCCAGGAATCGAACCCTGGCTTTCTGCGTGGAGCGCACGCGCGATAACCGCTACACACTAAACATCGTAACACCCTTATGGGTGTAAATGGCTTGTCCTATAACTAACACCCATATAGGTGTAGCAAAACGCCCTACGAAAAGGGCGTTATACCTAACACCCCTAAAGGAGGGTGTTCTTCCCGAACACCCTTAAATAAAGGTGTGATTCCACAGTACACCGTTTTATTAGGGTGTTACGACTGCGCAGTACGCCCTCTAAATTGGGTGTACCGCCGCCAGAAATGTAAGTAAAAAAAACGCAATGACCAACACCCATAAGATAGGGTGTATTAACCCAAAAGACTACAGGAAGAAATGACTGCGAATGAGTCGAAACATGCCTGGTTCACTTTTTATTTTTCGATCAAGATTCTACTAGGTTCTACTAAATTCTCTTCAGACGATTGCAAGGAGGTCATCTGGCCGCAGCCATGTCTCTGCTTACTACGTTCACAAAGACGGAACGACCAGAAGTTACTTGGGACGCAAGCGGCAGTTCATGTTTGTAAACAGTAAAATGGTCTATTGAGACGGAAGCAGGACTACAATCAGAAGCATGCATGCAGAGTACTTACATATAAGAGAGCGATCTCATGTAATCCGTGATAGATGCATAATCCGATTCGAGCAGCACAGAACAATTCGCAAACACAATGCCGGGGATAAAGGCGGTCGCTCACATTCCACGGAAGTATCGCGGTCACCGATGAGGAGCTTTCTGTCGTGATAGATGCACAATCTGATTCGCGCAGCTCGAAACAACGCAAACACAATGTCGAGGATGAAGGCGGTCGATCACAATCAACGGAAGTCTCGCGTCCGCCGAGGCCCGATGAGCAGCTCTTTGCCGAAACGCGTTCTACAAACACAGCACAATAATTCCATAGACTCCGACGAAATAAACGGCCATTATAAAAAAGTTGACATGGATGTATTCCGCCGTTCACGACGAAAAACTACGGTCGCGAAGTGGAACTCGTCAGGACCTGCTTGCACGAAAAACAGGAGAGCACTGAAGGACGCTTTTTGGAAACCGGATTTACGTGGTCCCTACAAGTTACAACTCACCATAACCTGGCAAACGGCGAAGGCTATGAGTCCAGTGAGCCCATCAGCGCGTCAGAGCGAGTCGCGTGACAAATTTTCGTCCAAGCGTTTTTGTCCTACGGAGAGCGGTCACGTGTTTCGCTCCACCCCTCTGATTCGCTAGAAGCGGCCTTCGCAGTCGCTCACAGCCACACGAAGACCCAAAAGGAGGTGTGGAAGCTTATCAGAAGACGAGGTCAAAGGGGGTGGACAAAGCAGCTAATCTCCCTCTACGCTGTACAGGGAGGGTCGTTTGTGTGCGGGACCTTGAAGTCGTTGTTGTTCGGGTGGCGGTTCCCTTTCGAAAAGTGTGGAGCCGGGGAGTGGCTTGTGCTGTCTCGGTAGAACTCGTTGATCGTCGTCTTGTTTATGCGTTTGAGTTCCTTCTTTCCCTTTCTTTTTTTTTCTTCATGTGTTGGGAAGTGTACTTATGGGTCCAGACAGGTGAGATTGTATTACCCGAAATAAGGGCGCCACAGCTTGTTCAGAGCTTCAGCGCAGTCAAAAAAAAAAAATATTAAGCAAAACGGAATTTGTTTGCTTTTAGCCCGAGAAAGACTTCTCGGGCTAAAAGCAAGCAGATTCCGTGTTGCTTAATTTTTTTTTTTTAACGTCGTATTTTAGGCGGTCAAGAAATAGAAATACCTCTCCGGCATAGCCGATTAACGCAGGATACTCTCAACACTCAACCAAAAACGGCGTCGCGTACGTTATGTCAGGATAGCGTCGGCGTGACTCATCCCATTCGTTAAATATTGGCTGAACCAAAATGGTGTGGGCACAATCTTTTCGATTAGATCCAACATCGCGCAATACGGTATGTTTCCTGGGCTGTATATTTACACGTCTTCGGTCACCTTTTGCGAGCGGAAGTGATTTTTTTAAATCGAGGTTGAACTGATAAAACGGATGCACGCGCGACACGTAATTTTCGGCTCGTGTCGGATGGAGAGTTCGATCGGAGTTGCAAAAATTATTCTCTAGCACTTCCTAATCATACGCGCCTTCGTGCGGCGATTAATCATACTCGATGTTAGTACCGCCGTACATCAGCAACAGTTTCACCAAAGCGATAAACATGAACGGTTATGAAATCATGGGTGTATTCGACAGTATCAACATTACGCCCCTCTCACACCGTGTGAATGAAGGGCGTAAAATTCGCCCATACACCCTTTTTACACGATTTTAGAAACCATCGCTACAAGTGGGGCGTAAAAAGGGCGTGTAAGGGGTGTAAGACGTCAACACACCCTTTTTACACCCACTGATATTCAGAAATCGTGTAAAAAGGTTCTAAAAAGGGTGTTTTTCCTAACTTGCACCCTTCTTACACCCTTTTTACACGATTATGGGTGTTACAATGTTTAGTGTGTAGGCCACGAGCGCGCTGCCTTCCTGGTCAGCTGCGCTCGCGGCAATATCTTTGGATGGTAACTGCAGAACAAATATAAGAATACACGTTCAACCGCTGGACTATCAACTGTATTGAAGCCTTCTTCTTCCTCCACGACTATCCGTATTTATAACCTAGATGAAAGCCTTCTTATGGCTCGATCGAGGCAAAACAATCCTAGTGTATTGTGTTGACTCGATCGGCGGGACGCAGAAGCAGCCGGAGCCAAAGGTAGGAAAGCTAAACGAAGTTTTTCTAAATATTTCGAACATCAAGATCGTACTGGGTGTGTAGTTACACGCGCTGCACGTGCTAGCATCTACGGCGTGTTGGCGCTCCAAGCGCACGACGCAAACGCGCATGGCCCCACCCGTAGCTAAAACTCGTCGAATGTGTACGGGACACAAATGTAGGTGAAGCATACCAGTACCTATGGTCAACCAGGGTGTATGACGGTATATTTTAGCACGTCCATTGAATAAGATTGTAAGCATTTGTGCGCTATTCAAACGTGACAGAGTAAGTAAAATTTTCCCGGGCTGAAGACTGCTTTTCTCTGTCGTTTAGAGACTGTAGACTTTTTGCCGTTTCCTCCTAGCACACCTTCTCACGCGTTGAAATTTTTGCACTATGATACATGCTTATAATTTAGCATTATGTTCTAGATATGGACCCAGAGCACTTCCGGAAGACGTGGCAGAAGACCCGAGAGAAGTATGTGAAGGAGTCAAGAACGAGTCATGGACGTAGCCGCGCTGGGAGGGATGAAATACGCCAACCAACTTAGAGCTGTACCCTTTCCTGCGGTTCCTGGATGGACACATTCGTCGCAGAAAGTACTAACAGAATAAGAAACATAAAAATAATAAAAAGAAATACTACGCTTAAAAAAACAAAAAAAATCGTCGTTCCTTTCACTTTGTCGCAAGATAGTCCATTTCTTTCTGTGATAACGCTAGAGAGGGGGTGCTGACACGAGCTTGTTCTAACCTAGCTATTTTCTCAGCTTCAATAATTTCCCTTGATAGCTGGTTGCCACTCCTGCTGATGACAGGGCGGTTGGTCATGTCCGCCGAGCAACCCCAGTATCTCCAATAGATCCCCAGGTGTCCGGAAATTACTTTGTGGGTCGTGTATTGATGTTCACGCAATCTGTCGTAGAGACATTTGCCGGTTTCCCATATATACTGCTTGCCACATGACAGGGGAATTGAATACACCACTCCTTCTGTACATGTATTGTACAGAAGTTTCGCTACGCCGCCGCTGGCGTGATGCATTTCGGGAACTGTAGTCTTTCTGCACGAGGGTCAACGCCGCTGTGGGCTTCCGCGTGTCGATCACGAGCCATCTCGTGCACTGCCGCTGTCTCTTGAGAACTACAACCATGGCGGCGTCACGCATGCGCCAAGCGGTTGGTGGGATTGGTCTATGACATAGTTGTAAATAACTACTTTACCAACTAGGTCTCTACTTAGTTTCTGTTTCAACGAAGTGCACCTGGCGGCTGAATATCTCTGAAGTCTCTGTTCTTCAAAGACGGAGTTATTAGGTTTCAACGCGGCCACGTGAGAACTAGTGATAACCTAAAGACGTCATAAAATCGGACATAGGAACAAAAACCAATGAAAAACGTGAGGTTATCGCTTTTTAACCTAACGGCTCCGACTCTGTACATCCGAAAGACTACGGAAGTACTCGGCCGCTTGCCACCACTTTGATATCTTTTGTGACTTTCATTTATCACGAGCCTTCACAATCGCACATGTACAAGCCGCAGCTAAAAAACCGTGGGTATGCCCCCTTTCAGTCATGTTACGAGCCTGTGAGCCCTTCTTCGAAAGCGCAATCGCATTATTTTGAATCGAAGCGGGGCCAGCGGTGCACCAGCGGGCACCGCGGACGGCGGCCATGTTGGATGATACGCTATCGGCTGACCGTAATCAATACCAGAGAATTCATATTGGTTCTTTCTTACGGACGGCAGGGTACAGTGGGAACGCGCAGATCGTAAGCGGCCGTAACGTAAGTTTTTGTAAAAGTTCGTAAAGTAACTTAATGTAAGAAATGGCACGTGTGAACGGGCCTTTAGAGTTTCTATTTAGTGACCGAATGTTTCCAGATTTATTTGGCTTTTATATCAGGGGTCATTGTGGCGATAGCCGTTGAAGACAAATAAAAACAAAACTGCAAAGAAAGATGAAGAGTGTGCCTCGAAACGCTGGGCTCATAACTAAGGTTTGTTTGGTCACTAACCCCCGCCCCCGGGTGATAAGTACCAAAAGTCGTATTTGATATTTGAGAAAACATGGCAGATATTGCATGGTCAATGCTGTCTGTCTCCTTTCATTCATTTTATTTTTTTATTGAAGATGCTTCTTCGTGCCGGCGTCATGGCGTCGTCGGTACTGAGACTTGTCAGATACCCCTTCTCATATCTATTGTAAAGCTTCAACGGAAGCGGGTGCTTTTATCGTTTTTGGTGCTCAGCAAGACGTCGCTTTCTTTTCTAGCGCCCTTGGGCTTTCATTTCCGCAGGATCGATACTTCCTAGCGTTCCTCTGGTGACGACGGGAGAAGTTGGGGCGTGTAACTGTTTGCGTGCGGCTCCGCACGCCTCCCCGTTTCCATGGAGCCTTGGTGTCCCGGGATCCATCTCATGTTGACTCTGCGACCCTCGGCTCGTAGCTGCTTGGACGTCGCCTGTCTTTATTATTTAGAGCGTGTCGCTTCAGCTGCCGCGCTTGTCGCATTCCCAGACTGCTTCGTTCGCGTCCGTGTAAACACATGTTTGGCAAGGATTTTGCAGGAATAAGCCCTTCACGAATTTTAAATGGGTTCAGTTTGGCCTTCCTGACGGCGGTGTCGTTACCGAGTGACTAAGAGGATGTCTCGCGGTTGTTCGCACTGTAGTACTCTATGAATGTGTGTTCCTCACACTGTGCAACACACGGCCTACTATAATCCTGACCTGCAAAACAGAAAAGTGTGCCAGTGCGCGCCTTGAAGTATATGTCCGCGGCAGCAGCTTTTTGTCAGGCTTTAACTTAGCGGCGCAGCGAAAAGGCTTTTTTGCTTTCTAGGGTATACGCATATCAATCGAAGGCGCACAAGACGCGGTGGCCTTCTCTAGTCTTGACCTGCTCTCCTCGCGGCATCTCATCAGGCTCGTCAGCCTCGTCAACCAGCGGGCGCTTAACAGATTCGAATTATCACTAGAGGTGTTGGCTGGCAGCACAGTGGTTGTTCATGCGTGATCCTAGAACGCGACTTATTTCGATGATGGCACGAGGGCAGACAGAGATAGAAATTGTCCTTGTGCTTCCGTGCTTGAGAAACGCGCTCTTTCGATCAAAGCAAACATGAGAGCAACGCTCCCTGCTACGTGATACTTCTACTGTAGCCTGCTGGCGCGCAAAGTCACGGTAAGCGTTCCCGAAAAAAAAACAAAAAAAAAAAACATAAGTTGCGCGCTGTGTGGATTGGCACTAGACAGGGTGTGAGCCGCGTTTGGGTCGCAGAAAAGCCTTTACCGAGCACCCCCAATGGCAAAGTGAGGCACTTCATTGGCGACAGCGTTTCCTACAGGGAGCCATTCTATGGGCAGCTCAGGATTACAGTAGGTCATGGTGCAAGATACGCGTTGTATGCCGTGGCACTCACGCTTTCCTGAAGAAGTTTAAAAAATTTTTTTGTTATGTTTGCCAAAGGTGTGCTTTCTTCTGTTTTTCTGGTTGACGCCTTGCATTTGTGGTGTGAGTATTAATTCCACCATGCTATCATCTTCCTACGGCAGAGGAGGATCCGCCATTACACAGTACTCGTTTTCTCGTACCCGAGCACAAATGGATCTCTCTTCCTGATGTTCGTTTTTTGCTGTCTGATAACCTGGCTCGCTTTGTTGTCAGAGGAAATTTCCTCCATCGTGGTGAACAGACGATTTGGTAATGCTCTCGAACCATCATACACATCGAGAGTACACTGATGACCATCATTGACTCAGCACTGAGTATTTTTGGGCCGTTTATCCTCGGTTTGGTTAATTTGAGGTAATTCTTTCCGTAGGTCGTCATGGGGACAAGAAGTGCATTGAACGTGGTCATGAGGGCCTGCCCTTTTGCCCCGCAGGCTTTTGGATTTATTTGTACGTAATACCTGCCTTCCCATCTTCGTCAATTTAGATGCCCATAATTTTGGTGCTTCATCCGTGTTCCGGTGATATCGAGTCTGATCTTGCTGCCGAGTTTCTGGCACCACCCTCTATTGGATGAGATGGCCACACAGTTTTCCTTTTATGAAAGAGCTACAGTCCGGTTTTTAGTTGAAAATTCTTAAAATATGTGATGTACTCTTCGGAAAATTGGTTTCTGCTTCTAGGCGATGATGGCCTTTGTTCAGATGGTAATATAACTGGCATATATTGCGAATCCAAAACATTCGTGGATTTGCCCCAGCAGGCCCTCCATTTTAAGACTGAAAAGCACTGGCGATCAAGAGGTACATTGCAGAACGCTTATATTTAAAATCGTGATGCCCCGTCTCGCAAATGGAGATCGCGAACGAGCGGTACTCACAGAAGGCGCGGATAAAATTCAGCGTTTTGAATTTTTTGCCGATGTTAAGGCCCGTTTACACACTTGCGTTTGACTACGACCATTTGAGACAAGACCGGTTCTTAAGCTTGATGTGACCGCTTACAACTGGCTGCGTTGCTGCGGAGACGGTCATAAGCTGTCAGGAAAGTCTTAAAAACCGCTTTTTTGCCTCTCCACTCCTAAGAGGTCGCAAGTGTGTAAACAGGCTTTAGATAAATTTAGCAGGAAAATTTCGCTAAATGTAGCGGGAAATTGAGCAAACATTTCCTGCTAAATGGGAGGGGAGCAGGAGAGAAGGAGGGGAGGGTACGGAGGGGGAGGAGGGGCATATACTCCCCTCCATACCTTCCCCTCCTCCTCCTCAAGAGCTGCGCTTTAATTCGGGATAACAGAAAATTGTAAACGTCTTTCAGTTTTTACAGCAGTCAATGGTGTGCCGGACCAGTGTGAGTGTAAAAAGCAATTATACAAAAAAGTATTTGAATTGACAAGCATCATAATCACAAGAATGAATATCAACGTCATCAAAAAACAAAAATCATTCACATCGGCATCATTAAGATCACATTCATTAACATAAAATTTCAGCGTTTGTGTACAATTCTTCATTTTTGTTGCATTCAAACAGAATATATAAAGATACATGAAAGACATTGGTATATGTTTCCACATAAAATTATCAACAGTCTTAATTATTAATAAAAAAATTCAAAAGCACTATAAAAAGAAAACTTTGAAATCAGCTACGCAGTTGCAGAACAATTTTTAAGTTTAGGTCACTGGGGCTAAAAAAGACCCTTTCACTCTTTTGTTGGACATGCGGATTCTTCGACTTTGACATACTATTTCAACAATATTGGGGTGGTTATTTATAAGGTCATAAAGTTGGTAGTCAAGTTTAATCAAACTATCATCAAAATCATGAGTCATATAAAGAGCCCCTCTGAACACCCGTCTTGAAGAAAGAGTCTGATATTGATTGTTTTATTATAAATCAAAATACAGTCATAGACTACAAGGTACACGAGCACAAACAGGCATACTAAAAGTGCATGGCCATGGTGCATGGTTTGCGCTCGATAGCTGTAACCGGTGACAAGAAAGGCACTAAAAGACGCCGAGCTCCATGACGTAGTGTGTTTTGGCTCATTGACCTGTTTTGTCGGCTGTGCTCTGACTTACAGCGAAAATGAATTTAAACTTCTATATCTTGCAAACCATTTTCTTTCACGAAATGCTGGCAAGGCATGTCTTACTGGCCCATAGACAGGGAGAGAAGGTCCTAGGGCCCCCCTCTCGAAATTTTGGTGTGAGAGGGGGGGGGGGGGGGGGGGGGGGAAGCTCCGCTTAACATCCACGTCTGCGTGGATGTCAAGCGAAATACTTTATACTTGCTTTTTACGAACACGTCGGTTCGAGCTATGTACATGCAGAGGCTGGCCCACTGGTTTCAGTAGATAGCCTCAAGATTTGACACTGATTTAGTTTTCACATGCAAATCGAGGCTGGGATACCTGTGCAAGACGATAAACAGAAAGGGACTCCATCCCGCCACCTTGCCGCACCACGAAACATGCTAACAGGCTCACCGCTTGCAAGACTGAGCTGAACTTTCCAAACCCATGTCATGCGGTGCTGAATACATCGGCCAAACGGGTGGCTGCCTAAACGACCAGCTCCGGGAGCATCACAAAGAAGTAGAGGACGCCGAACCAAACGATCAGCACCCGATAGACACGCAAAAACGGGAATGTAGCGGCTGTGCTCCTGACTCACGACGATTCAGGTAAATTTTCAGGAACGCGTCAGGAGGGAGATTATAGAAGCCTTTCGAATGGTGACGAGCCCTCAAATCATAGGCTCATTGTCTCTTTTGCTCAGTAAGATCGTAAGATCTCGGGGAACTGGCGGCTTGACTGATGCCATTTTGTCCCTAAAGTTTCCTCCTCCCCATTCTTTTCCAATGCTACGAAGTCGTGCCCTCAAACAATGCCCCCCCCCCCCCCCCCCTTCCCGAAAAACATTTATGGCTACGGGCCTGATGTCTTATATATATTATTTATTGTTTTATAACATCCTCTACTGATTGATTGAATATGTTTTTAATTCTTGAATAAATAAAACGATAGCTATTGGCTTGTACCTTGTGAGCCTCTTACGAATTCGCTTTGCCAACTCTGCAGCGTGGAACAAAGCCAGTATCAAAGAACGAAATTGGCCCAGCTTGGCACTCTCGCTCGGGTAGATGAACAAACTGGACTCCGCTTCTGGGCGAACTGGGCACTGGGAGAACTGGGCACCAGCGGTAGGATCCTTCCTGACCCGGATGAGCGGAGCCACCACACTCCAGCTGAGGAAGAAGGGATGTCAGCCTGCGTCGAAAGTCCCTGAGCGCCCTGAGCACGACTCAAGGTTCAGCTGTCAGTGCTGCCTGGTCCATCTGCGGTCATCGGAACGCCGTCGCTGACATCTGGTTGGTAGGACGGGCGGATAGAGAAAGACAGAGAGGGAGAGAAAACCTTTATTCAAGCGGAAGGACAGAGATTGGTCGACCGGGTTCAGATGTACTGGGCTGGAATTTCGGGGAGCTGCCGAGTTTTCATGGTTGTTCCGAGCTCCGCAAAGGTGTGCTTGGCTATCGGAATTTGAAATCAGTGTAACGCCCGCAAGGCGAAGTTGGATTTTGCAGTTAGGCGTTTCGATAGGGTCAAGCACTTTTCAACTTTCGGTTATGTTTTGGTCCTCGAGCAGAACCAGTTCTTGGGAAATTAGTGTTCTCACATGCTGCAAAGATTATGCAGCTTGGTAGCTAGTGTGACTACTCTCAGTGCAAGAAGCAGTTTGGCATGTATTCAAACATTTTTTTTTTTAATGTTGCTTTAGAAGCGTGCATTGTTTGCCTTTCTTTAGTTTCCCGTAAGATACGTTTGAGCCGAAGGTGAGCTCAACATTAAAAACGGTTTCAAGGAAAAAGTTTGCTGAGGATTTCTGAAGCATATTTGCGGTGTTCCATAAGACGCACCGCAGGTTTAACGGAAAGCTTGTTTCAGGGTATTATTTTTATTTGTAGGGATAACACAGACCTTATAAAGATTTGAAGAGTGTCGCCGTATTTGTGCTAATATCGAGATGAATCTTTCGAAACTACACAAAGTGAAACTCCTGGAGCTTGCTAGAAACTTAAGATCAATATTCCAAAAGCACTTGGGAAACCATACTTGATTGTAGAGATACAAAAGACGATCGATAAATATGAAATAAAAAGGTGCAGGAACCTATTGTAGACAGAAAAACTCGTCAAGTCGATGCGCGGCAGTGACAAGCAACTCGAGATGCAGACGAGCGCAGGAATAAAAGGGCACCTCGTGTAGCTGCAGAACATGAAAGGCAAGCTGGTCTCAAACAAGAGCTCTCATGAGACGCGAACAAAAACGTAAGGCAACAGACGCCAATGTCATTCGTTGTCGCGGGTTCATGAAGTTCTTTCAAAAGGGTAATTAATGCAGCCATTTCAGATTGAAGATGACATCGGATTATTCCTAGTTAATTTTGAGACAGTCTGTAAACTCATGTCCTTTTCAAAAAAAATCATGGCCATTTCGTGTTCTGGCGCTGGAACCCTGCAAAGCCGCAGAGGTTATGGCTAGACTAACAAACGAACAGTTTCCTAACCACGAGTGTGTGAAAGAAGCCTCATGAAGGATACAGATTGTCCGCGGAGGCCTTCCACCAGGAGTTCAGAAATAAAAAAAAAAAGAGCAAAGCCAGTCCTACACTGACTTCGCTTACACCTTGCGAGACAACATAGGGGAATGACTAAAAATCACCGAAAAGTTCTGATATCAAGATAAAGTGATAGAGATGTTCTCTCTATAAGAGTTGTTCCGGGGAACTTTGGTATTTGTAATGTGACGACTGCTGAGAAAGCCGCGGAGCTTGCTGACGCGTACGAGTTGCGACACCAGCTAATCCGCAAAAATGAGCTTTCTTTTGCAGGAAACCAGAAGAAACGTAGTAATACTCTTGTTAGGCGTACCGTTTAAGTTCCTTTAGTAGAAAAAAAAATCTCCTAAAAGAAGAAGTAGCTTGTGCCACACGACACCGCAAATACTCCTTATAAAGCGTCCTTTTCGTGGAAGGAGCTCGCTAACGTCCTTTAGTACAAATGAAGTACTCTCGACAGTAGGCGCTAATGGCATTGGAGGCGAGCCGGCACACTATTTCATCTCCCTGGAGTAAGAACTTTGAAGGACCGACCTCAGTATTGGTTTTTGAATTGTTGCCTAAGAGTTATGTACCCATAAAAATATTTCGTTGATAATTAGAATCTTAACTGTGTCAGAGACGATCTCTATCTACTTCCTCCTCACGCGACTCGGGCAATTTATCAACTCGCCTTCTCAATCACTCATCTTTCGGGTATTGCCGGTATAAAGCATTCGACTTAAATATAAATAAATTTAAGATTTTAGCTATTTGACGATACTAGTTTTCAATGATTTCTAGGTTTTTGTAAGCAGACAGTAATTTAATGCACAGTTAATTTAGTCGTGGTTGCCAGAGAATAGCTATGACACGAAAGCTTCTTGAGAATGTTTCCTTTTTTACTATTTAAATATTTTCGTTTCAAAAACTGTTCGTGAAAAAGCATTAACTTGTAATATTTTAAAATATTATGCAATTTTAGAATAATCATTGAGTTTTGGTTTTAGCTCCGTGTGGCCATGCCCAAAGGAATCAATATCGGCGGTAAAAAGAATTTTGCCGGCGGTGTGACAGCAGCTCCCTTAGCAGAATATCCTTTAGTGGAAAATATAGTTAATGAAAAGGAGCTTTAGGGCCACGACGAAGATAATCCCTGGAGAAGGGTAACGAGGGAGACAAAGGAAAAACAAAATCTCCAAACACAGCTATAGTGACTGGTGCGTGACCGAAAAATTCCGCCTGGTTCTGGTATCGAACCAGGGACCTCTCCATTTCCAGTGGAGCGCTCTACCAACTGAGCTTTTTCTTTTTTTTTTATTTCAAACGTTGTGATGCTATGTACAAGTTAAAAGCCCCGACTCATGTGGCGGAGGCAGAGCAGACTTGACATTCAATCTGTACTCGGAGAGTGTCGGGACCACGAGCCGGTTACATCGATCCACATACAGAAGCGACCCCGGTGGGCACCATAAAAAGTCTCAGAAACTCGGCCAAGACAAACGCTATTGGAACACCTTTCAGTCGTCATATCCTGCCCACTCTCTCGCACTGAGGACTGAAGAAACATGCTGGAAGCCATCAACCAAATGGCGCCAAGCAGGTTTCCCACCAACTGCCACCAGGAGGTGATCTGTCCTTGAGCGCCAGATAGCATGGAGACCAAGGAGGGCTAGCGTCTCGAGACAGCTTCTGTTTGTGCCGTTACCAAACTCCAAAAATTTACAGCTTTCCCATTCTGGGTGGAGCTAGACCTGAAGCGTTTGTCTTAGTTGGGCCCAGAATAATTGAGCATTCGTGCAATCAAAGAACACATGTCTCAGGTCTTCCTCGTAGGGGCATAGCGCACAATTCTTTGACCAAGGCACAAAGAAGCCCTTCTTGTCCAGCCAGGTTTTGACGGGTAAAACCTCAGTATGAAACTTAAAGAAAAAGTCCTTTGTGCCGGTCTGAACGGGGTAGAACGAAAGCCTTTTAAAAACACTGGACGATGTGTCGTGAAGGTTCGCGCGGTACATGGGCACGGGGGTTAGCAGCTCCAGGGCATCCCAGTACAATCTGCGACGCTTCACCTTTGCAAGGTATTCGTCCGAGAACATCGCGTGAAAGGTTTTCAATGCTCGCTCAATTTCTTTGTAGAATCTGAGCGTGCAAACTCCCTCGGACCATTCATTAGGTACCGGCATCCACTGAGCTGTGCATTTTCCGCCATGCTTTTGAATTGCTTTCCGCAAATGCTCGTTACGTTGACTGCGAAAAAAAATAGATCTCTGCACTTGGAGCTTCAGTTCAACATTCACTAGACCGAGACCACCTTTCTCCAGGCAAAGGAACAAATTGCTGCGCCGCATGCGCTCGAACTAAGAGTCCCATATGTACACAGCGCAGAACCGGTTCACTTTCTGAACATCAATGATCTTACAAGGCATTGCTTGTGCCGCGTACCACACGGTAGGAAAAAATACCGAAATGCAGACCCTACTACGATTAAAGAAAGACAAATATCTCCCATACCAGTCCTGTGCTTTAGCATGCAAACTTTTCATATGGATACCTGAGTCCCCAGTCCTGAGGCACTCGGGAGCCAAGCTTATGCCTAAATATTTTGTCACTGCGCAACTCCATGAGATGCCCAGGAAGCTCTCAGGGCGAGCGTCCCAGGCTCCCAACCACGCACCGATCGATTTCTTTTCGTTCAGTCGAGCACCCGACACACTGCAGAAGTCCGAAACGTGCTTCAGCGCTAGTTCAACCTCACTGCGTGAGGAGCACAACAGTGTTAAGTCGTCTGCGTATGCAAGTACCTTTAGCAGGCTTGGCGCCCAGTTGAATCCTCTAATGGCACTGTCGTTGATGATGCGCCGGCACAATGGTTCAAGATAGAGTGAGAACAACACCGGCGACATAGGGCAGCCCTGACGAACCGATGAGTGGACGGGGATAGGTTTGGTGAGGCCTCCATTGACCTTGATGTTGGTCGATATATTCTTGTAACAAAACCTGACGTATCTGCCGAGCGTCTCACCTATGCCACAATGGTCCAGCAGCCGGAAGAGGAAACTGTGAGAGACACGATCAAAGGCCTTGCTGAGATCCACTTGGAGCGCGGCTAGGGGGCTGCCCCCCACTAATGCGTCTTCGCACATGACCCTCATCATGTGCAGGTTGTCCTGGATGCTTCTCCCACGAATGCCATAAGCTTGATGATCCCCAATCACGCAGCGAATGCCCCGGTCAAGCCTCTTCGCTAAGATCTTTGCTAGAAATTTTATTGTCCGTCGTGAGGGTGCTTATTGGCCGGAAGTCTTCAACGCTCGGACAGCTGTGAGGAGAGCGCTTCTTGGGAATGAGGACTACCATCGCCTGCCGCATGGATGGAGGGAGAAGACCTCGTGCAAGGATATCGGAGAAAACCCTACAGAGAAGAGGGACCAATAGATCTGCAAACTTTTTGTAAAACGCCGCTCCAAGGCCGTCCACGCCAGGAGATTTCCGATGAGACAGCTCTTTTAT
This sequence comes from Ixodes persulcatus, assembly GCA_013358835.2. Lineage (NCBI taxonomy): Eukaryota > Metazoa > Arthropoda > Arachnida > Ixodida > Ixodidae > Ixodes > Ixodes persulcatus. The sequence continues at coordinate 26,032 of JABSTQ010010016.1, read as the reverse complement.
CGTGCTGGCAATCTCTGCTTCGGTGATGTTCTCATTTATGGCTTCCGGAACGTCCGCCGGGATGGAAGGCATGTGTTCCAAGAAGCTTTGTAAAAGTTCACCATCTTGAAAACTGTCTACTCCCAGCAGCTTTTCAAAAGCCATGTGAAGCGCTTGTTGAATGGCGTCCTGCTCCGAGACAGTCTCCGGGCCTACTTGAAGCTGCGAGATCTTATTACATTGAGCACGCTGCCGTTCTTTCGTTTTAAAAATCTTTCCAGGCGCTTCATCTTTCTCCACGGCGAGAACCCTCGACCGAATCATTGCTCCCTCATAGTCCTTTTCCATGATGGCCAGCAGGCGCTCTTTGCAGTTGCGGATGTCTTCCGTGAAGAGCCCAGGGGACACGTTTTCTTCTTCAATTAAACGCTTAAGGCATTTTGTAAGTGAGCGTCGATCTTTTTTTCGTTCACGCGCCTTCATTTGGCTGTGTTGTATAATCTCCATTTTTAGGCTTATTTTGATCTGCTCCCAACTTGCAGCGTCCACAGGTCGTAATGCAGCTGCTTGCGTAATGAGATCCTTAATTTTGTTGTTCAGCTCCTCATCCTCTGTCAAGCTGTCGTTCATTTTCCAGTTTTTCCAGTCGGACCTTGTCCGCCTCGATTTGTTGTGTTTTCCCAGACGCACGATTACGAGCGCGTGATCGGAGAAGGCAACGGGCAGCGCTTCGTAACCTTTCAATGAGGCTTCTAATTCGCTGGACACGTAGACCCGGTCGATCCTTGCGTGCGAGCTCGCCTGCCAATGTGTGAAGCCCGGCACATCTGCCGAAATGGACTCTGTTGCGTCGTGCAAGTCGTAATCACGCAACAGCTTGCGCAGCTCCACACGGCTGGAGTCCGGCAGAAGTTCATTTGAAGAGTCTTTACCATTCAGCACACAGTTAAAGTCGCCTGCCAGAATTGTGGGGCATGGCGTATCTAAATATTGCCGCAAGTTCTTGAAAAACTCCTTGCGGTCCGCAGCTTCATTTGGCGCGTGCACTGCCACTGGTTTTACAAGCACATCGTCATGTATAATATCGACGGAGCAAATACGGCCGCTTTGGTCGGTTTCCCATTCCGGAGCGATTTTGAAACCTTTATCTTCTCGAAGAAGGAACGCTGTGCCAGCACTGTATCCGATGGCTTTCGAATAAACAAAAAGAAAGTGCCGCTCGAAAAAAGATAGCATATCTTCAATGTGCTTTTCGCCTGATAGCTTAGTCTCTTGTAAAAACGCTATGTCAACCCTTTCCTTCAATAGTAGGTTTATCAGCCACTGTTTGCGTCTCCGTGCTACCAGGCTGACACAATTGAATGTGGCTACTTTGAGCGGCCCTCGCATTTTAATCTACGGCGAGGTGAAATAATAAAGGAGAAAGGCTTACTGTTTCGAGTGACCTCGCGTGCGGTCGTCCGGGGTGTTTCTGGGCTTTGGGTCGAACCTGCTCTTTCGCAAAGCGGTGTCTTTCCACTTCAGCTCACAGCGTGATGTTTTGTCGGGGATTTGACTGCAGGCAGACCAGTCGCAGAGCTCTGGTCCGGAGAGGCCGTCCCTTGCTTCTGCTTGTGATTGTTCCACAGCGCTGGCAGAGTCCACTTCTTGCACTGAGGTTGCCGTGCTTTCTGGCGCTGTTGTTTCCACGTTTAACACCAAATTTCCTGAGGACTGTTCCTTGCTGCTGGGGGTGCCTGGTGTGAGCGCTCCTGAGACTGGGCCCTCGGTGTCCGTGCCGTCGTGCCTTCCCTGGGCTGCTTCTACTGTTGATTGCTCTGCCGTGTCAGTCGCTGTCAGTGGCAGAGGGTCAGCTGAAGTACTAGCAGTGTCGGTGCCATAGGTTGCGTCTGCTTCATCAGCTTCCATGATGTGGTCGCTAACTTCTTCCGGTACCTCCGCGTTAGTGACTGACGCATACGTGCGCACACAGTCGGAGGCTTCGTGCCCGTAGCGATTACACTCCAGGCAGCGTGGAGCTCGGCAATCCTTGCGAATGTGCCCAGTCTTCTTGCATCTGAGGCACAACGGCGCTCGACCCGGCACCAGAACCAGCGCGTTCGCTCCGGGCATTTTCAACTGATGCGGGAGGCTCTCCTTGGTCACGCCATCTTTCAACGTCATGCGAACGAGCCTTGTCTTCGTCTCTATCCCCGCAAAAAAACCTGAGCGTACTTTGTCTCGCGCAACTTCTAGCACTTTCCCGTACGGTTCGAGAGCCCTCCGGACGAATTCATCAGGCACGTGAAACGGCACCCAGTGAAGTTTGAGGCTCACGTCGCTGGTGTCCGGATCGATGACGAGGCAAAGTTTCCCCTTAATTTGAAGCTGTCTTTCCTTCACGAGCTTCTGTTTTGCAGCTGAAGAGTGAAGCGTAAGCATCCATACATGATTCATGTGAAAGGCGCCGAACGCTGCAATGTCCTTGAGCACGGCAAGCCGCGCTATCTCGTTACGAAAATCATCGAGTCGATATGGCCGCTCAGACACGTCACAGTGAAGAAAAACACAGTTCAAAGAAGCGGTACCTGAAGTCAGGGGTGGCAGAAGAATCTTGTAGTCTTGGGGGACGTCATAAGCAGAAAAACCGCGGGCGAAAACGGCCGTTGGAAACGCTCCGACGGAGCTCATGATTCCCCCGACCGCACCCAGCGAGCACCGGAAGTAGAATGCGCTCTACCAACTGAGCTAACCAGAGGTTAGACATCAGTAGAGCAAACCGGTTTTATCAGCTGTCACCAGTCTAACACCAAAAAGGGTGAACAGCTTGCATTTTTAGAGTTATGGTGATAATGCAAATAAATGCAAAGATGCAAGCGAGCTGGACAAAAATGACAAAAAAAATCACTTGAGAACGGGAAGAAGGGGGACAAAAGAGAAACACAAATCTCCAAACGCAGCTAGGTCACTGGTGCGCGACCGGAAAAGTCCGCTGGTCCTGGTACCGAATTAGGAACCTCTTCATCTTCAGTTGGTAGAGCTCTCAACTAGAAATGGAGAGGTCTCTGGTTCGATACCAAGACCAGGCGGATTTTTTTGGTCGCGCACCCGTCACCTAGCTGTGTTTGGAGATTTTTGTATGTTCTTTGTTCCCCTTACCCAGGGATTATTTTTGTCATTCTTGTCCAGCTCGCTTGCACCTTTGCATTTCATTGCATTATGATCATAACCTTATAAATGCAAGCCGTTCACCCTTGTTGGTGTTAGACTGGTGGCAGCTGATAAAACCGGTTTCCTCTACTGACGTCTGACTCCTGGTTAGCCCAGTTGCCAGAGTGTTCCGCTGGAAATGGAGAGGTGCCTGGTTTCATTCCAGGACCCGGTGGATGTTTTCGGTCGCATATCAGTCACCTAGCTGAGTTTGGAGATTAGTCTTTGTCCTTCGTCCACCTTGTTCTCATATTCCATGGATTATTTTCGTTATTCTTGTCCACCTCGCTTGCACCTTTGCATTTAATTGCATTATAATAATAACCTTAAAAATGCTAGCCGTTTAACCTTGTTAGTGTGAGACTGGTGGCAGCTGATAAAATCCGTTTGCTCTACTGACGTCTAACTCCTGGTTAGCTCAGTTTGTAGAGCGCTCCAATGGAAATGGCGAAGTCCCTGGTTTGATTCCAGCACCAGACGGATTTTTTCGGTGGCATACCAGTGACCTAGCTGTTTTTAGAGATTTGTGTTTGTACTTCGTTCCCCTTGTTCACCTTCTCCAGGGATTATTTTCGTCCTCCTTGTCCACCTCGCTGGAACCTCTACATTTAATTACATTATGATCACAGCTTTAGGGCGCCGTCTGACAGGAGCATGAAAGGTCTAAGGCTAGGAAAAAGAAGTCAGAATCGTAAATTTGCGCAGCTAAAGAACAAGCAAAAGGAGGTTGCACGTGTCATCCAGACGACCACGAAAGGATCTGAATCGCGTAAGCCCATCATAGGTTATAGCTGCCATCGGCCAGGCCACATTTCACTGATGTGCCAAAAGAGAAAAAGCGCAGTTTCAAACTCAAGTCACTCAGGACATTATATAAAACGTAAAAAAGTACTTGATTCCGTCTTATAACTATGACATCCTGAAGCGAGAAGAAACCTTGATTAAGATCTAGGCCTAGTGAGGCACTGTAAAAGTGGATGTGGTTCGTCCATGAATTCTAGTAAAGCCCACCGTAGACACCAAGGGCAACGTGTCAAGTATGTTAAGCTGAATTTTGCCACGTTGGACCAAAGATGCCAGATTCCTGCAGATTCCTTCATAGAAAAGAATATTGCCTTTACAAATCAAGTTAGGATGACGAGACATTAAGCAGATTAATCACCTACTTACGTATTCCACATTCTTTGGTTAAGAGTCAGTTTTAGTGTTTTCTAATGTGAATGTTATTTTGTTAGAAATGGTTCAAGTCTGTGCCTAGAATGAACCTGTTTAGAAGGCAGTGGTGCATTATTTTGAAATGCGTAAAATAATTTAATTTGTAATACAGTACAGCTAAATTCAGCGCATTCGCAGCAAAGTGTATACATAGCAGCTTAATAATATGTTCTAAGAAGTTTCCACGTGTAAACGACAAGCGCATTCACATTTAAAAAAAATGGTAACATATAGAAACTACTGGAAGTGGGGCCGTTTTTCGTCTGAATTTATGCAGTTTATTAACGCATCACAGGAACGTGTTTAAGGTTTGCTCTCTCCGACGATCACAGCGGGTTGTCGATGAGATTGGGCCGTCCTTTCAGAGCTTTTTATTCATGATCATTGTCAGCGCCATTTCGGATATGGATGTTCGAGAACAAATCCGCGAGGGGCACAGTAGGAACACACTGAAGGCTTGGCGGCTCTTTGGGGTTCGGGTCTGGTGCCTCTGTACCCCGTCGTCTTGGTCTCTGTTCTTTCGTTCGTTAAGGATACCCGTTGATCGTGGCGTTCCTGAGGTCATTTTATCGGCCAGTTGGAAGCTGGCACGGCGGAAAGAGACCATCGTATCGGGGTCGGGGAGGCTGCTATTTTTCTACTCCAAAGAGGCCGGGCTCGAATCACGGCGCTCTCAAGCAAAGACATTCTCAAAGACTCGGAACCAAGGCTTTCGCACACCTGTCAAAGTTACCGTCGATTCGTCTTTGTCTTTCTTGTCTTTTAGCATGAAGTAAAGCTGCTCCTTCGACGACAAACGTCCGGACCAATGACAGAGGCTGTTGGACCTCATCTTCATCGAAGCCAACAGCCACCACCAATCACACCAGGATCCCGCTTGTGCCGAAATATCGTCACGTCACCACGGCTATATCAATCAATCAATCAATCAATCAATCAATCAATCAATCAATCAATCAATCAATCAATCAATCAATCAATCAATCAATCAATCAATCAATCAATCGATCAATCATTAAATCAATCAATCATAATTCTTTATTTCGCATGAGAAATTGATGTAGGCTGCAGGAGCAAAAAGTCAGAAGTTTAACTTGATACGGCCTCTGCAGCCTAGAGGGACCCGCGGATTCGCGCGGCGGAGACAGAATGGGACTGTCCAACGCTACCATCATCTAATCAAGTCTCATTAGACATCGTCCTTCCTTTAGCCCGAACCCCGTCTCCAGCCTGTCCGTCCCCAGCCTTTAACACCGCACATTGCCGTAGAATAACACCCACTTCCGAAGAACGGTAATGGCTGCGAATATTCGCGTCTCCAGCTCGTCGCTCGCCCTCCCGCGGCGGAAAAGGTAAGCGCTCTAGTGAGGGTCCCCCGATTCTCCTGCTCAGCGGGCACGGCGAAACCGCTCGCGATCATGGCTCGCGAAATGTCATTTCCGAACTGCAAACAACACTCTTCACTGTCCCAAAGTAGTGCTGCAGCCGGATTGTACCTTACTGGAGAGTTTTAGTATTGCGCATAGAAGCAAACGCAATGCGGTGTGCATTTGGGATAGAGTTGCGTGCCCCACGTCGTGCGTGCGCCTCATCGCCATGCACCATCCAAGACCGCAATTTTGGGCTCCGCGCACGGGCAGTGTGGAACACTCAAAGCTAACGCAAACACGCAGTGCTTGGGTTCGCTCGTATACGCAATATTAAAACTCACTACTGTTTCACCGACTTCCAACGCCTACAAACCGTGCTGCAGTGAGCAGACGTGCAAGTGGGTAGGCGTTCCTTCGAACTGGAAAGGCTGAGATTGGGAAAAACGACGGCGCGTAAAAATGAAAGTAACTAAATTTTATAAAAAAAAAAATTGGTAATTGAAAAAAAAAAAGATTTTTGTTTTTAACTTTTGGGTTTTTGGTCTTGAAGGATATTGGCGGCGACTTTGGACGTTTTTCCGATTGTAAAACTTCGCAACTTTGATAGCAAAATATACTTTACCCACAATTAATGCAATTTTACATGGATTTCTCACATTAGCTAGAATGTTTTAATTGATTTTAGATTATTATTATTTTATTGCTTGGTAATTAAAAATGCTACAATTGGCACCAGTGATGATACTTAGCACACTTTTGATTGTGATATTTCTTTGCGCGTTTGAAATTAGATCATAAGCAACAAATTATATTAGAGCTTGAAAAGTTACGTTATTATTATTATTAATACCAATTGCGGCAATGTATTCCCCCAATTAACGCCAAGATCGCGAAAATACGTCATTTAACCATAATAGTCTTTCCAGAAAGGTATAATTTTGTTTTCTTTTTAGTATATGAAAAAAACTGACATCGTTATCAAAATAGACAAACAGTCAAACACTGGATGTAATATAAAGTCCTATGCGATTCGCATTGCTATAAAAAAACACACACACACACACACTTCAGCTGTCTGACTCGGATTCCGTCTTTGGGTTGTTGCAGTGAGAATAGCGTTTATTAATTTATACGTATTGCGGACATACCGCAAAAATTGGAAATATTTTCTTATTCTTGTGCTGGGAATAATTTTAAACCAATTAATCATCTAAATATGCCGAAACCCATTAAAATACCCGCAGTTCATTATTTCACATGACAATTATCTGAGCGAGAAAAGGCAGCGAGAACGCACAGATATTAGCACTGATTTCTTCAACAACTAACACAACTACAAATATCAGCCTGGATCGAACATGTATGTCACAAAATAAAGTTTCCGCGGACAACCTCTCTAACTTAATAATTACGATGTGAGACTCATAAGGTCCTATTTAAAAAACTTGAAGTTTACGGTATCCGTGGGCAGGCGGTATTACTTCTGCAATCTTATCTAGAGCATTGACAGCAATATGTATTCATCAATGGTAATTCCTCCACTATTAAGCCTATTACGTCAGGCGTTCCACAGGGTAGTGTGCTAGGGCCATTCCTTTTTAACATGTACATAAATGATATAGTTAACGTCAATAAGGAGGCAAAATTTGTAATGTATGCTGATGATGCAAGCATATTTTTTTCCTCCGAAACCGCTGATGAGCTAATTGATATGTGTTATAAACCAAGACTCCGGAGCCGACGAGACAATATGGAGACGTGTAGCGGTTTCAGAACACAGCAGTCTTCTTCTTTATTTCTCACGCGGCTCCTTCTGTCGCGAGGACTCACTCCGTAAATATGAAAGATCTCGCGACATCGACTAGTTTATAACATTCCTTTCCCCTTAGCTTTGAAAGCGCTGTACCGGCTTCCGCACGCGAGTGGAGCGTCGTTGAGGTGCACTTTCACAGACTTCACTCGAGGTCTCCGGTGGTTGTTGTGGGCTGCAATCATCATGAACCTTCGACTTGGTTGATGGGTCTGGTGACGACCGTGGAGGAGCCGACATGACCTTGTTGTTGTCTGGCGGCCGTTTACGTAGTTGGTCCGCATGGCGTGTTAGCACTTTGGACGGAGTTTCGACGGTTGCCATGCGTGCTCCCGTTGTCGCCGTGACTTTTCCAGGAATCCACTTGTTTCCTGTCCCGTAGTTTCTTGCGTACACCGGGTCCCCAGGTTGGATCGTCCAGTCTGAGTCGTGTGCAGATGCTGTGGAGTGTGATGGGAAACATGTGTCAAGTCACGAGCGAATTCGATATCCTAGCAGCAGTTCAGATGGTGACTTTCCCGAGCTTGATGGTGTCCGTCTATAATTAAAAAGAAGCCTTGCCAGGCTGGTTGTAATGTCGTCTTTTTGCATTTTCTTCAACCCATCTTTTATAGTTCTTACCGCGCGTTCCGCCAGACCTTTTGACTGTGGGTGAAATGGTGCTTTCCTGATGTGCGTTATGTTGTTTTTCGACGTGAACTTCAAGAACTCGGCACTGGTGAAAGGTGTACCCTTATCCGAGACCAAAGTGCGGGGTATCCCGAAGTGGCTAAACACATTTCGCAAACACGACACAGTATTTGCGCTTGTGGCCTGTTTCATAGGAACGGCCTCGATCCACTTACTGTGTGCGTCGACCACTACCAAGATCATTTTTTCTCTAAAAGGGCATAGGAAATCAACATGCACTCTGGACCAGTTTTCGTGTGTTTCGGGCCAGGTAACTGGTGCCTTTGACGCTGGCATGGGCAACATTTTGACACAGGCGTCACACGTCGCTGATGTGTGCTCTATTTCCTTGTCCAGTCCAGGCCACCAAAATTGAGATCTTGCTATCGCTTTCATAGCCGACGCTCCCTGATGACTCTCGTGAAGGAGTTGTAGGAGGCGCCCCCTAGCCTCCCCAGGCACAATGACGCGGTGGCCCCAGTATACCAGGTCGTGTGCCATCGACAGTTCTAGTTTCCTTCCGTAAAACGGTTGAAGGTTCGAGTCTAGGCTCTTCTCACATTTGGGCCATCCATTTATGATGTAGTTCTTGACCTGCGCTAACACTGAGTCTGTAGCGGTCATTTGTTTCAACTCCCTGGTTGTCACGATACCCTCCTCTAACTGCTCCATAGCAAGCACATATTCGGGAAGCTCACCTTCAGCACCTGTTTCTGTTCCTGCTGTTGCTACTGCCGGTAGCGGTAGCCTGCTCAGGGCATCCGCATTCAGCATTTCTTCGCCAGGCTTGTATTGTAGCTTGTAGCGGTAGCTTCCCAAAAGCAGCGCCCATCGTTGAATTCGCGCCGCAGCCATAGCGGGAGTCGGGCGGTCGGATCTCAGCAACCCCAGGAGCGGCTGATGATCCGTGACCAGGGTGAACTCATGTCCAAATATGTAGTCTCTAAACTTCGTTACACAGAAGACCAGAGCGAGAGCCTCTCGTTCTAATTGAGAATAATTTCTTTCGGCGGCTGATAGAGTTCTTGATCGAAACCCGATGGGTTTGTCTTCTCCACTTTCTCGGTGAAAAAGAACTGCTCCGATGCCGTACGGTGAGGCGTCTCACTCTAGTCGCAGTTCTTTCGCTGGATCAAAGTGTGTTAGCACCTTTGCCGAGCTGAGAGCTTCTTTTGCTTTCTGGAACACCGCATCCTGTGCTTCACCCCACGTCCAGCGCGCTCCCTTTTCCAGCAATTTGTAGAGGCTTGTCAACAAGGTTGACATATTGGGAACAAATCTGGCGTAAAACGTCAGCATTCCCAAAAAAGACCGCAGCTGGCTTACGTTCTTAGGCCGCGGTGCTTGCACGATGGCTTCCACTTTCGTTTCTAGTGGATGGAGGCCCTGTCCGTCAATACGGTGTCCGAGGTACGTAACCTCCCGTTCTTTGAACCTGCACTTGTCTTTCCGGAGTTTCACGCCGTGATCCCTGAAACGTTGTAGAAGTGCTCTCAACTGTGAGGCATTGCCATCAGCTCGTTCGGACAATATCACGTCGTCCAGGTATGCCTGCACGCCTTTTAGTCCTCGGAGCATGGTCTAGATCGTCCGGTGAAATATCGCCGGTGCCGATGATATTCCGAAAGGCAAGCGGTTGTAGCAGAAGAGCCCACGGTGTGTGTTGATCACAGCCATCTTCTTCGATGCGTCGTCAAGGGCTACTTGGTTGTACGCATCGCGTAGATCCAAGGTGCTAAAGCAATCGCCGCCGTTCAGACATGCGAACAGATCCTCGATGCGTGGCAGGGGGTACTGCTCGACTTCACACGCAGGGTTTAGGGTCGCCTTGAAGTCCCCGCAGATGCGCACCGAGCCGCCCTTCTTAAGCACCGGGACGATTGGTGTAGCCCATTCTGAGTGTGTGACCGGCGAAATAATTCCGACTTCCAACAATCGGTCAAGTTCTGCTGAAACCTTATCTTTCAGACCATAAGGAAGCGGTCTTGCCTTGCAAAACTTCGGTGTGGTACCCTCCTTTAGGTGCAGTCGAGCAGGTGGTCCCGTGATCAGCCCGATGCCCGGAGTAAACAGATCTTGAAACTCGCAGAGAACTGCCTCCAGATCTTCCACGTTGACTAGTCTGCTACCCAGCGGCACGACATTGCCTGTAAGGCTTAACACAGTGGTGCCGGCCTTGTTCAGCTTGAAAATTAAAACACGTCCACACAAACATGGATCGGACCAGTTCAACACAGTCAAACTGCACTCTACTAGGGTGCCTCGGTATAAGACTTGCACGTGCAGCTCACCCAGCACGGGTATTCTTCCTAGGTAGCAGGACAGTTTCACCTGCGATGCTTGAAGCTTAGGCCAGCGTTCACGGTGCTGAGTGTAGACCTCCCGCGAGATGACACAGACGGGTGATCCAGTGTCTACTTCCATCAGTAGATCGACTCCGCCCCAAGAGAACTTGCGTCGCACTGCTGGAACCAGATCCACAGTTTTGGTCTTCAAGCTCTATATCTGCACGTCTTCGGTTTCCGTTTCCTCCGACGAACTCCCTGCTGCTTCTAGTGCTTTGGCTTGTACATGCGGCCTGGAATATGACCTCTGTTGCCCAGGATGTTTACAGTTCCGGGCCCAGTGACCACATTTTCCGCAGTGGAAACATGTCGTTCCTTTGTACTGGCAGCGGTTACCTTCGTGCGCTCGGCTTCCACAGTGCTCACAAACCCTTGTATGTTGTTGTCGTGGGCGAAATTTTTCGGACCTCTTTCCTTGGACCTTCATCCTGAGGACTTCCGAGGGTTCATCCCGAGTCATTGATTTGACGTCCAATTCAGCAGCTTCAGCCGCTACGGCTAGCGCTTCTGCATCTGCTAATGTCAGTTCCCTTTTTGACAGCAGTTGCTTCTGAAGGTTCTTTGACCGCACGCCACAGACGATCCTGTCTCTCAACATTCTGTCCAACATCGTCGAAAAATTGCAGTTATCCGCTATTCTGCGGATTTCGACTATGAATTCGTGAATCGACTCTCCCTCTTTTTGACAACGATTGAAAAAACTAAAGCTCTCAGATATTTCGTTTGGCTTCGGATCGTAGTGCGCATCTAGAGCTGCTACCACCTCAGCATACGTTAGAGCACTAGTCGATGTCGCGAGATCTTTCATATTTACGGAGTGGGTCCTCGCGACAGAAGGAGCCGCGTGAGAAATAAAGAAGAAGACTGCTGTGTTCTGAAACCGCTACACGTCTCCATATTGTCTCGTCGGCTCCGGAGTCTGGGTTTATAACAATATGGCTAACTTAACTTTGTCTAGAATTAAATCTTGGGGTGATAGTAACTCGTTGACAGTAAATAGTAGTAAAACAAAAGCAGTTATTTTTCGTCCAAAAAATAAACCTGTGGTGGTGTCTAAGCTTCTCCGTTTTAATTCGTCTCGAATTGAAATAGTCAGTTGTTTTAAAACTCTCGGAGTATTTTTTAGTGAAAATATGTCCTGGGATAGCCATATAAACCATATTATTCCAAAATTAGCTCGCGTGGTAGGAACAGTGAATCGCTACCGTTACATATTGCCAACGAATGTGAAACTTTTGATCTATAACTCCTTGTTTTACTCACACTTAGCCTACTGCTACCTCGTTTGGGGTACATCAACGTTAACTAATATTGAAAAACTGTTCATACTACAAAAGAATATACTCAGAGGTATAGGTAATGTACCTTTTGATTTTCACACTGCTGAATTATTTAAAACCTATAGGATAATTGATGTTCACAAATTGTATTCATATCGACTTTGTACCAGTTTTAAGAGTGAAAGAATAAAGGGCACACGTTTCTTAGAAAATCTTGCATTGTTGGAGGAAAATTCACCAGTGTATTCTACTCGTCAAGCGGAGAAGTGGAAGATGGTTGCTCAGCGAACGAACTATGGCTCTCAGATGCTCCAATTTACTCTTCCAAATTTGTTAAATACTTTTTGCGCTAGTAATGTTTTCCTCGAAAACTTGACTTTCAAAGACTTGCGTGGATATTTTTGTACATGATGCATTCTTTTCATAAAACGTTATTTGTTTTCTTTTCTTTTTCTGTTAACAATACCTTCAGCTGCTACATGATGTGATTTTAATCTTTGTTTCTTCGATGCTTGCCGTTGACCACTGTAAGGGGACCGAGGACCAGTCAAGCTGCATATCGCAGCTTTTTTCTTCGGGCTCCCCCATCAAGATTGATGGAAATAAAGATATTATTATTAATGTTATTATTATTATTATCTTGAGTTCTGAAAGAATCCGAAATTAAGACCTATACCGAGAAATTAAATCCAAAATAGAGGTTAGTTTCGGTTTCGCTCCAGGATTAAAACGCGTGTCTTTGCGTAATTATTACGCTAAACACCGTTCTTGATTTCAGGGTAAAGAGGTGACGTGCGCTCATAACACCCTAGCTTCCTCGTATTACGAGAACTAATTTGTGTCGCTCAGTGAAGCCAGCACACTAGACAGGCTCAACAGCGGCACGCATCTCCGACCCTCACTACAACCTCCATTTTGGAAAATGAGTGGCGCCACCTATAGTTAGTTGGAGTCGCGAATACCGAAAAGCAGAAGTCGTTCTCACATTTTTGTATAAGTGAAACTACACCACTATTGAGCCATTGCAAACCGCGAACGCTTGATTGTTTTTTTTTCATTTGCCCGTCCTTTTTTTTTGGTGACGAAGTTGAGGTTTGGGCATTTCTATGGCTTATGCAAGCCTTCCTTGTAGCCTTTTATGATGTTAAGATATAAAAAAAGTTCGGCGTTTTAGTCATTAGGGCAGTTCATACGTTCACAACTTTGGTCTCAACTAAATAAATAATTTTTTAAGGTAGACTCCAAGCCACAATTGGCTCCTCTCAGCACAAGCCATTATACGCGAAACACGCAACGAGACGCAGCCTAACACACCAATCCGGTTTGTTGTGTGTAACCCTGAAATTTGTCTGGCTCAACGTGCGTCTTGCCTCTTAGCTCTAGATGAGCAATTTAGCCAGTTCAGTAAAATCACTAGCCTGGGGTCTTTAACGAGCGCCACGCAGTAGTGGTACACAACCGCACTCCGGTACGATTCCCATCCAGATCGAAACAGGCAGGGGTGGGCATTGAACAGAGGATCCCTTGCCATTTCGGTGACAGTGAAACAAAATCAGCCGAACCTTGCTTCTTATGAGCTCCTCGGCGCCGCCAGGTCGTGGCGATCGCCCAGTGTTGTTCAGTGTTTTTCTATGCTGCTAAAATGATTTGTTTGTCAGTGTTGGGGAAAAGAGAAAAAAAAAAAAAACAGCACTGAGCTGCTTTATTTTTTTACCACAGTCCCAGGTTATTCAACATAATGGTAGACTGAGCCGCTCTTTATTCTGCAAGCCCCGAGAGGCATAGGCAAGCGCTGGTTTTAGTTTCGTCAGCATCAGATTAGGAACATTTTATCCCTCTTGTGGTGGGCGCCAATATCGTTGTATGGCGGCGCCACTATCGATTGCATGGCTATAAAAGAAAAAAAGCTAATAAAGATGAATGGTTTTTTACCGGTACTAGAGAAGCAGTGTCACTTTGGCTTCTTCGGCAGCAATACAACAGTGGTGAAGAGAAGGCAATGCCCCATTTCTGCCTGCTCCCGGAAAACCTGCTATTCTGTGGAAGTGGCGACGTGTGTTTAACAACTAGTTGCTTGCTTCGGGAGGCGACGCCCACGGACCTGCTCGGCGGAACTGCACTCCCTTGGTGTTCAGAATCAACGAATCTTCTACACCCTCGTGGAGACGCGCCCCCCGGTACCGAGACTGCGTGAACCACCTGAAGGCCACAATGCACCCACTGCGCCCGACGAGTACGATGCCGCTCTGGCGGTCCTGGAGAGCTACATCGCAGCGACTTCAAACGTGGTCGTCACATGATTTTGCTTCGGGCAGCGATGGCAGCTACCCTTGGAATCCATCGACGCATTTCTTGATGAACTACGGGACCTGTCGTCGAAAGGCCAGTTTGAGCCACGGTCGACGTGTCCATCTGAGACAGCTAGTTGCAAAGACGTCGACTCAGCAGCTAGGAGAACGAGTGTTGCTGGAGTGTACTTGTGTCACCCCGTACCGTGCGTCGGTCATAAGCCGTCTGATCGAAGAAACGGTACGCTACTCCAAGGAACTCGTAGAGGCTTCAGCGGTGCAAATGGTAGACACTAAGCCTACACGGAACGCCGAGCGACCACCGCATCCACAGAGTGGTGAGCCTCCGTCCTCTGAAAAAAAGTGCTACCGTTTCCGAGTCGTCGGGACATCTTGCAAATTCCACTACATGTAAAGGAAGAGGAAAAAGGTGCACGGCATGCGGAAAAGTCTCACATTTTCGTGCTGTCTGCAGGAGTACCGTTGGCCACATTAACCAAGGCCGCGCCATCATAGAAGCTGCCTGTTTCGATAGCTGCGACGATTACGCCCTCAGTATTTTGCAGGTATACGAAAAACCGAAAAGCGTTATCTACATATCTGTTGATGTCGAGGGAACGGTGTTATCATTTTTGGTCGACTACGGGTCAGCAGTTTCGATAACCTCCGAAGATACGTATCAAAATAATTTTGTTTCTTCGCTTCGGCTACTTGACTCGGCTGCCAGTTAGTTTGATGTTTCGCAGCGGAAGATTGCAGTAACGGGTTGTTGCCGCGGTCGCTTACAAAAAGCGGAAGGCTGACGTGCGTTTCTGCGTCTTACCAAAAGGCACGAATATATTTGGAATCGGCGCCGTCGCTTGCCTGTTTCTTGAAATCAACGGTAAGGCATTGAAGTGTTTGAACACTACGTGCGTGCCATCCAGACTGCCTCCGGAGCTAGCTAAGAGATTTGCACACCTGTTCGACGGAACGCTCTGTACTGCGAATGAATACGCTCACGTCAGGGAGTCCTGCTCCTGTCTGCAAAGTTTCGAAGACTTCCTTCCGCTATTAGAGATGATGTCTCGGGAGAGCTCCAACGACTGTCACAGGAGGGGATCATCGAGTGAATTATACATCGAAATGGGTGTCGCCGATCGTGAACGTAAAGAACTGAAATGTAAAAGTGCGACTATGCGTCGATTTGAGAAAGCCATCGTTATAAACAGCTTTCCGTTACCTCACAAGCAGGAAATCCTACAGACACTTGTCGGGGAAAGGTACATTTTGCGGATGGATTTGTCCAGCGTGTGCCACCAGGTCATCATGAGTCCATAAAGCCGAGACCTGACTGCATTTATAACAAAAACAAGGATCTCTTCTGTTTCACCAGGTTTTGTTCCGTACTGGCCTTGGCTCCTCCTGCTTTCCTAAAGATTATGACTAAAATTCTGAAGGGGTGCCGGCAACGTTTCTGCTAGCTAGATGACATAATGTTTTTGGCACAACGGAAAAGGAGCATATCAAAAATATGAACGAAGTTCTCCCCCGCATCGGCGAAGCAGGTTTGAAGTTTAACAAAAAATGCATTTTTAACGTTTGGGAACTCTCGCTCTTGGGACACGTCATCAGTGAACGGGGGTATCGCCCATGCATAGCCACGTCGATGCTATTGTGAAGGCTTCAGCACCGACAGATGTCAGCATGCTACGTTTCTTTTTAGGCATGGTCCGGTTTTACGCAAAGATCATTTTTCAATACGCATAGCTGGCGGAAACGCTGCGCGAGCTTCTACGCAAGGGTGAACTTTTCTGCTGGACGGCTGCTCCGGAGGATGGGTTCCAGCGATTAAAGTCTCTGCTTTCTTGTGAAGCGCTGCAGATGTTTGACCCCAAGCTGCCCATGGTCGGGACAACGGTTGCCTCAGTGTACAGTCTAGGAGCTGTTTTGCAGCAGAGGAATGGAGGGGACCTGACGACCATTTCCTTCGAACTTTCTCATCGCAAGAGCGGAAGTACTCCGCTGGAAAGCGGGAGGCGTTGGCCTGTATGTGGGCAGGCGAGCACTGGAGTGTTTTCTTGTAGGGTAGGCATTACGCTCCAGACAAATCACTTGTCACTTCTAACACTACTGAACTCGCAGGGAACTGGCCAGCGTCCTTTTGAAATTTGAAGGTCGTATGCTCGCTTGCTCGCAAAGAGCCTCGCTATGGTTTTCAAGAAAGGAGAGGACAACTTTGTTGGAGACACCCCTTCAAGGTTGCCTCTTGAAGGGATTGTCGAAACACCGCAGAAAGATGAACTTGTTTGCGCCATTTTTTTTTGGTGCATCGCCGCAGGAATTTGCTGGATAGACCCTGCAGGACAGCCGTCTACAGCAATGTGGTTCCCTGGGCGACCGGCATCTGGCCGCCAAGTAAGGAATTGCATCCACTCATGCCGCCGTGCTTCAGCCGAGTGGGAAGGAAGTGTTTGTGAGTAGAGACATGCTGTTTCAGGGATATCGTGTTGTTGTCCCTACTGCACTTACGGCACAGATAGTGGAGCTGGAACAAAAAGCCCATCCTGGGATTTCAGGAACTAAACCGCGAGTCCGCGAGACGTTTTGGTGACCTGATATGGACAGGCACATTGAAGCTGTCGTAAAGTCCTGCAGCTTTTGTCAACCAGTCGACAGGTCGGCTAAGCCGGTAGTGCAACCGTTACATCCTGTTGAATTTCCATCTGCTCCCTGGGAGAAACTCGGAATCGGCAGTGTGGGACCTTTTTTGAGTGCGCCAAACAATTGCCGTTATGCCGTTACCTTCATTGACTTTTTCAGGAAGTGGCCGGCGGTGTGTCTGTCGAGGCTGGTGACTTCGGGAAAGATAATAATGACTCTATTTCCATCTAATGATGGGGGGGGGGGGGGGGAAGGAAAAAAGCTGCAGTAGGCAGCTTGACTGGTCCTCGGGCCCCTTACGCTGGTCAGCAGCAAGCACGCGAGAAATACAGAAAAGACAATGTGTGCAGTCAAGTCGTTGCACATCTACAGTTGCCATTTGTACAAAACAAAGGTACACCAAGTGTAAAACATAGAATGAAAATAAAAATCACGTACGAAACTTTGAGGTCAAGTCCTTAAAAGTTACACTATCAAAATCAATATTGTCAATGCAAAGACTATTTAGCAAATGTGGGTTAGTGAAATTTAACATTTGATACCCATAGTTTGTTCGTTGCGTGACCATTCTCGATTTCTCTGCGTTGCGGGTAGAATGTGGGAAAAGTTCCCTTAACGACGCAAGTCTTTCCAGAAAAGGCGAGCCCCTTTTTTCACTTTTAAAACTAGTACTAAGTCTGTACTGATATAATTTATAAATGTTAATTATTTTACAGCTCTTAAATAAATCGGCAGAATGAAAGTCATATGGAACATTACATATACATCTCAATATCTTTTTCTGCAGCGAAAACAGTTTTTCTCTAGTAGTCATTGTGGATGTGCCCCAAGCTAGCAGACAATACGTTAAATGGGTATAGAATAGTAATTTAGAGAGCGACAATTTAACGCTCGTTGGTAAAGCAGATCAGTAGCAATTTACAATTCCCACTACCGGAGCAAGCTTTGGAACAATATAGTTGATATGATTATCCCAGCCTATTGTCTCACTGAAAACACTTCAAGAGCTTTGAAAGAACTAAAGATTTCGATGGGAGATGAGGCAAAGCAGAGAACCTTCGATATAACCAGAGACTTTTTTTTTGTCGAAAAATGACTGCTTTCGTCTTTTTAATATTAATATTCAGTGAGTTGATATCCCCCCGCCTTTTATATTTAATAAAGTAAAGTTCACCATATCAATTAATTCGTCAGAGGTTTCGACAGAAAAAAACATTGAAGTATCATCTGCTTAAATTACAAATTTCGCCTTAGTATTTACGTTGATTACATCAGTCCCAATATGCTTCCTTCTGGTACACCTGGCGTAATAGATCTTACAGCAGAAGAATGACAGTTTTTTGTTAACATATTGCTGGCGATGTCGTAGGTATGACTGAAAAAGCAGTAGGGCATGTCCGTGACTGCCGTAAGTTTCAAGCTTTTTGAATAATACCTCGTGATTAAGACAGTCAAAGGCTTTTATAAAATATAGAAACACCCCTAGAACTAATATTTTACTTTCAAAGTTTTCTAAACTAAATACTTTTCCATCAAGCAGAGCTCTGTCTGTTGAACACTGTTTCCTAAAACCAAATTGCGAGGAAGTTATGAGGTCACATTTATTCGAGAAGTCTTCAAAACGATGAGAGAGTAACTTTTCCAAAGCTAGACGAGGGAGACAGGATAGAGTGCTTTATCCTGTATCGCTCGTCTATCCTTCCTTCTCTTATTTGTGCTCTTAATTCATCATAATGATCAACCAACTAGCCCACCAGATGATCGTTTTCCAAATCCTTCGAAAATACGGGTAAAATGGAAATAGATCTGTAGTGACCTTACTCAATTTGATCTCATTTTTTATACAGTGCAGACACCTTTGCTACTTGCATTCTTCTGGGCAACACACAAGAATAAAAAGAAAGATTAAAAATATAAGTTAGCACGGGATCAATTAGGTCGGCATCATACTTAATGAGGGGGATTCCATCAGCATCACAGCTACCGCTGTTTTTAGGTACATAATCACATTAGCAAATTCTGAACTTGCAATTGGCTCTAAAGATATAGATCTACAGTTTCTTGGACAAACATATTTACAACAGTCATTGGTATCGGCAATACTAGATATATTTACACAATATTCATTAAACGCATTTGCCAAATCTCCGCAGGTTAAACATTCACACTTATGCCGCAATGTCTCAGTGGTGTTTGATACAGAAAGCCCCTTACCCATCGAACCAAGATGTTTCCATATTACGTCACTGCGACCATTTGGCGACAAGAAAAGGGAAGAATAATAACATTTTTTGTCATTCCTTAGCTTCTTGGTTAAGCTGTTCCGGTAAGACGTAAATTCATTAAGAGCATCCGGGTCACGTGTGTTTTCTTTTTTACGCTTTGGGTTCAGTCGTGAGGACTACCCCACCGAACTGGTCAGTGATCACAGTCCTCAGTTTGTCACTACCGAGTTTAAAGGGTTCTGGGAAGGGCGGAGAGTGAAACATGCCTTTTCCACAGTGAATCATTCTCAGAGCAACTGCCAAATTGAGCGTTTTAACCTTGTCTTAAGGACTTTGCGCAACTCAGTACCCAGGAGTGACGGACCACTCAAGGAAGCTGTGGTAGAGTTCCTGGGCGTCTATCGATGCACTCCTCAAGCAGGCACTGCTGAGAAGCCAGCCTTCCTGTTGCACCCCTGCCACCACAGAACGAAACTGGACATTGACGGGGGACCGTCCAGAGACTTCTTCAGCAACCCGAGAAGAAGTCTTCCAGGCCTAAGAGAGATATGGGGCCCAGTACCAACCGTGGTCCAAGGGGGTAGCCAAGGTTAGCAGGTTCAAACCGGGTCAGAAGGTTCGCATCAAGCTGCCAGGTCACGTTTCAAAAGGCAGCACCAACTACTCGGCGTGCAAGAAGGGGGTGGAGCACAATGGGAAAGACTCCTACCTGGTCGAAGATGGAAGAGTCTGGAATCGAAGGAGGCTCGTGGGGTACCATCAAATGCGGAGTCATCTCCACAGGCTGCCCTGGACCATACTCCGTGGTTTGAAGCACCATCAGCGGCCACCATCCCTCATGGTCGCGACACCACAATCACTGCTTCTAAAATCGCAGGACATTAAGTGACGCCGTTCGTCATGGTGGCACAACGATCACCTCACACGTCACCGTCAGCTCCTTCATGGATCTACCAGGCAGGCGTCGAGGCCACGCAGACTGGACGGTTATGTGTTGCATTAGGTGTTTATGGGTTTTGTTACTAACGTTTTTTAAATATTGATTTACACACCTTTTTTATTGAGGGGGGAACGATTGTGGCGGTGACACTATTGCTGAGTAGGTTATGAAAAAGTAAGAGAAAATAAAGATAAAGGTTCTTCACCGGTACTATAGACCTTTGTAAAATTCACCTTCTGCGCGCTGTCATCTTTGTCTGCTGGGCTGTGGAACGACTTCTGAGCATGCGCTATTGCACTGCTCTGCGGTATATCAGACCCTGCGGATGCGCCCACAGCTCAGGGACTCAGCATTTTTTAACCGGGTGATAAGCGATGCTAAGGTCTATAGGAGCAGTGTCACTTTGGCTGCTACGGCAGCAATATAACACTCCTTTTTCCAACTTCCGATAAAGGCGCACTATGCTGCTGACCTGGCGCGCTAAGTGAAGTCGCGGAAAGGGGGGAACGACGCGGTCAGAGGGAGCAAATATGAAATCTTTTTCCCTTTCAGTGCACTGTTGCGATATGCAAAAGTTTTTTTTTAAACTCTACATTAATGTGGTCTAAATTTAACGCTCTATTCTGTGGGGTCGCTCTATATTATTGAGTCGCCGCCCGATTGGTGTGTGCTTCGCTTGTCCCCATGGAGTGACACAGCCCAATGAGAAGATCCCCACAATTATAACTCCAAGTTTCTAAAAATCAACCAAGCGCTTAAGCTGCCATTTCTGCCGTCACGAGTTCGATCGCCGCTTCCGCCTCGAACATAGAGGAGGAAGTTTCCCTCCCTTTCTCCAAGCGCCACCAAAAGGCACTGCAGGTGAATGGGCGAAAGGGAGGACGGAAGCAACTTCACTCCTCGCCTTTCGTTGGCGACCGAGAGAAAAATCGGTTTTAGGGGCGAAGCTCCTTAGGGTCTAGCCTTGTCCGTCCGTCCGTCCGGCGTCCGTGCTCACATAAAAAGAAAAAAATGTTTGCGCAGTCGACAGGATTCGAACCTGTGCGGGGAGACCCCGATGGATTTTTAGTCCATCGCCTTAAACACTCGGCCACGACTGCGGGACGAGTAGGGGGCTCTAAGATGTGGTAGTAACTCAAGAGCTGGGGTTTCTGTCATGGATGAAACGTTGCATGTAGCCGCTCAACGTCTATACAGGAGAGGGCGCTGCGGTCAAATGCGTATATAATCGCGTTAAACTTTGCATGCATTGGCTCAACGTTTCTAGACGAGAGGGCGCTGCGGTCAAATGCTCAAATGCGTATATAACCACGTTCCATACCACACATTCTCATTCTGACATGGACCGCTGACTTAAGCGGTGGAGATGCGTTCCCACGGCTTCTAGCGGATGCAAGCTGATCCGCTAGAAGAACCACTGGCTCTGCATTTCACCGACCATAAAGCAGTAATAATGAAGTCGAAACGCAACCCGGAACTCAGCCACCTATGAGCAATAAAAAAAAATCAGCACCATCAGCACTACCTATGAACAATAAAATCAGTATCATCAGCCCCACCAGAGCTTCGCCCCAATCAACATCATTCACCACGTGGAGATGTGATTTTTTCCTCCATTTATATTCTCTTTCTTTTAGAGTGTACAATGCCTTTCACTAAGGACCCTGGCGACACGATGGCTGAAGATATTGGAGATGAAATGATTTCTGTTTTTTTCTAAACTTGCAGCAGACTGCAAAACAATGTTTACACATGGGCGGAGATCAGTCCCACTATCAGCCCAACACTGAGTTAGTTTTCAGAAGCGCGCGTGGAGACCTGGACATTTGGCAATGGACCGATCTCGCCCAATGCGTGACGCCAAAATATTTTATTTCACAGGAGGTAGACGGCCGTGTTTGATTCGGCTCGTGTCGTCTCGTGATCTGCACGTGCGGTGTCGCAGCGAGGTTGTCGCACCTGTAGAAAGTCAGGTTCCCTTGGTGCAACGCGGCTGTGATGTGGTAGCAAAGCTGGCTGGCGAGACCGGTCTATTGATGTTTTAAAAATTCCATTATAAATAATGGTTTTGCTAATACCTCTGCCAGGAAGAAAAACGTAGCTTCCTTGTCTACTAACATTCTTTTCAACATAACCAAACAAACATAGCTGATGCCAAAACAAACAGCTCTATATGTTCACCCACCGAAGTGTGAAAAACATGGCAGGCTGACTGTAGCACGTTTGCCGCCTGCAATATTTGGTGGGCAAGTGAAACCAGTGTTGAAGGCGTTACCAAACAAAAGTAACGAAATACGTTACCCCTGAGTCTTTACACGCAAATAACAGTAACGGATTACCTGGCCACGTCAGTTGAAAAGTAAGAGGAACGCGCAACCGTTACTGATAAAATATAACGCACAATACATTTTACCCTGAAAAAGCGCAAAAAAAAAACACACACAAGGACGAGAAAGTAGACAGACAAGAGCGCACTCGCAACTGGTGTTTATTTGTAAAAACCTAATCATATATATATATATATATATATATATATATGTATATATATACCGGGTGTTCATTTTTAATTCGAACAGTTTTATTACAAAAAATCCGTAAAAGATGCACTAGTACGGTTTGTTCAAGTGAGTTATACGGCTAGACATTATGTGGGTGGCTAATCCTTGCGAGAAGTTGTCTAATTAATTAAAATTCGTTAATTAACTTTTTAATTAATGAAAATAGACATGGTTCCAATTAGAAACTTTTTCAGCGTCATCAAAACCCCCCATTTCACTCATTTTCAGAAAGACTTTGAGCGCGTGAGAAGCGTAGTAGTGCACTAAAGTTACCACTCGTGGAGCAGGTTAAAAGGTCTTTCTGAAAATGACTGATTTAGGGGTTTTCGACGACGCTGAGCAAATTTCTTATTGGAACCATATGTCTATTTTCATTAATTAAAAAGTTAATTAACGAGTTTTAAGTAATTAGCCAACTTCTCGCAAGGATTAGCCACCCACATAATGTCCCCCTAGCTGTATAACTCACTTGAACAAACCGTACTAGTGCATCTTTTACGGATTTTTTGTAATAAATCTGTTCGAATTAAAAATGAACACCCGGTATACCCAGGTAACAATTTATGTTGTGGAGACAGTCGGCGCAACAATGTTTCGCAACATGAAAACAGTTGTATTGCAATCGCGCAACAATGTTGTAGCAACAGTCATAACACTGCAGAAGTGTCCGCTGCTAAAGCACTGCGGCAACTGTGTCGGTCAACCGTTGACTGTCTCATGCTCGCAACAGTTACCGAAGCATTGCTTTTACCCAGCAAAATCTGTGCTGTCCTGGTGTTGCTAAACATTGCGGAAAAGACCAGCGCAGCTGTAGGCGAAACATTATCACGCAACACAAGCTCCGCCAACAACGTCACGTTTGCATTTGCGAGAGTGCAGAACTGCTGATTTGCTACTATTCGACTGATGTTGCGGTAGCGTCGGGACCTTTGATTCCGAAATGTTGTGGCAACGTAACTTTTTGCTTTCGGAAAACAAAGCTTACAAACAGTTATCGCAACAGTTAGCAAACTGTTCCCGTGGCAGATTAAAAAAAAAAAACAGATTGCGTTTATACTGGCAGAATGCAGTCGCCAAACATTGCTTTCCAAAATTGTTCCAACCGTACGACACAACAGTTTTGCGCTAGGTCGGGATAGATGTTTCGAGGAATTGTTGCGGAAACAATGGGCACCATTGTTGGTTGACTGTTGCTCAAACCTATTCGGCAGACGTTGCGCGCCACAACGGGACTGCAGCTGTACATCAGTTTTCGCCAACTGCTGCCGCATGCATCTTCTCAACATTTGCACTGCATGACGAGGCAGCGCTCCTCGCAACAGTGCTTCCGCATGATCGGGGCAACAATGTCTTGCTTACATTGCTAGAGTCCCTCATGCCAATGCTGCGTTGCATATTTTTACGGATATTCCTCTCTTGTCTCGCACCAATTTGAAAACAGTTGGGCAGCCATTTGTTAATTGTTCCGGGCACCTCATCGCGGAACAGTAATACAGTCCACGCAGCTAAAACTTACATATACATATATATATGTATGTATGTATATTCGGTACGGCGGAAGATAACTTTCGGCGATTGCAGCACCGCCATTCCTCCCGCCTCCGCCCCTAAGAGAACCGCACAGCTGCGTGAACTCGTTTAGGGATTGTCGCGTTGACAGTTACTTTTCTATTTCGGATTTAAACAGCAATCAGGCGCCGTAGCATATACGGTAGATATGCCAACACCCGCGCTCAAGCAGATGTATTGTACACTGCCGCCGAAGTCAGCACGCACCCAGGTCAGGACAGGATACCTAAAATCTCCGGTGACACGTGGATTTAGAAACAAAATAATAATTGTACCGCAAAACTTTGTAAACTCAAATTTTTAAAAATCATCACGTGTTTGCCATTTCGCACCTATCTCCAATAAAAGCTTTTAGAAAAAAAATTTGTTTGTTTGTTTTTATGCAAAAAACAAGCTTTTAAAAGCGCATGATAACCAGAGTCCAGATGCTGGCCGCAGAGGTTACTCCTTCTGTGCATGCTAGTAGAGGGCGCCACCGCCGCCTTCTTCTGGAGTTCTCCGGCCCCGCCAGCACCGCTCCGTCAACTTATGCGAAGCTCTGTGCGACGACCGTCGTTTTAATGACATTTCTTTTGAAAAGTTCCGAAATCATATGTTTGAAGAGTATCATGCAACTGCCTATTGCGTGCTTTACTGCTGCCTGTGGTTCATTAATTGGGTAACTGGTGCGAGTTGGACAACTCTATCCGGCAACACGGGGAAATCGTGTTGCCGGCGACTTGTCACATCGAGGTAATAACTACAGTCCGGCAACAAGTTGCTGCCGCCTGGCAACCGTGTTGCCCGATTTGTTGTCCGACAACCCTGTCACACCGCGCTGACGGCGGGGACAACACTGGAACACTCCGCCATCTTGATTGTTTACCATCGTTCGTGTGAGGCGCGGATCGCTGGAAATGTGACTCTTACAAGTGCTAGTGCTTTTGAAGGGCCGGAAATTACCACGGTATACGACATCAACCAGTGACTGTGATTAGAAAACTTGACAGGGGGAGTATTTTCCGCTCTTTATTTTATCAAACTGTTCTTCATTCGCTGACAAAACAGATGGCCTTAACCGAGGAAAGTGACATCGCTGATGTATGTTCGGGATTTACGCCACCGTATGAAGTGTTTCTGTCCGGTTCTTTCTTTCATGCAATTCCTATTTCTACTGTAAAATTGAGTTATCACCGGCAGTACCCCAAAGCGTCGTTTGTAGCCTGGTGTTGAGCTGAATGACAGTGCTTCAAAACTGCGACACCAAAACGATCGGCCCTCATAACAATCGGTGGAATAAATATTTTTCAACGCTGTCTATTTGCCTACCGCCTGCTAAGTGATAGCTTCATTCGCCAAAACCTCCTAGGTATTTTTGAAACAAATCAGGTGTCTGGTAGCGGCTGTTTTTGTCAAGTTCCAAGCATCAACAATCATGATCAGAGTGGTCGTTTTAATGCTTCGATTTTTCAATCTTTGGTTTTCTGGATTATTTTTATTATACTTTATCACCGTGTGAGTAGGCATGCCATTTTATCTCAGTATTAGTAATGTGAGCTGGTCTCCTCGGCAGTTCTAATTTCAAAACCAGTCTGAACGGTCACGACCGTGGCTGTGACCATTTCGAAAATTGTTTTCCGTAATTACGCAGTAAAAATATTCCTCAAATTATTTTAGCTGCACTCCAGCCTTAATTATTGTTAAATAA
The DNA here is from genome assembly GCA_013358835.2 of Ixodes persulcatus. Classification (NCBI taxonomy): domain Eukaryota; kingdom Metazoa; phylum Arthropoda; class Arachnida; order Ixodida; family Ixodidae; genus Ixodes; species Ixodes persulcatus. Next base: position 265 of record JABSTQ010010016.1, on the reverse strand, counting down.
CGTTTTCCAAGCCTTTATTTGAGCAAGACGTTATTGATAGGGAACTAGCTCTATCATCGAAGCTAACTATGTTGTCGTGTTGCCGGCCCGAAATTCGCTCAGCCAGAGATCAGGGCAACACACGTTGTCCAACACAAGTTGCTGCTGTTTTTGTTGCCGAGGGCTGTCATACCGAGGCAACATTTTAGTTGTCGTCCATGTGTCGTGCTCTTGCCGCGATGCGACAGGTATGTCGAAAAAACACGGGAGCGAGCAACAAGTTGCC